>JBDODC010000031.1:0-302059 GCA_039880875.1 Aspergillus pseudoglaucus | reverse complement strand
GCGACAGTGTACATAGTGATTACCATCACGGTGGCTTACCCGGCCGCCCCGCAGGATCTGCCGCCACTCGGCCTACAGGGCTGACAGATGCGTGTATGAACTATAATAATAATAATAATAATAATCAGTCTGCAGGGAAATGGGCCTACCCGGCAGCTTTGGCATGCACAACCCTAAATACACACAAATTTATGTCAGAGCTAAAATGACTATCAATTACCTGTACTCACCTTTCTGGGATTCTCTCTCTCGAAAAGTGAGCCAGCGTTTCAATAAGTTGAGTGTCTTGAAGGAGTACGAGACCACCGCCACCTTCATTGCGCAGTTGCACAGACGTGGTGTTACTGGCATAAGGACAGCCTTTGTTGTTGAGATAGTCAGCTAAAAAAATTACAAAATACAAAGACCGAAAGTAAATTAGCACTCTGACCTTCAGCAAGAGTATAGTATCGTTCATCCATATTGGCTTTTTGATATTGAAATCAGCTTCGAAATTAGGTGCTGTAGAGGACTTATTTATAATTCAAGGATTCGTCTGTTAGCCCGTAAGATTATCGTAGTTATTAATCCTTGGAATATTACAATTATTTGACATCATATTAAGATCGGATCTATGTGACGTGTGATATTGTACCATAAGAATTTATCTGTATCCAGTGGTTAGGGTTACTGGGTCTCCCGCGTGTGGGCCCATCTCCAGGAACTGGTATTCAATTTTATTGGCCAGTTAGCTCTACCTAAAACGGCCACTGAAGCGCTGCTCCTTGTAGTTGGTTATTTTGTCCTATCAGAAACGGTCATATCTCTAACATCTCTTAGACACCCGGTCTTTTTGTACATGTAAATACAGTTCTTCGGCTGAATGCAGTCAGATCTGGCACGCAGCATGGGAACTATACTATTGTCACGGGCTCGGTAGCTAGGAGATAAAACGAATGATATTCATATCTAACTAACTAGTAGCCATCGACGGGAATATCGAATCTGGGGAGGAAAAAGAAGAGGAAGTCTATTTGGCGAGTACAGTCTCTATAGACCTTTGTGCGGTGCGGCTTGAGCCCTTGTTTGTCCATGTTTCCCGTATGGCATCTTTTAGCATATTGGCACTGTTTGCCTGGCGTTGAGCCGTTGCACCGTTACAACTATTCCCAGATCTAGAACGCCACATGTTGATTATGATTTCACCATTGAACAGAGCTCCCCTTCCTAGCCTGGGAGATCAGGTCCTTGTTGAACAGAACGCTAGTATAATAACATACTTAGAATCTTCTTCTTTTTTCACTTCTTGAGGTGATGATGTTTGGGACATTTTATTTTCAGTTTGCGTACGGTGTCATGGAGCAGAGGCCTTCGCTAGTTGTATAGCATGTTTGATTACTTTGATCTATTTCGCGTAGGGCATTCACTGATCATCGTTTAAACCCTTCGCACACATTAGATAGCTCATCGCCGGTATGCCTGCCTCTGTCCGTTCTCTCCTCATGTTAGAATTATGTCAGATAGTGTACCAACAGATTCATATTGCTCGAAACCGTCACACGCGGAACCATTACCAATAGTGCCAGTGACTATTACAGAGACTCGAGAGCCTTTATTCAATGTGATTTATCATAAGGAGGTAATATCCGCTCAATATCCTTGGCATAGCAATCAGGAAAATCAGCCCAAGTTGAAACGAAACATTCTGGTTCCAATAGTATGGGATAGAAAGGCTGTAGCCTCCGATGTATCAGTCATGGGAATTTTGGACCTGAACCTTCATTGTTCACTTTTTTCTCTGTTCACCCATTCATCAGTTTTTCTGTGCAGTCAGATCTCCAATCTTTCCTATTACAGTTTCGCAATGGCTCTCCAAGGAGCTCTACACTCTATGGCAACGTTGATAAACATGATCTTGCAGACATTGCTCAGATCTCTCCTCGCGTGTAGCTTTTACACATTCCTCGACATATTCCATTACAATACTGCCAATCCAGGGCAACATTTTAATCAGTGAAAGACTGCTGTGGGCCCCGGCTCGTGGAATGACGAGATTGACCGATCCTCACACGATCTGTCAATACTGATGGATTAAATCCACAACACACATCAGGGGGCCAGCAACTATCCTATTAATGAGGCGAACATTGACGGTCATGGTCGTCCAGTTGATAAGGAATATGGTGAGCAGCAAGTGTAAATTTAGCGGGGCATTTATGGCTGTCGCCATCTGGGTGTCTCTGGAGTGCACTTGGTAGGTTTCCGATCAATTATAGACCTTCGTGGAAAAGGCTCATAGTGGAAATTTACTGTACTCATGGAAATGAAAATTTAACCAGGCAACCGAGAATGACTATTATTAGGCCATGCATCCGGGAAGGTGGGTGAGCCGGCAAGGAAACGAGGGATTTACTAGCTCAAATCATTGACGGCGCTGATAACGGTTAGCTTTTTATTCAATTGAATATATCTGGAATATGATATAGTGCTGGGGAACATTCATTTGCGCAGGCCATGCATCAAGATGTTTTCGGGACTTAAACATTGTATTAGTATATGATGGTGATCTAGCTAGGTCACTAAGCTCTGACATAAAAAGAGATTAAAATGCAATCGGTCCGTGGCAGCCCGCATGACGTACAATTTATCTCAGCTTACTTCAAATCAGTTGGGGATTGTAATCGGAGACATCTGCTGGGATCTTTAGCATTATGATATGACACCCTCGACCGGCACCAGAGTGGTGGTTACACCACCACCACTGTGAATACGTGGAGATGCTCGAGTTAATCATAATCTCTAGTCCATCCATTAGGATTCGTGATGTGTGTGTACTCTTTCAGACACATACAACATTATGAAATCACCTAGATCAACTACAGCTTGTATCTCACCCACAGTTCGGTCTTAAAGAGGCTTGCTGTCAAATATGGTTGGAGTTTCCAGTTCAAAGTAAAATTATTTGGTATACATCCCCTTCCGTCACTTGTTGAATCAGAGACAATTCAAATTCCCGCAACAATCACCCTTCCCCTTTTCCCTTCTTTCTAAACTATAAGACAAAATTTACCGCTTTTCTACTATTTAGTTTTTTTTTTTTTTTTCTAAGTTTTCGATATTGATTACATTGGATGAATACTGTCATACACCTTATCTCTCTTTCCCTGGAATATCCTGCGTCACACAATGTATGCCGCCCGCATTGCGTACAATCTCACCAAGGTATACCTGAATCACCTTTCGCTCTGGAAAGAGCACTTGAAAGATATCTCTAGCCTTGTCATCGGCTAGATGATCTCCAAATTGTGGTATAATGACCGCATCATTCACAAGCAGAAAATTCACATAATTCAAACATAGATCTGGGTTAACAGGCGCAAGGTGGTCTCTACCCGCCCCAGGAAGGTCAATGATCTCAAACTGCCGCCCTTTGGCATCCGTAGACAACGACAATACTTGCTTAATTGTGTCATGAACCGCCGTTAACATGTGCCTGTTTAGCCCGGGATCATTCAAGACAACCTTGCCAGGGGCGACAAAGCGGACCCAGACGTCGATATGAGCATCGGTCACTTCGTAGCCCTTCAAGCCTGAAAACCAGATAACCTTAGATATACCCAAAAGCCGGCAAAGCTCTTTTTCGATAGTTTCTCGATAGAAATTGGCATTGCGGTTGGGGTTGAGAATGGAACTCTCGGTCACCAGTAGCGTTCCTTCCCCGTCTGTTTCCAAAGCTCCGCCTTCCAAAACGATTGGGGTGTCCACTCGGGGAATACTGCTGTCTGCTAGGAACTGCTTGGCAAAACGTGCATTGCTGGCCGAAGGGTACCTTCCTCCCCATCCATTGAAATTAAAGTCAATTCCATGGAGGCCCAAATGAGACGGTCCTTCAGCAAACACAAATGTTGGTGCAACATCGCGCATCCAAAACTCCAGATCAATCATATCGGTAGATTGGATCTTTACGCCATAAGTGCCGCAGCTCTGGAATGTTGTCTCCGCCTCGGAGAGGTCACTGGAATGAACCAGTAGGGTTACAGGCTCATAATCGCTTATTGCCATAGCAATTGCTGCGAGTTCGCTCTTCAATTTGGAAACCTCATCTTCTCCGTAATTTGGATTTTTGGGTCCGGGCCATGCCATGAGTATCGCTCCATGGTGACTTCCTTCACGAGGTCGGAAGAATGTTGGGGTAGCCATAGCAGCGGCAAACCGGGGTCAGAAATGCCGAACAAGGGCGCGATGAGGAATTATGAGAAAATATGAAGAAACATGAAGAAATATGAGGAAATCCGCACTGATTGTTATAACATAAAGCAGGTGGTGAAAGCACTATTATTGTTGCGATAAGACCACATGCCTTTGAAGAAAAGGAGCTGTTGCATCCAAAAAAAATATGGCAATAGTTCCATGGAATGCTGCTTTCGTGCAATGTGGCAGTCGGATATTCCGAAAGAATGCTAGCTGAGGTGGCTGCATATCCATAGTCGATCATATCATCCATCATATCCACGGACGATCGGGCAGCAGTTATGCGTTGTCTAATTTGTCGCAGCTGATCGGCAGGAATCGATGAGTAGAATGCTTTTAGCCGGTGGGTCGTAAGTTTATCATTAGGGACGAGCTCTGTACAGATCTTCGAACGAAGATCCGAAGAAACATTACAGGTCAGATGCCAAGCACTACTAGGTGGCAAGGTTCGATGAGTAAACTCATCGCGTATTCAACATAAAGGAAAGCCATTTCCCAGCTGACTTGTGCCTTCTCCATTAGTCGGCCGCTAAATTTTATCACTTCAAAATGGGTGCATATTTGAGCACTAATCGGGCGCCTTCGTCCCCTGAAAACCCACATCTGCAAGAAGATGCCCCCATCGAAACAGGTCATTTCAGCTTTCCCCCGGAATGGCACCCCCATATCGCGACCATCCTTGGCTTCCCTTCCAGAGCCTCCTGCCTGGAATCATTGTGGGAAAAAAATTGCGAGGAAATCATTGATATCGCAGCGGCAATATCAGAATTCGAGCCCATTCGTCTGTACGCTCGCCCCGAAGAAGCTGATTACGCGCAGTCCCTTGTCAACCAGAAGGTGCGTGTTCCGTCGAAGGTGCATATTATCCATATTCCAATCAACCACTGCTGGGTTCGAGACACAGCCCCTGTCTACGTCCAGGATGCAACTGGTCAGCGTCTAGCCATCAGCTTCGGGTTCAATGAATGGGGGAACAAGAACGGGTGGAAGGGTGAACATGGCGACTACCGGTTTGGTAACCCATCTATGACCAAGGACCAATTGCAAGAGAACACAGATTTCGCACGCAATGTTATTACCTCTGACACATCACCGTCACCTGTGCGGCAGGTCGTGCCTCGAATCCGCACCGAGGGTGGTGGTCTCGTCGTTGATGGGGATGGCACGCTTATCGTCGCTGAAAGCTACATGGTCTGCGAGCAGCGCAATCCGGGTCAGACCCGCGATGAGATCGAGCAAGAGCTGCGCCGTCTCTTGGGTGTTGACAAAGTAATATGGTGTCCTGGACGCAAGAACCTTGATATCACTGACTGCCACCTCGACGCCGAGGTGCGGTTCGTGCGACCTGGAGTGGTTGTGGTGTCGCGCCATAGTCCCACGACAGGGGAGTGGGTAAAATGTGGGCAGGAGATACTGGAGATCATGCAACGCGAGACCGATGCCAAAGGGCGGCGGTTAGAAGTCTATACTATTGACGAGCCACGTCTTGAAGACCTTGGCGCTCAACCTGACGACGAAATTGTTACCTCATACCTCAACTCCTATTTCTGCAATGGCGGCCTTATTATTCCTGCCTTTGGATCCGAAGAGCATGATCGCAAGGCCAAAGAGACATGGCAGGCTCTAGTGCCAGATCGAGAAGTGCGGCAGATTCCTCTCCGTGCAATCCCCATTAGTGGAGGAGTGATCCATTGTGTTACACAGCAGGTACCAGCATCGAAGGAAGTGTAAGGAGGGTTGCATGCTGGATATGGAGTGCATTATATGTAGTTAATACGTGAACGACCACAGATGCGTTTGACATCTATTTGAAGACACAATTACACATTTCAATTTATTAGTAACTTCATGGACTATACATGAGCTTAGCAGGAATTGACTTATGTATCTCGTCGCAAATCTATATCTGGTTCATCACAGCCTAACCTGAGAAATAGAGTACATTACTATCCCATATTGCCATAGAAAATAATTCATTGGCCTGTTATACAACACCAATTTTTGTACTTGAACAGACGTCCAACACCTTCAATACCTTTACGATTTTATGATTGCTGAATCAATGTAGATATTTGTACTTGACCAGATGCCAAAAGGTAAGCTCACTACAGTTGCGCACGACATCCAAACAGAAGATATGCGGCATTTCTGCTACGAAAGAAGCCAGAAACGATATGCAGGAAAACAGTCCACTTTTTCATTATTAGCACTGAAGCCTACAACATATTTGTCATTAGAGATGAGTTTTATTCACTCTGCCCCATGTTTCATCACGTATCTGCCTCTTCAACAAAACTAAACTGTTTTTTCCAAGGTGTATGAAGCGGGTATCTTAAGCAAACCATTTATCATAACCATAGCAGCCGAATCCTCCATCATGCATAGCACCACATCCAGAACAAGAGATGAAATGGGTAGGGCTATTCTCTTTGGCTCCTCCCCGCAGGATATCCAACATAAATCCACGTCCATGGATTTCGCGGTCCATGGCACTGAAGACGAGGTCATCAAGACCAGAATGCTTCCCGCAAGAGCAAACATTTCTCTCGCGCATCATCACATTGCCTCCGCGAGGAATGGATTCCTCTATTTCTGATGCGTCAGAAAATTGCCTTGTAGCTCAGTCAGAGGGTCTTGGACGGGGTGGAAACTCACCGTCCACTTGCAAGGCCGAGGATATACGGGATCGCTCCTGGTCGGTCATGATCCAGCGATATCCGTTGTCACCGGACTTCGTGGGGACAATTTCGGAGGGAGTAGGGACTTCGTATTGCAACATTGTGAACAGTATGGATATTGAATGTGTTATGATGTGTTCAATAGATAAGTCTAGTAACGAAAGGCAGTATGATTGAATGAAATTATTGGAAGCGGACGGAGGCTTAGAAGAATCTTACTTAGAAGCTCGAGTAACTCAATTCATCGGTAGGACCGAGGAGGCAAAGTGTGGGCTGGCTGAACTGTGTGCCGATCAGCGCCGATCTCAACTATTACAGCTATTGACTTTGACTATGGCCAGCGCATATATGTATTACGTACTTTGTATCTTCTGCCTCGTTCAATTTCTCTCGCAATGATTTCCTTCAATTTTCAGCTGATGGGTCAAGATCATCAACGAAAGCGCTGGCCGAGATTATCCTCTATGGCAATTGATATACTATCAATTCCAGCAATGGGCGATCAACCCGAGCGAGTTTTTTTCTGGGGCACGCCGAACAGTCTCGTGGGAAATGGCACAAATGGGCGCAGAGACTCTTGAAATGGTGGAATTTTTAAAGTATTGGGAACATAGCATGGTTGAAATATTTATGCTAAAGAAGTGCCATTTTGTATGGGAGTACAAATTTGCAGCTCGGTCGTATTCGCACATCGGCCGTGGATTACGTTAGTTAACTACATCATAACACAGACATTCAGCCAGCTCCGATGAACAGCGAGACCAAAGCTAAATATGTATGTCGATCCTAGTCGCGATTTAGCAATACGAGCGCATCTCTCACGATATCCATATAATCAGTCGGACCAGGTTGTTAAGGTCATTGGTGGGATGAATGCGTATGATGGGGACTTTACGGTGGAGAGCATAGGACTGTGTTTAGGGTTTATTGAATATCTGTTTGTACATGATGGGTGGTCTCTCTTTTCCCCTCCATCCGTAAGTCTGTATGTTTCGATATACCCTCGTAATTTTATGAATGTGTGAATGCAACAAAAGGTCTTTAACTTATATGGATACCAGATTTTTGTTCGCTATTTCTGTTTAACGAACAGGAACAGAAGATACAAATAAATGATATTATCAAAAATCTCTAGGCCCAAACGGAACTGAGAGTCACAAAGAACTGGAAAAGGCAACTTGGAAAGGTCTCATCTATATTGTCGGAAATAGGTTTTAGTCTACCCATCCAGCCCCCCTGTACGAACCAAAAGCCTTGCCAATGACCTTCCAGGCATCAATATCTTCCCCAGGGTTGAAACGCTCGTCAATCTTTCCAAATTCCTCAGGCATGACATAATTGGTATCTATGTCCGCCTTCATGTTATCCAGGTGCTTTTTCACTTCTGAGATCCTTGAAGGGGGCACCACGACTCCATCACCTCGTGAAAGTCGATCACATGGTAGTATCAGCGAGTTCAAGCCAGCAGCAATAGCAGTTGCCGCTGAGCTACCAGAGATTCGATCGAGGGATTCGAGAAAGGGCACGGAACCAGCCGCAACATTCAATCCAAAAAGGGCATATTGGTGTGACTGCTTGTTGCGGTTTCGTACTATCGTTCCATATTCATCACCTGCAGCGATTGTTAACGTACTTGGGTAAGCTGCTGGCCAGGACTCGGTCACATTTGGTCCTTGATCATGATCACTGCAAAGCATGACGATATCTGCCGTTTTTGCCTTATTGCATATGTCGCCCAGCTTGTTAAGCTTCTCTAACATGGCAAAGCTCATTGAGATCACATCCATCTCTTTATGCATAGCCCACTCTATTGCCTATTCTGTTTTGATAAATTATTAGCAACATATCTTGTGATCAAAGATACCTTGGGAAGTTTTGCTTGACGTACATCGGCCACCATGTCTGGAGAGATATCATGGCGCCTCTCAGTCACCTTTGCCACGTAGATCTCACGCTCTGGATCAATAGTGCATATTAAGTTCGCCATCTGGGTACCATGAGGATCGGAGGCAAACGTTCACGGGCTGACGCGATCATCATAGGTAACAAATGAGCAACCATCTCTGATGCGAGACCAAAGAGTTCGATACGGTTGTCGCAAGCTAGGCTCCAAGTTTTCTTCATCTCGACTTGACTGTACGCTAATTGGGAACCTTGGTTGAGCGCCGGGGGGTTGGGGTGGTATGCTCAGAATTCCATTATCGATGATAGCCACCTGAGTAGGTCTGAAGACCCTACTAAGTTTATTCTTTTGTGCCTGCATGGCCTTCTGATAGCTCTGGATAAATCGGCTCAGATTTGGAGACACCTTCTCTGCTCTATTGATACCAAGAGTCATGTAAGTTCCTCTTCATAGCTCGACTTGTCTTTTCAATGGTTTGGCTTACATCTCGTTCAGGTCTGCCATGCAATCTTCTCTAGGGCTCCAACGCCGTGAATCAACGTCAACGAAACATCTTTAGGAACATATCTCGTCTTAAGGGCAGCGAGCTGTTTGCGAATGCATCTTGTTGTCTCATGGCAGTATTCCGGGGTCATCAGCTCCTGTAGAGCTCTGTCATCTGGCTCGTAAAGGGGGGCCAGGTCATGTTCTTCAATTAGCTGCAATTTTTCCTCTGCCTCGGGACCTGTTCTTTGCGCCTTTAGGCCTCCTCAGTATGGATGATGCAAGTTAAAGTCTCCAACCAGTACCTGTGACGGCTTGACGTCGTGTCTACGGTTTGACGTCGTGTCGACGACTCGACGCTGCGTCTACGACTAAGTATGACAAACGAATCGAACAAAGTCGACATGGATAGAACCATACCGTACAGTCATCTATAAATAACCCCTTCATCTGCTAGATAGAATTCCTTTCCTTTTGCTTCTTCAGATTCGATATTCCCGTCGATGGCTACTAGTTGGTTTAGATAGGAATATCAATTCGTTAATATCTACTAGCTACCGAGCCCGTGACATTACCTGCTCTACATGTATCCATTGACCCATTGCTTCCAAAAATGTTGGTAAAGCGCTATTCATTCACTCAATGGTGGGGACAGGGCTATCCACATTGTGGATTACGATCGTCTCGTCCTCCTCCCCCAACGTAGTCAGAGGCCCCGAAAGAAGACAACAGGCCAACAAGCAACCCAGATTGATATTGCAGCAATTGGAGCAGCACCATTCCAGCGGCACTTGAAGAAGAAGGATACTGAGATCTTTATCACCAGTCTGTCTGAAATCGACTGCATTATTGAAGAGAAGCGGCTGAGGAATGTCATGGAGAGGACTGTCAGGAGCAGGAACTAGTGCAGCAATTGCTACCTCAGCAGTATCAAGAGTATGCTGATGTCTTCTCCAAGGCAGCCTCTGACGAGTTGCCTCCCTGAAGAGCGAATGACTACCGCATTGAACTGGAAGAAGGGAAGAGCGTCGAGTCAGCTGTGAGCTACAGCCCCCTGTACAAGCAGACAACTGAGGAACTGGGGGCCGTGTGTGACTACATTGTGGACAACCTCAACAAGGGGTTCATTGGACCCAGTACAGTGCCTTTTGCATCCCCCATCTTGATGGCTTGTAAGCCAGGAGGTGGCCTGCGTTTCTGTGTTGACTATCAGAAATTGAATGCAATTACAAGGAAGGATCGGTATCCCATTCCTCTCATGGATGAACTGATGGAACGAATTAGCGGAGCGAAGATCTTTACGAAATTGGACATTAGACAAGGGTTCCACCGAATCCAACTCAGCCGTGAGTCTGAAGACTTGACGACATTCCGGACCCGGTATGGGACTTATAAATATCGTGTTTTACCGTTTGGACTCACCAATGGACCAGCTGCTTTCCAACGATTCATCAATGATACCCTTATGGACTATTTGGATGACTTCGTGACTGCATTTGTGGACGACCTACTTATCTACTCCAAGGATGCTGCAGAACACGAGCTTCATGTCAAGAAGGTGCTTGAACGACTACACGCAGCAGGACTCCAAGCCAGTATCAAAAAATGCGAGTTCCATGTCACCCGGACAAAGTATCTTGGATTTATTTTGACAACAAATGGCATCGAAGTTGACCCAGAGAAGACTGCTGTGATCCGTGACTGGGCAGTGCCAGCTACTGTTTGGGGTGTGCAGTCCTTCCTTGGATTTTGCAACTTCTATTGGAGGTTCATCAAGGACTATAGCCACATTGCAAAGCCACTGAATCGACTGACAAGGAAGGATGTCCCTTTTATATGGACAGGTGAATGCCGACAAGCCTTTGAAGAGTTGAAGAAGCGGTTAACAGTTGCCCCAATACTACGGCATTACCACCCTGCTCTAGAGACGAGATTGGAGACAGATGCATCAGATGGAGTAGTGGCAGGGGTTCTTTCTCAGAGGCATGGAGACCTCTGGCACCCAGTTGCCTATTACTCAAAAAGCATGTCGGAAGCTGAGCACAACTATGAAATCCATGACAAGGAGATGCTAGCCATCATACATGCATTGCAGGAGTGGCGTGCTGAACTAGAAGGATTGCAACTCCAAAAACGCTTTGATGTCTATACTGACCACCGAGCGTTAGAATACTTCATGACAACGAAGAAGCTGAATGCTCGACAAGCCTGATGGGCTGAGTTCCTCTCTCGGTTCTACTTCTTCATCTGATACCGACCTGGATGAGAGAACACTCTTGCAGACGCCCTCAGTCGACCAACAACTGAGATACAGAATAAGGATGAGTACCGCCGGCAGATCCTGTTGAAACCTGAATCGGTTGAGCAGTGCGCGCAGGTTAATTCCCTGGAACCCACCCTACAGACAGTTGACCAGGTGCTCAAGGCAAACCGAGAAGCAAATGCACAAGAGTACCGTGATAAGGCCCAGAAGGGGATAGATGATTGGACCATGCAGGATGGCTTGCTACTGAAGGGTAACCGAATGTTTGTACCTGATGATGATCCTGAGCTGCGTACTTGGTTGCTCAATGAAGTACATACACAGGTGTCAACTGCACACCCAGGGAGAACAAAGACTCAACAGCTTATCCGAATGCGATACTTCTGGCCAACCTGGAGACGAGACGTTGAGAGATATGTGCGGAACTGCTCAAAGTGTCGAAGAGCAGCAAATCCACAAGACTGTGCTCCTGGACTACTCCAACCCTTGCCCATTGCAGAACATCCTTGGCAACACATCTCTATGGATTTCCGTTCTTTCCCTCCTGACAAGAAGGGATACGATGCTGCACTAGTGATAGTGGACCGATTCAGCAAGAGGCCTATCAGCGTACCGTGTAAAAAGACTGCTACTTCTGAAGATGTTGCACATATGTTCATTGAACATGTCTACTGTCATAGAGGACCCCCGACAACCATTTTTTCAGACCGTGGACCCCGGTTCATATCGGCATTTTGGAATGAGCTGTGTCAAATCCTTGGAATCCAGTTGAAACTTTCCACCGCTTATCATGCGCAGACCGACGGACAGACAGAGATTGTGAACCAGCACATTGTGCATCAGTTGAGGCCTTTCATCAATTGTTACCAAGACAATTGGTCAGACCTGCTACCATTGATTGATTTCGCTGCCGCTGCCCTACCCTCTGAATCAACTGATGCCTCGCCTTTTCTAGTTGACTGTGGATATGAGCCCCGAACCTCATTTGACTGGGCACCAATAGAAGGGTCTCTCCCAAGTGATGAGCGAATTAGTCGACAACGAGCCCAAGACATGGCAAAGAGGATGGAGCAGATATGGACTGCTGTAGGCAATCAGATCAAGAAAGCCCAGGACCGGCAGAAGAAGCAGGCAGACCGTATACGGCGTCCTGTTGACTTTGATGTAGGAGACCAGGTGTGGCTCTCCTTACGGCACTATCAAACAGACCGCCCCAACAAGAAACTGGACAGCCAGATGGCAGGACCTTTCCCGATTCTTGAGCGCGTTGGAAACTCCTACCGCTTGGAGCTTCCAGAAACAATGAAGATCCATCCGGTCTTCTCATCAGACAAGTTATGACGTGCCACCAATGATCCCTTGCCAGGACAGGTGGTTGAACCACCAGAACCGATCGTTGTTGAAGATGAACAGGAGTGGGAAGTGAAGGAAGTCCTTGCATCTCATATAAACCGACGCCGACTGCAGTACCAAGTGAAGTGGATTGGATTTGATGAGGACAGGACATGGTACCCAGCTGCCAATTTCAAGGGCTCACCACACCGCCTACGTGATTATCACCAGAGGTATCCAGAGAAAGCAGGACTGCTGTGCCGTATGGAGGAATGGTTGAAGGCATGGGAAGAGGGAATTGATGAGATTGGTGACCATGCTGATGATAATAAACCGACACAGAGTCTGGGGACAGACTCCGCCTGAGGGGGGTTATGTAACGGTGCAACGGCTCAACGCCAGGCAAACAGTGCCAACATGCTAAAAGATGCCATACGGGAAACATGGACAAACAAGGGCTCAAGCCGCACCGCACAAAGGTCTATAGAGACTGTACTCGCCAGATAGACTTCCTCCTCTTTTTCCTCCCCAGATTCGATATTCTCGTCGATGGCTACTAGTTAGTTAGATATGAATATCATTCGTTTTATCTCCTAGCTACCGAGCCGTGACAAGCATGCGGCCTTAAATGCCTCAAAGAACTCAACCTTAGTGATATGGGTGATATGCCCCCGGATCAAGTTCTCAATCTCCTTGCTATACGCACGCTTTAGTGGACTAAAACATCCAATATCAAGTGGTTGGAGCAAATGAGATGAATGAGCAGGCATGCAAAGAGTCACAATTTTATTCTCTTTGCAGTAGTGCTCGAAACCAGCTGAGTGGTGGCTCTCATGCCCATCTAGCACCAATAGACGTTTTGCACCTGTTGTACGATGTCGACTATATTTGTCAAAGTGTTTTATCCATTCCAGGCCAAGCTCATTTGTAGTCCATCCATTGTCACTGACTCCAATGACCCAATTAGATGGCAGAGAGCTATCACGATACCAAGTTGAGAGACGGCATTGCCCAGCAACAATGATAAAAGGTAGTATCATTGAGCTTTGAGAATTCACCCCCTGGATAACTGTTGCCCATTCTTGATTTCCAGGCTGCATCATCTTTGCTTTTCCACGACCGTCTGAGGTTGTTATAACCATTGCAGACGAGATTACTCCCATCATAAAACCAGTCTCATCAAAGTTCCAGATATCTGACTCCAGTATGCCGTACTTGGCCACCATATTTTGAATGAGCTGAAACCAATCCATAATTATAGCTGGATCTTCGCACTTGGCTCTCTGGTAGTCGTACTTACGCGTAAAATGCATCTGGAGCTGTGGTTGTCGCTTAACAAAGTTAGAAGCCCAGCGTGGTCCAACGTATGGCGCGTCGCGTTCAGTAAGCAGTCGGTTGGCCATATCTTCAACACCATGAAGCCGGGGAGGGAATGCTCATGAATCCAAGTCTATTATCTCTTGAATAAGCACTGATTCTTCTAAGTTGGTTAATTTTCGCGAATTGGCTGGCAAAGCGCGTCGAGATTGTCGGCCTTTGAGTTGTGCACGTAAGGTTGCTTCACTGACATTGTAGATCTTGGCAATAGATCGTACACTTTGTTGATTACCATTTTTGAATGTCTGGAGGGCAAGGAATAATCGGTTTTCTCTGCTGGTAGATTCCATGGTTGTGCGTGGAGAAATTATACAAAGAACTTCGGTGTGGTGACTTGAGTTGGATTGTGCGGCGTTCGTTATGCTGCGTCGTTCGCTATGCACCTACGTTATTCAACATATGGAGATATTCATAAACTGTTATCTGAATATATTCAAGGATACCTTTGATGTTATAGTCAGATTCACTTACTCATGCCCTGTTGACTACTATGCTCGGTACGATGTCATAGGCACTATTCGGAGTGAATAGAGGGAGAACTCTGATTCTAAATATCTATCTATCGTATGGCCTTTTTACACATATTCTGGCGGCCATCAACTAAGCACAAAAGGGAAGGTCGTTGCGAAGAAGACAAAAGGCGTGCGATGTGCATACTATGAGTATGCACTAGTCTATAGCCTAAGGATGCTGGCTGCATAGCCGTAGCCCCCGACCCTATCATCAATATGTTCGTGCAGTAGTAAGTCGGACGTTTAGGGTAGGCGGGAGGCACAGGTTCTGATTGATCAGTCAGAGCGACCAATATATCAGGCATTCAGCATATACAGAAGTCCACAATAGAATATTATCCTGTTGTTGAAGGTCCTTATGCAAAACTCCGAGAGAGCGGATCTTCTTTTTAGATCTCGATATCTCACGGTTTAACTCATTGAATTCTGGACAAAAGGCATATTCTCGATGCTGCTGATAGGCTTCCCACCCCACCCCACAAGTAGCATATGCCGAATTGCCCCAGCCCATGGAGGAAGTAGGTCTTCTCCAGGTCAATTGCTCCTAGGAAAACAGGAACTGCAGAACCCTGAGCTTGCTGCAGGACACGATATACCTCGGCTTCGCGCAAGAGCTCTATGGCTATGTCAATTTTGGTGTTCGGAGCGGGCATTAGTAAGTCCTAATCCGAGCCAGTTCCTTCGGCAGTTTTGAAGGTTGTCTGCCTTCCAAATTGGTTTGGACTCATGTTTCAATGTCTATCTACTCTTTATTCAATGGTAACTTGTATTCATTGTGATATAGTGGGGTCTTAGGCATGGACTGATGTAATCCCAAGAATTGCCTAAAAACTTGTAGTCTAATGTTTAAGTACATCTCCCTCAGGGGAAATACAAATCAGTCGCAATGAAGTCTTTCTTAACGGGCAGTTGGAGTATCGTGCTGTGCCATGTGTCTCGGCACCCAGTCAATGATGACACTGTCATGGCGTGCATGGAATGAGTTTTGTTGCTGTTGGTCGGGTGGTCCCCAGGGAAGAAGTCGTGCGTGTTCGGGTAATTTCCTATGGTATTCATAGAATTTGAAAGTAAAGCCATGGATCATAATAGCCCAACATCTCCCGAACTCGGTATTCGCATGCTCAACTGCATTTTCGAGTTGTTCCAGGGAGGCCTGTAACGCATCGCTTGTACGCTTCGCCTCAGCCACTGTGTGATCAATGACGCCTCAGTCTCCAGGGAAACGACGCTGAATGCGAAGGATGATGAAGTCGGCGTAATTGTCATTTCAATTTTGTTCGGGAGCAACCGTCCAACCGTTGGCCGCTGGAAAATAGTAGTTGAGAATTCCGGAAGCCATTGCCTTTACTGCGTCTTCCATAGGTAGAATCATTTTCGACTAACCGAACTAGTTCATCGAGGATTGGCAGAGATAAATAGATTACCATGGTTGAATCCTGAGAAAGAGAAGGAACGAATCAAACAAAGGAATAAGTCTACAAACAAAGATCTGTGAGGCTTTCTTACATTTTCTTGAACTCGAGGAGTACTGTAGAGTAGGGGGTTCAACGACTTTAAATAATCTTACGCTGCTTTTAGGAGAGCGAAGAACGTAAGTCGTCTTGCTAAATTGGGCTTTCCCCCATGCCAGATATTGATGTGCTTCGACAATCAAATGAAAAGCGATAAAAGCCAAGACTACTGAAACGGGGAAGCTTCGGGGCAGCGGTGCCGATTGTCCGGATAGCCCTACAAGGTCTATACGGTAGCCGAGGGGTATAGCAATAGTATCGCGCGGTAACGAATGTACGTAGTATTCAAGTTGTCACAGAGTGCTTACTAGAACTAACTAAGAGCGTCCCATCGCCGTACGATAAAACTTCTCCGGAGCTCACTAGATCGGTCCGATATTCATCCGATCTTCATCAACTACTTGAGCAGGCGGACATACATAAATCCGGACACTGAGATCACGTGATTAGACTACTAAATTTGCCAAGCCTCGGCCTCCCCCTTTTTTTCTCTTCTCTCCGCTTGTCCCCTTCTCGCTGGCTAACCCTCCTTCACCTTCTCCCTACAACATTATCATTCCGTAAAGAAAGTATTTGCTCTTTACTGATCTCGCCGCCAGTCCTGCCATTCCTGTGTTTTCATAGGACTCTCTGATTTCACTTGATGATTTCGGATTGGGCGTGTGCTCGTGACCAGGCCGTAAAAGCTTCTACTACTTTACTCCCATCTTGTTATTATTCTTGATTTGACATATTACCCGAGTCAGGGCTGCTCAACGCTGTTTCAAAGCCCGGGTGGGCGGGCTACTCGATTTATCAAGGGTTTTTCTTTTCACATCCAGCAATTATTGCAACAAGACAATGACCACATCTCCAGGCCCGCCCTGGGTCATGAAGAAGGCGGTTCTTGTTTCTATACCTGATTCTGAAGTTGCTTGTTCTGCAAGCCTTCGTATCTTCCATGATATAAATACTAACAAAGGATCCATCTCCCTCAAGATTAGAGCGGATCTCGCTAACCTGAGGGGCATATTACAGGACCTGACATTGAGTATCCTTCCAAAAAGAGTCGAAGAATGTGCGTTATCCTTGACAAACAACGACGGCCTCTGTTCTCCTCGATTGGTTTCCATGCTCCGGGCGTCTGTGCAAGATATTCGGGCCGTCTCAACACTGAGTCTGACACTCGGCACGACCGGCATTGTTCTTTGTCCACGTGGGATGGAGTATTTAAGCCCAGCCAATCCAAAAGACATGAATTTTTATGCCTTTGCAAAGATCTGTAAATCCAAATCTCTACGTCTACACTTTTCTAATCGACAATTTGTGGACGACCAACCTGATCGGTTGAAGACTTTCTCCTTAGCCCTGAACAGAAAAGACTTTGAGGCAGAGTCTTTTAAACGCTCTCTCTCTGGCGTGGACGAGCGGGATTGGACTGTCTTTAGTCTGTCACCCGATCCACCCCCACATTATGAGGAGTCTGTGCCCGAGCAGGTGAAGCAAGTGGATCCACCTTTATATTCTGAGGAATCTGAGTCCAAGCAGGTGATTGGAAAACGGTACAGAGGTATCTTGTTATATACTTTGACCTTCAAATAGCTTGTTAATAGTATTTAGACCAGTGGACAATGTCACCCGATGATAATAAAAGACGAAAACGACTGCTCCTCTCATCCCCACAGCCGCTAGGCTCTGCTACCGAAGTTGATACACCAAGTACTTGCTCCTCGTCGCCGTCATCAATCCGCCCAACTTACTTTATGCGTGCTTTCTCTCCTGGCCGCGCAGACCGTAACATACTTGCACGTCTCGAACATGAGCTCCGTGGTGTTTCCGATGACCTAATCTGTAAATTATTAATTCGAACAGGACGCCGACATCTGCTGGCCCGCCCAGAAGAAGTAGACAACGACCTGCCATCCAACTCTAAAAAAGTCAGCTTTGCCAACGTCGAATGGATTGAACGCCCCCTCAAACAATATATCGACGAGGTGATTGAGCGCCGCCTCACACCTGCTATCAACGAGATCGTCGATAGTGCTGTGAGCGACGGTCGTGATCAGATCTTCGACGGATGTAAAATAAACGAAGCCGAATTTCGCGAGCAGGTCGACGATGGTAACTCCGAGGTACACATGACGGCCAATGACTGTATGAAGGAAATACAAGAACAAGCACAATGGTATATGGATGAAATGGAAGAACAAGCGCAAAAGTGCACGGATGATATCGAGAATCAGAGAATCGAGGTTGAGATGTCTATGGAGAAAAAAGTTGCAAAGTTCGAGCGCTGGTTCAATGCTTCTGCACCGTCTTTACTTGATGGCAAGTCAAGCCCTACCCATGAGCTGGGCACTGATGCCAGACGCAGTTCCATTTAGATTTGGTACTAGGCTTAACATTGTCGTGTACATAGTTTCTTTATGAGTTCGTCTCTTTCATTCCCCTCTTGTCAAAGGCGAGTGCTAATCAAGTCGCAGTCCTTGCTATATAGCTCATGAAGCTTTTCAGCAACTCCTTTCGTCCGGGACCCAGAGGAAGCCCTGCGCCTTGGTGACTTCGCTGAGGCCGCCAGCTCGGATAAAAAACTGCAGGATTTTTGAAGGGTCATCGGTTGTTTACATACTATACCAGTGCGCAGCCAGGGTTATACACTCGCAGAAGTGGGGACACAAACAAGACAGTATCCAACAAGCCCATGGATCTTCGTGGTCATAAGAGCAGTACAAACCAGCAACACGGGACATACATGCTGCTATCATTTCTCCGCCGCCAATACATGTCATTAAACAAGTGCTTACAACCCTCCTATGATTGGTGGCTGTCTCTGGCGACGCGGTGCCGGACGCAGATTGAGGGCTTCCATAAATTCCTATATGACAGACAGATATACCAATGTAATTACACTATGTGTCCCAGTCTGAAAAATACATACTCCGACCTGTCCGTGAGGATTGGTGGAACCCCATGGTAGATATCCTGTTAACCAGGTAAAGCCTGCGGCTGGAGCTGGAAGACCTGCCACTTGGCATCAAATGCCCTTCTCTGGCGATCGCTATTCTAAATTATGATCGTTGATACATGCGTGTCACGAGAAAAAAAGAAAGAAGCAAGGACAGATAAAACGGCAGTAACGGCAGTAAACCAGCCACATATTTTTTCGTTTGTCTGTAGCTCTTGGGCAACCAATGGATACCAGATAACTATAGGGTGAGAATTTTATCGACAGTCACTAACAACAGAACTAGTATAACATGATTAACTCATTGTGAACCCGAACTGAAGTCACTGGCAGATGTCACGGGCTCGGTAGCTAGTAGATATTAACGAATTGATATTCCTATCTAAACCAACTAGTAGCCATCGACGAGAATATCGAATCTGGAGGGAAAGAAGAAGAGGGATCTATCTACAGGACGGAAGGGGGTTTTATCTGTAGGTTGTGTGGCTGCGCTTGATGCTTCCTTTGTTGGCCTGCATGGTAGCGTTTGTCGATATCAGCCACCAGGGCTGTGGATTCATATCCAGTCTTTCAACGTCCTCAGCCCGTTGTCCCAAAGAAACCAACTATTGAAATTGTTACACATTGGCAACAATGATGCAGCACGAGCAATGCGGATTCTCTGCACTGGACGATTTGTCGAGGCCGCAAGTTCTTCCGTGTCGATATCAGAGCTTAAACAGCCACAACAGTCGAAACAAGAACAACTACAAAAATCAGAAGAACTCGACCCAAAAAGCAAACGAAAGAAAGACCATTTAGCTGGGCAGGTTCCTGAATATGTGAAGCTGGAGCTGCTGTACCGTACACTCTTTGCATTGCT
Organism: Aspergillus pseudoglaucus; assembly: GCA_039880875.1. NCBI lineage: Eukaryota > Fungi > Ascomycota > Eurotiomycetes > Eurotiales > Aspergillaceae > Aspergillus > Aspergillus pseudoglaucus. Next base: position 281,964 of record JBDODC010000031.1, on the reverse strand, counting down.
TCGCTGATCGGATTCTCGACATACGCCGACGACACCACATATGCCAACTAGCAGTATGGCGTCTCGCCTAATACTGTCATCTCAATCATTGTCACTGCTACCGAGGCGGCGATACTCGGTCTTGTAACATCATGCATAGGGCAAATACAATAATGATTATGTCTATTTCGTAAGAATATCCTCTGAGAAGTCTTTTTTTTTCCCCAAAACCCGAACACCTCACTTTCGAGATATCACGTCGAAAAATGGCGCAATTAATTACTCCCAGGAATGTCCCCGCAGGTACTCTTCTCCGCCGCAGCCGTTTCCTGTAATTTCTGTAGATGACCTGCTGAAATGGCAGCATATTTACACCGTTTCCGAATCACCGCCCCATACCTATAAAAAAGAAACGGCAACGGAATGCAAGCCACAGAGACAAATCCCGGAATACTCGAGGCCCAATGGATCCCTAAACCTCTGTACATATACGTCGTGAACAATGGAAACACACCACCAAACATGTACCGCAAAACAGACATGGCCGCCAGCACAGACGCAGAATAAATGGTATATGAGTCGATGAGATAGTTGACTATCCCCATGTATACAATGACCAAGCCAAATCCGAACGGGACTAGTGCTGCCACGCTGGCCATCCAGTGAATGGATGGGGAGTTTGTCCACGCGAACCAAAATAAACCGACGGGGACTGTTATGGCGGAGAGCATGCATGGTGGGAGACGGGCTTCTGGTGGTGCGAAGCCGTTGTGTCGCTCTTGGGTTTTGATGTACCGCTGGTTATCCATGACGGTGTAGGCGACTGCGGTGAGCATGCCTACTAGGACTCCTAGAAAAGGAAGGCCTCCGACGCCTGGATTCCATCCCCGTTCTTGTTCGTATACGATGGGGAATGCGGCAAAGAGCATGTAGAGTGTCCCGTAGATGACAGCAGCGTAGAAGGTGAACAGCAGAACAATTGGTTCGCAGAATAGCAGCACCCAGGGGCGCGAAAACACGGTTTTCAGGCGCTTTCCTAACGTCACTCCTTCTTGGCCCATGTCGAGTTTACTCCGGTAGCATTTTCCGGTTATCTTGGAAAGCCTTGCCGCGCGCTTCCGGAGGAGCACTGGTGCGTAGGTCTCTGGGACAGTAAAGGTCAACATGATCCATACCAGGCCTGAGCAGGCGGCGAAAAGCCCTTCCACCCACCGCCAACCCGCGTTCATTCCTAGAAATCCACCTATAAGTGGACCGACAGCTGGGCCTAACCATATTGTTAGCACCGCATGAACCGAGAATGACTTGAAGGGGCAATGAGGATTACCAATATAGGGCGTAGATGCGAATAGACAAAGCGCAAGGCCTCGCTGCCGGGAAGTAAACATATCAGAGATAACCCCGCCTGCATTTGTGAGGGGCGATGAGCCGAACGCTCCAGCAAAAAAGCGTAGAATCAGAAGTGTCTGGATGTTTTGTGCGGCAGCACATCCTGCGCAAAAAGCAGCCAGAAGCAGAAACGAGATGAAGAAAGGGATTTGCCTCCCGATATTCTCGCTCAGAGGTGCCCATAAAAGCGGTCCTACAGAGAAACCAATGACATAGAGCGAGAGGCCCAAGGTAGCCACTTCTTCGCTGATATCGAAATGCTGAATGACGCCCCGAATGCTCCCACTGTAACCGGAAGATGCCAGAGATATAATGAGCGTTGCGAAACCCGTCATCAGTACAACCATCACTTTTCTCGCCATGGCGAATTGCATTGGATTGCGAGGGTCGTCTGGTAGCCAGGACACCACGTGAGGGTCATCTTCAGTGCCGGATCCAGCATACTCGTGGTCCAGAATCCCCTGGGTAATGACATGCTGATCGGTCATCAAGCGCCAGAACGAGACTGTCCGGGGATAATTGGGGATCATGGCACTCGCCGCGTTTTGTGAGTTTGCCGCGCCATTCTGGGCCATGGTTCACTCGGCACAAAGTCGACTAGCTAGAAGTGTTGAAAAGCCAAATCGCAAGCCAAGAGTGCACATCACTTTTATAAAATTTCATCAATCGAATCATCGGTAAAATCGGTTAACTCGGGTCGGCAGCCGTTGCGGAGAATTCATCCCTGAAAAGGCGCTCTCGGCCACCCGATCCAGGGCTTGCCACTGTAGGACCTCGGCTCTCGGCGTTCTACGGACTTCTTAAAAGACCAGCGAATCCCGACTGTTATATGTTCATGTTTGATTCTAGAAATAGGGTAGCACAAATATTTACATAATACATAAACAAGAATTGAAAACGGTTATCGTACGGTGGCCTAAAACCCTCCCAAGAGACCCGCATATACCTTCAAAGGAATGTTTGAATCTTTGCGCGCTGACCCGACAGCCAACTCGACAGCGATGACTCTGACATCGCGGTATCCATTGAATCGCTTGACTGTCGCCGCATCGCCTCGACGAACTTGGGCCATGTGTTTGTCAGCACTAGGTACTTAACGTGGTCTTGCACATGGTCGAAAACGGCCAAGTCGAAGCCCTCAGGGATAGCACCCGTGTACCGCGCCCTAACTCCAATGTCTTGCGACGGTAGTGTGGAATAGTCGGCCTCGAATGGCGTCGCGGGGTTGATGTTGCCTTCTCCGCAGAGAATCCGTGCGGGTCTCTCGAAGATAGACTGTAGGTGGTTGAGGGCTTGTGATGATATGTTCAGAGGAAACTCAGCGTCACGTGGGCTGATGAAAGTTGTGTAGATCCAGAGTGCCTGGTTGTATGTTCCGAGCATCTGCTCGTGGTCGGGCGCTTCCGGCCAGGATGACTTCCATGAGGCAGTGCAGGTCAGGAATGCAACGTTCTCTCCTGAGAAATCCTTGAGTGCTGCAAAATCCTGCAACGCCTCTGGATTCTTGCTGAGGACGTGCTCGAGGGCATCCTTTGTGAACAGGCGGTCGCCCATGCATTCTTCTGAGAAAACAGATGTCTGGCCCTTCTCGGCAATCGTGGACGAAGACATATTCTTCCACTCTTTCGAGCCCGATGTTCTGATTGTTAATGACGGCGATGCCGTCTCGCTCCTAGCATTCGAGTTGGCTGCTTTCTTGCTTAGGGTCCACAGCCTGACTATCTCGAAAATGGGAACGAACACGGTGAAGATTTCCCACATCATGATGGAGAGATGAATCCTGCGTTTCCGTTATTGACTGTCAAGATTGTCTAATCGCACACGAAGATGAATACTCACCATTGACTCGGAGTAAAATATACATTGACTTTAGCAAAGGCAGGCACATATGATGCGATCAAGAACATCGGCGTCGCATGAAGACTGGAGATGCAGCAGGCGATGGTTTGCGTGCGCCACCCCATTGTGTCACGGATGCCCCAAGCTCGCCAGAGAAGAATTGGTGCAACAATCCATGCCCAGATGACTTGCCAGAGCACGGATGGCCACCATTCCCATCCCCGGCCGAGTTCCACTATTTGCACCGGGAGTGGCAAGCCGTCAAGTCCCGTTCCGGAAATACCGTAGGTTGGATGATATTTTTTACAAACAAACCACATCCCGAGGGTGAGAAGGAACTAATAGAGTCAGTCTTTCAAATTGGCCAAGGCGCAAGGGAGAATAATATACCTGAAATACCATGCCAATGCCAACGAAAAGGGAGATCTTAGTCGTGTACTTCATGTTTCTCAGGCGGCAAAGCCACGAGGAGTCGGCGCCGTTGCAGCCACGTTCAGTTCGGATTTCGGGGTGGACAAACCGCTTCTGCAGCTTGGCAATGTGAAGGAAACGGTGGTTCGAAGCGTGGAACAGTGCAATGCCCAGTGGAAAGTAAACGCCCATGCCGAAATACTGGATGTCATAGGCGAGAACCATATGCATGGTTCCGCCGATCGGATAGGTGATCTGGCCGAGAATCCAGTACACATGGAGAAGAGCGATGGCAGGGAATGATAACGGCAGACCGCGGAACCTAAGGACGGGGTTGTGACGATTGACCAAGCAGAAGATCATGCCGGCGAGTAGGAGAGTCGTCCAGCTCACGCACCATGAAATGTAGAAGACACCTACCCGATCCCAGTTGGGAGGGCTCGTGGGAATATTGTACACCGTGAGGTCTGCCATGGCTGCCATTGCCGTCATGTCTGCCATGTTGAAGGACAAGAGAATGTAGGTTGAAAAGACATGCGAGAGCAAAGGATAGAGGGGATGGAGGGGTATTTAGTACGGTCAGGGGAGAACCCGATTTGGAAATACATCACGGCAAATTCCAAATCAAGATTGTACTCTGTGGTAGAGGCAAAGTGGAGGCTCGATGTGACCAGGGCGCCAATTACATTGAAAAGCCGAGCGAAATGAAGTTGCATTATTGGAATTGATTGAAAGCTACTTCAATCCGATCCACTGCCGAAAACCCAATCGACTGCCGATTCGGTAAAAAAAGAATCGAATCGACTCCAGAATCTGTGCTATGATTTGCATTAGTGTAGATAATCAGCGATACTAGCCTAATTAGGTATTCGCTAATCCATGGTTCGACACTGGCATGTCGACTGTCCACATTGCCGGTGCCGGGATGTTTTGTTTTTCGCAAGAGATGGCCAAAGACTTTTCCTAACTGGGAGACTTCCGGGTCTCTACTTCGGCGAAAGGCTCTCATGAATCGTCTCTTTTGGGGGGAAGAAGGCCAGAGAAAGGGGCTGGCATCTCCGGGGGAAATGATTCCAAGGAGACTTGCCACACCCGTGGATCCCTCCGGGCCCACATGAGATGATCACTAGCTGTCCCAGGGCTTCAGGGTTGCTCCATCGTGTTTTCAAAGGCCTTGTCCAGGAATCCCCTCCAATGTGAGTCCATATTCGGCGCTCTTTTGTTCTTTGCTTGCTTCGTTCGCCATTTTTCTTGTTTTCTTTTGGTTTCTTGGTATCTCTTTGAATAGGGCCATGGACATGGGGTGAGCAGTTTCCCCCGTCACACATTGACGTATCTGGCTGACTCCAGGCCACTGGTATTTGATTTCTGGAGTGAACCATTACTTGCAGCACAGTGCTGGGTATGGGTCGAGGGTGATCACTTTGTTTGAATCAATAAAAATGTGAGGTCTTGTCTCCAAGAGAATAGTCGGTTCTGGACCCATAGCTTTCTGTTCTCAGCAGATGCCATCCCACTCAACCCCATTTCATGCTTTCTTTGGCTTCGATGCAGGTTCAATTTCGAGTATGCTACTCGGTAGTCTAGACTCGTAGTATGCTCGGCAAATACATGATGAACCTGTGGAGTCGATTAAAGTTGCCAGCAGTCGATATACCACTATACTGATTCGTCATGGTAGGTTGTTTCGATAAATCGGTTGCTACTCCCGCTATTTTTTAGATTCCAGCGTTAGCATAAGCTCTGCGGGGTCGCTTATACTCTGCCTTTTTGCCCCATCCAATTCGGTTATCTTCCATGCTTCTTGGAGTGCGAGAAAAGTTCGTGCCTTGGTGCCCAAAAATCCTTGAACTGAATCTTGGAGGCTCAGGTCTAGAGTTACATTCGGAGCAGCTTAGTGCGAATAGAGGACCGCTTTCAAAGAGGTAATTGTAATTGCGATGTCAAGGCCGGTGAGCTGGTTGTTGAAGTCAGGTCAATCGAGAGTGATGAGAAGTGCCATATGAGTCTCTAGAGCGCCTTCTTTTGCAGAGGTGTAAATGATATGAAAGGGAACGGGCGATAACTTGATGGGCCGCTAGCTACTGGGAGAATTCCAATTTGTGTGGATGTGCCAGCTAATACAAAGTTTACTGCATGCAAGTGCTTTTACTGGCTTTATCCGAACATCAGGTTTGGAATACACCTAGTACGGGCATGAGACAACATTGCGCGTTATACCAAAGAATATATGCGCAAATATATATACAAAGCGTCAACAATCAATGCTGCGTAAAATTAAGCCCACCAGCATCCGGACCCTCAAACACAACCTCCCAATGCCTCTGAATATCCGCACATAGCCCATCTCCAGCCTTCCAAGTCTCAAAAGCAGCACCCAAAGTACAGCTTACCGTCATAACCTCCTCCCAAGCCGCCCGTTCAACATCATACCCAAGCCGCCGGACAGACGTCTCAGGAGCAGTCCACATCCTCCTCCGCCCGTCGTCATGCTCATTCGAGCTCTCGTCTAACAGTTTGTCCCCGGGGTTGAATTTGACCAAATTTGCATGGACGAAAAATGCCCGAGGCGCAGGGGCCACAGATGTATCTTCTACCCGCCATTTCCCTTGCTGGGTGAGCTTGTAATCCTCCGCCGGGTCAGCCTGTAGCATTGCGACGTGGATAATATCATGGTCGTTCATTTCATATCGCCGGCGGCCCAGGTCTGCAACTTTCTCGCTGACTGTGTAGAATCTATCACCTACGGCAGCGGCAGCCTGGATAAATGTGTCTTTATCGCCTTCTCCCGGGGCACCCTGGTCTAGGAGGTGGTAGTAATGTGATGGACCGTAGTAGTTGTAGTAAGCTGCTAAGAGGAGGGTTCGAGAATGGGTTTTCTTGGAGATTAGGAATACGCCTGCTTCGGTTGTTGCGCGGTCTGTGGTTGAGAACTCGGGTTGGCGGGAGATGGTGAAGTATAGTGGAGAGATGGTGCTAGCCCAGTAATCGGGCCAGGTGACGAGGCCGGTTGATTTGAATGGATCGGTTGTCAAGAGGGCTGTAGGGTCATGGATGGGGATGCAGTCGGCGTCTAGCCAGATCACTTTTTCGAATGATGAGAAGAGGACCGCGAAGGATTTGAGCTGGTAGTGCTCGATTTTCACCCCGTCTGCATGATCAGTGTTTTTTGGGTCCTCCAGGCCCATTGCCTCCGATAACACCACGCATCTCGCATTGAGCTCGGGGAGAAGCTTCTCACAGATGTGTGACTCATATTCGGTCGAATCTTTGACAAAGAGCTCTACCGGCAATGTGCACCCGGTTCGTCGCAGCAAACGCAGGGTTACTACAAAGGTTGGCATATATTCACCCCCTGCAGAAGACACGATGCCTTCTGTTAGAATCATATAAGGGACATCAAGCCTTCGGGTTGCCTGAGCAAAGCCGTCATGCGCTGTCTGCATGGGCTGTAAGATCTCGTCGGCTTTATCGATATGATTCTCCCGATCGAGTTCAAACACGGCGTCATATCTCGGCCACCCTGCAGAATCAATCAATTGCAGAGGAGGACATCGGGGCGCATATCCATCGAGCAAGGAATAGAAATGGTCCCGAAACTGTACTTGGCGATCGTGGAATGCCACCCGAGCGATAGGGCTGAAGTACCGCTTTCCAAGCCAGAGATTATAAGCATTGACAAGAATGAGGACGACCAGAACAGTGACTAAGATTCTCTTGTTCAAGTCAACTCGCCTACTCGTTCGCATTTTCGAAAATGCATCGTAAGCCCGGGGAGAGTGGCAGGTGAGATGATTATAATAAGCAACGCCAAAATCAGCCTAATACCCCTAAAAGAGAAGCCTGAGTGGGGCTCTCATTGAACAAAGCAAACAACAGCGGAGACCACTACGCGTCCTAGTACTTTATAGCACTGTCAATCGAGACCATTATCATTGCCGCAGCGAATCCACGACTCTCATTCGAGCCTCACCATGACTTAGCTTGGAACTAAGGGCTGCGATCTTTTTCTCGGGTATCGCGGAGCTTTCCCGTTCAATGAGCTGTTGGTCCACTTTGCTGTCGTTGGACACGGGATAATGCACCAAGACAAAGAAAGCTTTTTCGCTGATCCTTGAGGCTCTCCGGAGCCTTACGGCTTTTTCGTTTCAAGACATGATTGAATGAAATCAATTTGTGCTTCTAAAGAACCTCCGAGCCCCTGTAAGTCTGTTTAATCATCGGCGGAAAGCCATGGTCATCTCCTTCGTGGCCCGGGTATAACTTTTTCGGAAAATGCTGATGCAGCGCCGCAGTGTCGATCTTCCCACATAATAATAGCCAAAATAATCTGAATGAACGTATGTATTGTCGTCGATCGGATGGTGTCCATAATGCAATATGTCGCCGCCCCTTTGCTAGTTTGTGCAATCGATATCTGACTCTAGCTAGGTATATTCCTCTTTGGTTAAAAGGCTGGTACATACGACCATAGGGTGTGGGTAAATAAGGCTGTGTCAAGAATAGCAGAATTCTTGAAGCTCCGAAACCTAGGATTGCAAATAACACTACTGGAGGAACTCCCAATATGACTATGTTCCTGTATCCTCTCCTTCGGCGAGCTACTCCATCGGCTTCCATTGAAACAGCTTCTGAATGTGCTCACTCCCACACGCAGCAGCAACATCCAAACTAGTCCGCTGCCTCGCATCCTCAGCCATAGGGTCCAATCCCAAAGCCATCAGATGCTTGAACCGCTCCACGATCACTAGTAGAATACTTCTTCTCTGGTCGAATCTGGTGTTAACTTTGATAGCAGCCAGCAGATGAAGCAAAGACGATTTCGCATGGTTTCGCGCAAAGAAATCAGCTCCTGCCTCGCGGAAGAATTTGAATACGGGATCGTTGAGCTCTCCGTCGCTCAAGTGTTCGAAAGAGAGAGCAAAGCTAAAAAATGCCTTGCTGCAAGTCGATCCGAAATCGATCTCGATGTACTTGAAGAGCGGCGTGTCACCTTGGTTGTTTCGAGCGTTGATGTTGACGCCAGCATCCAGGAGCCGCTTGAACAACAGGAGATTATCAAATTTGCTGGCAATGTGATGGAGGGCCGTGTCTCCGTTGGGGTCTGGATGAGTGGGATCGGCCCCGTTCTCTAGAAGTAGGTCGACGTAATCGTAGTCGTGGTGACGCAGTGCGTAGTGGAGAGGTGTGTCACCAGCCCGATCAGTTTGATGGACGAGGCTAGGATTTTTGATGGTGACAGCCCTAAGGGTCTCAACAAAACTGGCGTCGCGCTTGAAATTCCCTAAGAGATGGAGAATGGTTTTTCCATCGTTGTCTTGCGCCATGACATTGGCTCCACGATCGATAAGCTCTTGAAAGACTGTTTTGGTGGTGTCTCGCTCTTGGGTGGGCAAGATTCTCGTGCCCAATGTCTTGTAATTCTTGGATGCGGCTAACAGCAGAGTGCAGCCACTTTGGTCCTGACGTTCAAGGTTCAGAGATGGCATCTGAAAGAATGGCTCGACCACGTGCCCCGAGCTTAGGAGTTCATGAATGATTGTGTAGCTTTTTGTTGGTGATTCTGGGGCTAGCTCTTCGGTTGACTTATCATGAGGTCTTGGCTTCTCTGTATATTTGAAAAAGGTAGCAAATGGGTCTGCGCCGTGTCTGAGAAGTACTGTCATCATTCGTGCCTTCGTTGCCCTAGAATCCGGGGTCTTGGGGTCTCGACAGCTAGATGCATAAAACAACGGGAACATTTCAGAATCAATAATGCCACTCCTACTAAAGTCATCATACCTGGGCTTTGTAGGATCGGGTGACCTCAGGTTGGCATAATCGCCCTGGTAAAGCAGAACCTCCAGTACCTCAACCTGTCCAAGCTTAATCGCAGAGACTATGGCTGCTAAGCTGACTTGAGCTCCATGCGCGATGAGAAGCTTGATCAAATCCAAGTCATTGCCTGCCTTTGATAGACATGTATTGCCATCGTCGTCTATGGCATTGACATCTGCACCGCCCTTAATGAGAATTTTGGCAGCTTCCTTGCAGAAAGCATCTGTTGATGTCAGTGCAATGTGGAGGGGTGTTGCTCCATCATGGTTCCTCAGTTCAATATTGGCGCCCTTCTGTATCAAATACGGCAGGGCTCTGTCGACGTACCACCAGCAATTTCCAGTGGCAAGGTAATGAAGAGCACCCATGCTCATTCGATTTCGATACTTACCACCACGATACTCATGCTCTCTGCGTTGGGCATCCATACTGACACCAAAGACCTCAACGAGTTGCGTCAACACGTCCATGTTGGGAAGTCGTCGCGTGCAAGCAGAAACTATCAATGGTGAAATAAAATCTCCGCTGAGGCCTTCTGCTGCTTCTGCTTCTCGGCACCATTCATGGTCATCAAGTTTAGTTGCGATTTCCTGAGTGCAGACTCGGGTCAATATGTCACTATAGCCCCAGTGGACAAGATCATTCAAGACGGTCCATCCCTGGTGACTGGGAATGATGAGACAGGAATTGTCTGTGGCTATTTCTTCGAATAGGTCATACTGCCTCAGGGTCAATGCACTCTCTAGAAGGCGTCGCTGCGCGGTTGAAGCTCGACCCTCGGACCATTTCTCACCGTCTTCGAGCCTGGTGCTTTCTTTCAAGGCCTCTTTTACTGCTTTGCGACAATATCTAGCAATCAGAAAGCCCGTGCCACGTTGCAAATTTTCGATGATCTTTGCATCGGTCATACGAGCCTCTAGGTGCAGAATACAGTCAATGGTATAACCAAACTGAGGCAGTATCACCGTCTGCCACGCCCTTGGAAGACGACCATGGTCCCCAGTGATTACAGCACCATACTGAACAAGTGAATCCATGATCTCACCCAGTCGCGTTGTATCATGCTCTATTTCAAGCTGGCTGAAGTCATGTCGACTCGTTTTGTGATTACTATCCTCAAATGGACGTGTGCGATCTTTAAGCAAAAGACCAGCTGCATTGAGCTCTTCAACCTGTGACTGCTGACCATTGCGCCACAACTCTTGTTCATTCTCGAAATTGGCACACATGGCGAAGGGTGAATTCTGGGAGCTGTCTAGCAGATTAGGATCTGCGCCTGCTTCAAGCAACGATTTTACAGTTTCGGGTCGACCGGAGCGACAAGCGTGATGTAGAGCTGCCTCCCCTTTGCAGTTTTTCTGATTAACAAATGCCATGCGATCCTTGACTTCCAATATATCAAGTCGAGATAGAATCATATCCACAATGCCGGACTGACGTGCTCGGGCTGCGAGATGAAGTACTGTCATGCCTTCATGGGTGACAGCAAACAAATCTGCACCGGCGTTGAGAAGTTTGAAAACAAAGTTTTCGCAGATTGTAGCGGCAAGATGCAGTGGCTGAATTCCATCAATATCACTAGGGCTCACGTTCTTGGACACTCCGAGAACATAATCAAGTGGCTGGTCTTTCTTGGACGATTTCGATTCATAGTCGGTTCTAGAGCACAGGATGTGCAGGACGGTTCTGCGTCGGTGGTTCAGTCGATCAACTTCTAAGCCTAAGCCTATCAAATACTTCATGGCTTCCAACTTATTACTCTGAAACTTCGCGGCGGCAACCTCATGCAATGGTGTGTTTCCTTCATGGTCTGTCACGGTCGGCTCAAGGCCTAGGCTTCTCAGATGGTCTAGGCGCCTCCCTTTCTCACATCCATGATGCCATAGAGTTCGGCCTTTGTAGTCACGAGTATCCGTTCGGGCGCCCTGGTTGATGAGCGTCTCAAAAAGCTCCGGCCTTCCCTCTATATCAAACCCTGGTGAAGTGAAGTGCGTGAAAAGAACTGTTTGGCCCGCAATATTTCGCGCCTCAAGATCTGCCCCTGCATCCAAAAGCCTACAGATGAGTGCTACATCCACATCATATTTCATGACATGGAATGGTGTATTGCCGTGTCTGTTCTTCAGGTTCGGATCGGCCCCCGCAAACAGTAAAGCGTCAATCACGCTGGTTTTAGTAAGCCCCTTTTTTAGAGCCACATGTAAAGGGCCATTGCCCTCGGTGTCAGTGGCATTGACATCGGGCTTGTACTCCAAAAATGTAACAACTGATTCGCAGTGCATTCCCTCGAGACGGCAGAGTAATGGTGTCTTGCCATCCGTACTTCTAGGCTTGTTGATATTCACGGTTCCTGTCCCCAGAAGCAAGGGCAACAGCTCATTATCTGTTTCGCCGTCGGTGTGGAGAGGTGTCTCTCCAGCATCATTCTCCACGGTAGGATCTGCACCCGCCTCCAACAAAGGCTTGACCAGGTTGATTCTATTTTTACAAGCATAATGCAAAGCTGTCGATCCGTCGGGAGTCTTCATATGGACATCAGCGCCCGCATTGAGCAGAATCTCCGCACTCTCCGACGATATTAGCTTTGGATACCTGTTACTTTTGCAGAGAGAGTGCAGCGCTGTAAACCCTTTCAGTTCCTGGTGAAGGCGGAGCTTTAGGTTGAAAAGGATGTATGGCATTTGGTGAGACTCATCTTCAGCATTAGCGCAAATTATGTTTGGGTCCGCCCTTGCTTTCAACAACACAGCAATTGTCTTGAAGTCTCCGTCTTTGCACGCTCTAAAAAGGGCAGTGTCTCCGCACCATTGCGCATTAACGTCCACGCGAGAATGGTGGAGGATCAAATCCACAATTACCGCACGACTTTTTTCTGCTGCCCAACTGAGAGCTCGATGGCAGGTTTCAGTGTCTTTCAAGAATGGTAAAAACTTGGACACAGTATTGACATGGCCATAATGGCATGCGTACATCAGTGGCGTGTGTCCGTATGATGTCGGCGCATTTCCACACCAATTTCCGGGTGTACCTCTGGTCTTGGGGGTAAGAGGATCAACTCCGGCAGTGAGCAATATCTCAACAACCTCGGCACGGTTATTTTCGGCGGCTTGATGTAGCGGTCTTAGGCCATTATTCTGCTCCGCGTCAGGGTCTACCCCGTTGTCAAGAAGAACCTGGACAGCTTCTGTATGACCGTAAGTTGCAGCCCAATACAGAGGTGTGTTGTGGTTACAGTCCCGTGTCTCTATACCGACATCTCCCGTCTGTAGCAACCGCACAATGTACTGAGCCAATCCTGTCCGGGCAGCAACATGAAGCGGTGTGACACCTTCGATAGACGAGGTAGGCCAGGCGATTTCCAGCCACACATTATATCTATGCTTTTCTGCAACGAAAGTATCAAGCAGGTCGTAGACGTGGGACACGTTTGCACCGGCACTTGCTGCGCGCCGGGTGTGTTTGTACCAATTCTTTGCGGCGTATTCTAAGAATGGGAATTGCAGCTTCAGTTCACTTTGCTCTGCCTTTTTAGGATGAAAGAATCCATCGTCGTCGCTTCTCTTCTTGATTCTCTGATTGTCGAGGCATCCAGATCTGAGGTAATTCAAGCATGCGATAGCAAGACATTGATTCGTTGATCCGGAATGGAGAACCGTATATGCGGAATCGTCCGAGTTACTGGATCGAGTGAATCCCTTGAGAAACTCGGTGAATGAGTGGTGAACCACCGAAACCGTCTCGTCCGGCTGAATCTGTAGAAGTGGGCCACAAGCAGCTCTAACTAGCTCTTTGGTCTCTTTAAGGCTGTGGTTACCCCTTGAAAAGTGTACAATATTCATCATTTCGGCTATCTCAAGGAGACGTAGAGGGTGTGTTGCATGAGTAACGAACTGCAGGACGAGTAGCTGGATTTCATCAGATACATTTGAGCGCTTCGCATGTTCCCGTAACAGTCCATTATACATCACGTTGAGGTCAGTAGGCAAAGCTTTGAGGACCTCGTGCACATCAGCACCCGGTTCGAGGAACGTATCCATTGAAAGTCTTGCATATAAGAAGAGGCCATTCGCGCGACCGGGAATTGCTTCTTCTATGATATTCCAATGCTCCTTGGGGATATGCGAGTTCCGAAGCTTGTGCTGGACGTAGGCGGCAATGTCGAGATCTACCAGTCGCTCTTCCAATCGAATCTGGAGAATGGGGAATTTTCGCAAGGGAGCTTCTACAGAAGCTACCGGACGCGAAGTAATAAAGACTTTGAAATTTGAAGGGCGCCACTGGCCTAGCTCTACTAAGGAATGAAGGAACCCTTCATTCCCCTCGTCCATCTCATCCAAGGCATCCGTGACGCAGTAGGCCTTATGGAATGACTCTAGGGCCAGCTTGAGGTCTTTCCAAAGGTCATTCAGAGAGATACTCTCAATCGATCTCCGGTTATCAATGTACTCCTTCAGTTTGACCTGGAGTGGAGGGTTGTAATTCAGAATTTGACATAGCCAGTCACGCAACGCAGCGATAGGCTTATGGTTTGCATCAATGATCTGTCTGAAAAAGAAATATATGACTGGAACTTCTTCCCTGCGCAGTTGGTCGATAATCGAGGCAGCCATGACGGACTTTCCCGAGCCGGGAATGCCTTTGATCCATAGGAGTCCATTCTCGCCGGAGTGCCACTGCTGATACGTCTTGGTTGAAGTGAGCCATTTGCCCGTTCCCACTAGATGCGATGCGCGATGTCTAAAATATTCACTTCGTTCCAGATCATATGGAGTTGGCTGGAGCCATTGTCTGATCTTGACCAGGTCTGCAGCTGGCAATGGAAGGATGTTGTCTGAGTTGAAGTCGCGAGTGTCTCCCGGGCCAACCAAGACGGCGCCATTGTCCTCTGAATCGGATAGAGAGGACATGATGGACCTTGAGTTGATGATGATTGAATGTTTTAGGAAGTGAAGTTGTGAGTGGAAAGAGACAGTCGATATCACACTAATAGTTGAGCCGCATGAACTCAGCCTTGTCTCCGCCGCCTCTTCATTGGCCCTGGCTTTGGTTGGTGTTGTTTGTCTATATCAGCTAGATACGATAATGTCCGTAACAGGATGGCGCCAAAGTTGGCCTACTGTTGGCCAGAGTTCAGGCCCACAGCAGCCTATCAGTAATCTCAGCGTACTAATCACAGGAAGGAAAATCAGATTGTGGCTATGTAAGTAGCTCATTGTTTGAAGTTGGAAGAGAATAGCCAATAATAAGTCGCTGTAGCATGCTAGTGGTTTATAAGGATTTTAAAGGATTGAAATCGCGCGGCACTTCGCAATGTTGGATGATGGCTCACTCAGTCAGGCCCATCCATGGTTGCGTGGTCAGAAAGCGACATTACCCTAACTCACCTGGAAGGCACCCACTGAACTATTAACTGAAGTTAAGTCACATGTCAGCCGGTTAGTGGTTGGGTAGGTGACTACCAGCGAATCCCAGCTGTGGGGAGGAATGCCAATATGAATAAGTCTTGGGAGAAGGACTATTATCACGGGAGGTGAATGCCTGGATATGACTTTATTAAAAAAAAAATTTTTTTCCGAGGTGAGTTTCAGTCTGGGGTCTTGTCTGGGATCTTGGCCGGTGTAGGTTTCTTGTTGCAGTGACAGGCACAGGTAGCTATAGCTGATGGATTATATGCTGTTTAAATTATTCTTTCCTGGAGTGAACAGGCCAATTGAGCTCACCCAACAAGAAACATCGCAGCTCCCCTTGACCCCAGAGAAACATCCATACCCGATGCTCCCCACCAATCTCCTCTTTCATCCCCGCTTATACACCCCTCCACAGACCCATCTTCTCTCCGAACAACATTCATTCCCTGTCCAACCAGACTAGTACTCCCAGACCCCGGCGGTGCACGCACAATCCCAGTCCAATCAGACGGGTACCTAATCTGCATACTACCTCCACCGTGGCTGAAATGAGCTGCGGGTGCTCGGGTTGCACTCGACCTTGATCCATCTCGTTGGGGGCTGTACAGGTAGACGGGATCTGTAAGGTGAATCTGCTGGCTTCCAGATGTTGTCTGAGTGAGGATGGACACGCTTTGCTCTAGGTCAGATGCAATCGGGATGAGGTTTGCGTTGATACTGCCGCTCTTGGCAGAGAGATGCACAGATGTAGAGACGATGAAGCGTCCGGAGATGGTGCCACTATCGGTCTCGATTTCGATTTCGTACGGACGAAGGGGAAGAGTATGTGGGTCCTGGTACTTCCCGTTTCCATATTCTGCACATTCAACCATCTGCCTTTCCAACTCTGGTACAGATGCCGCTGCTGGTACGGTAAAGGAGACAGAGATACTCCCCGACTGTGACCGAATCCGCAATCTAGCCGGTTCATCGGGGCTCATAGGGTCAGCCGGCTGTGGTACAACAATCACGCTAATAGCACCGGAAGTTGTCGATAAAGAAAGTAGCTCAAATAACGGATACCTGCCCGTTATAGAATTATGACCATTATCGACGATGATTTCTCGCTTCTCGGGTGAAGCCTCCATGGACCCGATCTGCTGTTTCGGAGCTGCGATAGCGGGCGCATCGTCATTGACTTCTAAGTCTTTCTCACTGTCTCGTGCAGCTTCATTTGATGCCTCTTTCTCATTGTCCGCTTCATTCGGGGCGTTTGTTGCGCCGACGACGATTTCTCGCTTCTGCGGTAAAAACTCCATGGACTTGGTCTGCTGTTCAGGAACCGCGATAGCGTGCGTATCATGGCTAGTATCCGATTCATCTTCATTATTTCGTGCGGTCTCACTCGACACCTCTCCATCCCTATCCGCTGCATTCGGGACCTGAGTTTCGTCATCATGTCGTTCCAAGTCGTTCTCGGTGTGGGCACCTCCGGGAGTGTCATTGACATTCCTCGGATCGCGGGTATTATCTATTGCCGTCCCGGTTTCGATTGGGGCATCCTTAGAGACCTTTTGCAAACAGAAAAACTGCCCGTTAGTACAGCAATAGCTTGTGTAGGATTGCAGAAACGTACCTGTCGCGAGTCCTCTTGTTGATATTGTCCTCCAATACCGGGTGTATCTCCCTCATCCTCTTTCCCTTCTAACACCTCTGTTTTCAATTCCTCGATCGCCGCGAAAAGCACTTCTGCGATCCCAGGCAACACTCTATAAGGTTCCGGTTCCGGTTCAAAAACCGAGAACTTGTGATCGAATTCATTCGTTCGAAGACCGTGACTCTGAAACGGCACTATATTCGTCTTCGCACTTATCTCCGTTGATATAGCCTCGATTCGCAGCCATAGCGGGTCATGTTCATCTGTGGTACAACTCGTAACTTCCCGCGAACCGTTAGCCCATGGCTTGTACCAAGGTTCAGATTCAGTTGGCATTGATTTCCGGATCAGGGCAGAAATACGTATTGAATGCAAGGGGGCTAACTTACAAGAAGATGCATGATCCCTCCGGCTGGTGGCTGTGCAAATCATGAGGAGGATGGCTGATGAAGATATTTGGGAGTTGGGTTGTTTTGGGCGACGTGTTGGTGATGATTTACGTCATCAGGCAGTCAGGCAGAAATGGTGGTGTGGTAAATTATAGTATGGTTATGTACAGTAGAGAGTGTAAAATAATAATTGTGGAAGCCATTTGTATGGCCATATCCAAATAAATAGTCATATCAACAACAGGGGGAATCTCTGGTATCGGAAACGAATGTGCTGAAGTAAATAAACAGGCATAAAACGGCATAAATAATCGGAACATAGACAGATGGAAATAGGGACAATATCAAATAACAATCAAGCATCAACCGACAAGATACACCACCTCAGGCGTATCCCAAGTTCTCCATAACCGACTGACAGTCAGTAACAGTCATATTGAGTACACCCAACGACCTGATCTGCGTTCCCCGTCTAAGACGCTGCAGACCAATAGCAACCTTCCACCCTTCGCTTTCATCAAGAACAAAGACGTAATTTTTTCCATCCTGCTCTCGGAAGCTCGCCCGGAGCATATGGTGACCGCGCTTCGCGAAGTTCAGAGTATCATCGTCGTTACCACTGCGGGTGCCAACACGGCAGGTATTTTTGCACACCCGTAGAATGTCCATAAGATACGCATCCGACTCTTCGGGCGTGGGAGGCAACGTAGACCCAGTACGGAAAGGATTGGATGATTTTGTAGGGTTCTGGCGGGCTTGGGGAGATGCCGCGTATTGAGAACACCATACTTCGACGGACTTCATTGTCCATGCTTTGGCGTCCCATTCTCGTTGGGGAACGCCTCGGATATCGTCGTCGATGAACAGTCCTTCTGTGGTGATTTTAAGAACCAGACCATCTGACACCATTCCCTGGCCGGAGACTAGCTGTGCCACTGGAATGTCGACAAAGTTGTTGTTAAAAGCAAACACCCCAGAGATGACAATTTTGTCCGGATCTTTCGTAGAGTAACCACCACGGGAGTAACCGCCTCGGTTCGATGGCGGAGGAGAGGTCCTGGCCGTCGAGTGCGACGGAGTATACGAGGATTCAGAAGCAGTGGATCCAGCAGCGCCCCCTTGATAAGGTCGCCGGGCTCGTTCGTATGGATTATCTTCTTCGCCCGGCTTCTTTGGTAATGGGATGCGGTGGGGAGGAGGTTGCGGCGGTGCTGTGTCGGAAGATGAGGCACTGGCATTGGATGCTGCTTCTTTCTTTGCTGCTTCTTCCTTAGCTGCCGCTTCCTTAGCGGCGGCCTCCTTCGCTGCAGCCTCTTCTTTGGCTTTCTTCTCCGCAGCTTCTTTGGCTTTCTTTTCTGCGTACTTCTTAGCGGCCGCTTCTTTGAGGGCCGCGAACTTGGCATCAGCTTCTTTCTTTGCTGCTGTTCTTGCAGCGGCCTCCTTTTCAGCAGCTTCCTTTTCAGCCTTGGCTTTGGCAGCGGCGGCAGCTTTCTCTTCTCGTTCTCGTGCTTCAGAGGCTTCTTTCTCCGCTTTTGCCTTTGCCTCTGCAGATTCTCGTTCAGAACGGGCTCGGGCTTCTGCGGCCTCTTTCTCAGCTTTGGCGCGAGCCTCAGCAGCTTCTCGCTCAGCACGCTCTCGTGACTCCTTCGCTGCGGCCTCCCGAGCTGCGGCCATTTCCTTCTCAAACTGCTCTTTTCGTTCTCTGAGCTCTTTCTCCTTGGCCTCATGCTCTTGCTGCCTCTGCTTCTCGCGCGCCGCTTCCTCCTTTTGTCGCTTATATTCTTCCATCTTCCGCCGAATCTCCTCTCTACGCCGTTCCGCCTCAAGTCGGGCTTCTTCTTTTTTCCTTTCTTCTTCGCGGCGAAGCTCTTCTTGTTTTCTTTCCTCTTCACGTCGAAGTTCTTCTTGTCGTTTTTCTTCCTCGCGACGTGCTTCCTCCTTCTGTCTCTCCTCTTTGCGCCGGAGTGCTTCTTTGCGCCATTCCTCCTGGCGACGACGAATTTCTTCCTTGCGTTTCTCTTCTTCACGCCGGCGGATCTCCTCCTTCAGCTTCTCTTCTTTTTGTTTTTTTTCCTCGCGAAGGCGCTGTTCTTCTTTTTGGCTATCCTCTTCACGACGACGCTGACTTTCTTTCTGTTCCTCCTCACGTCGAAGCTTCTCTTTGCGCTCTTCTTCCTCACGGCGGCGAGCGTCTTCTCCACGCTTATGAAGCTCTTCCCTCCGCCTTGACTCCTGACGAGCCTCCTCTTTCCGCTTCTCTTCCTCATGACGACGCTGCTCCTGTTCCTTCTGCTGCTTCTCCTCTTGACGGCGAGCCTCTTCTCCACGCTTATGAAGCTCTTCCCTCCGCCTTGACTCCTGACGAGCCTCCTCTTTCCGTTTCTCTTCCTCATGACGACGCTGCTCCTGTTCCTTCTGCTGCTTCTCCTCTTGACGGCGAGCCTCTTCTTGAATCTGGCGGAGTTGTTCTCTGCGTCTTGCCTCTTCACGAGCTTGTTCCTTCTGGCTCTGCTCGTCACGGCGACGTCGCTCCTGTTCCTTTTTCTCCTTTTCGCGCTGGGTTTGTTCGTCACGACGGCGACGCTCTGCTTCTTGTTTCTCTTTTTCACGCCGGTTCTGCTCATCACGATGTCGTTGCTCCTGCTCCCTTTTCTCCTTCTCACGCCGGAGTTCTTCTTTGCGTTGTTCCTCGCGCTTTAGCTGCTCACGACGCTGTTCTTCCTCGTGTTGGTGCTTTTCCTCTTCACGTCGCTGCTTCTCTCTGCGTTTTTCGCGCTCCTTGTCGCGTGCCTTTTCCCACTCAGCATAGCCATGTCCTTCGTCATTGTCGTTTGGAGTCGAATCGGAGTTTGCGTCACCAGCGCCGTGTTGTTTACCCTTGTTTGAGCCTTTACTGGAGTTTCTGCCGTCACTTTGCTGCTGCTGGTGGTTCCCACGCTGCCCGCCAGACTCAGAACCCTTGGAATCGCGTGCACCTCCCGCAGGTTGATCCTTGGTACCGGCATCTCCATCCCCAGACTCACCCGGCCCATTTTCACCAGACTTTCCCCGTCCCCACCTCTTCCTCCAGGTACCTGTACCACCCGCCTGTAACGACCCAACAATCCATCCTATCACACCAACCACAAATATCCCCAGCAGTATCCCAATCGCACTCCCCAAGCTCCCAATCCCACCACCCGTAACCGTAAGAACATACCACCCTCTCACAACCGGTGAAATAATCGACCACAGAAACACGAACAGGAGTGTACTCGCAGACCCGGCGAGAAAGCTATTCCGTTGACATTGTAGCGACGGGAGATATAGGAAGCCAGAACCAGCGGAGTGTGGGGGGATGACGAAGATGTCGTAGTTGCCATCGGGGAGGTCGGATGTTTTGGCGTATTCGCCGTTGGTGTTCGGTTTCGAGTTCTTGTCGTGGGGGGGAGGGGAGTTGGAGTCGTTCATTTCGTTTTGACGGGAGGGTGTGTTCGGGGATAGGTGTTATCTATCGTCGCAAAGGTAGGACTCGAGTATCAAACGAAGAAAACGATCTCATGTTCACAGTAACATCGGGAGGGCGCTGAGACTGTCCTCAGCGCTTCAATCGAGATAAAGGGTCAACAAGGTTAGATCGCGATACCACCACAAACGAACAATAACGGTCGAGTCAATTCTGAAGAATCAGTTCGTACTTGTACTTGTAGAGGCAAAGAGAGAGTGTAATGAAAGTGATGAAGAAAAGCGGCGGCTAAGAAAGTTGAGTCGAGGTAGATCACATTTATCACGCCAGCCACAAACAATCTCTACACTAGTATTTTTCAGTATCATGCATCGGAAATAACGGAAAAAGAAACGAGAGTAAGCATGTCTCAACACTCCTTTGTCTATTACTCCGAGCACCGAATCTACTTGTACAGAGTACTGCTAGAAGTATTATGCACGGTACGATCCTCCACATCATAGCACACGTATTATGGAGTCGAGTCATATACCCCTGGTAGGACCCGCCTGAATCGGAACGAAATGAAAGGAATGTGGATTCCTGAGATCCAGATCGCTGGAATGCGCCATCTGATAACATAATTATGAACTTGCAATCTTACTATTGGCATCTCTGGTGTTGTTTATAAGTGGTATACGTGAAAAGAACTCTGTATTATTTTGTACCGGATACAGAGTATGAGTATTTGTTTTGATTTTCCTTCTTCCGGTCGTTGCGCCAACGGCTAATGGTGGGGCAACAGAACAATGCACACCCATCACATCCTCAATCGTGCCATCTGGCGCGGGAAATTTATGTTTCCGTTTCAATAGTAGTATGTATAGTCTGTCTCTGGCAGAAGCAAAAATGAACTGTATGACCACAGACAATGAAAAAGCCAAACGCGGGACTCGAACCCGCAACTTTCAGATTCCTGTGTGGGAAACACATAAAAGTCTGACGCTCTGACCAATTGAGCTAGCTCGGCTGGTGTTTATGTAATCTCTTGCTTAAAACATACAAGTCTAGTATTCAGTAGTTATCTATGCATACTACTTTTGTACGTATATTTGAGTAGATTAGGTAAAAGTGTCGACAGAAACCGACAATAATATCCTGAAGTCCTCATCCCTGGCCAAAGTCACTTGTCTCAATAATTTATGCACATCGCCATAGTGTCAGGTGCGCTGAGAGGAATTGAAAAATCCCCATCCCCCCCAACCGCGAATTGGCGAGTCTGCGAGCGCTCATCGCATTGGGTATCCTGAAGGCTAGTCAGCCGGAGCTGGGCATCATCGGGATGAGAATTTCCTCATTGGCTCTGGTCTTTCGAGTGCGAAAAGACCCATCGTGTAGGGGTTCGCACTCCGGATCTGAGATATAAACTCTGAACGGAGTGAATGTGATCAAAGATCAAGAATAGCTTGGTTATTTGAAGCTGGAGCTCCATAGGGTCGACACAGATTATATATGAGTAGAATAATTTGCCTTGATGATGGATTCCTTCCTCCCATGGATCTGTCTGGGTACTGAAGGAGAGAGAGAGAAAGCCAGCCGGAGCTGAGCATCATACCTTGACAAATTCATCCTTGGAGCGGGTCTCAGAGCGTAACAAGGAAATTATTTGTCTTAATGATGAAGATCCATCCCCCATAAACCTGGATGGAGTACTGAAAGGCGAACAATGAAAAAAAGAAGAAAAATCAGCGGAAGCCCAACTCCATGCCAATACCGTTCCATTATTGACCCGTCGAGATTTTCAGGGCGCATGGGATTCGATATCCAGAAAGATACAACGAAGTTAGCAAAGCTGGCCATTAGACTCAGATGGAACTGTAACAGGAGATACTTGCCTTAGTAATGAACGCATCTCTCCCATGGAGTCTGATATACTGAGGGGTCAGGAATCAGCAAAGCTGAATATCATACCAGCAGCCGTGGACTTGCCTTGTTGATGACAAGGCGCTCATGCTCCATAAGCCTGCGTACCGGAGAACTGGGAGGTGATGCTGTCACGGTTCGATGATTTAACGACTGATAGACAAAAGCTTTGGTACGAGAAAGAAAGAAGGACAGATTGGAAGCAAGGCTCGAATATGTCGAGTTCTCTGGGAAGTGGAAGAAGAAGAAAATCGACGGGAGGAAGAGAGCGAAACCTGGAGAGTGGTAGAAGAAGATAATATAAAAACCGAAAAGTAACGGCAACATGCAGAGGCTTACACTGCCCCCTACGACTTCCAACGGATCTGAGCTTCTAGGACGGAAACTACGAGCTCATAGTCACCCGATTAGGAAGACATGGGGACCAGAGCAAACACGGTATCGGAACGTAAGTTATCCAATACAACAGGATCGCTAATAATTATGAGGATGTATGCGCCTTATCGTACGAAGTACCGTTTTATCATCGTCTCGAATAGCTGCTGCGGTCAGCAGTACCAACAAGGGCTGGCGACTCAATCCGTAGTGGCGGACAGTCGCGAGTACCACCCTTTTTTGTAAGCACCCAATTTCAATCTATAAATCTAAATATATATGAGCTAAAAACCACTTTTACTATAATTGTGGATCATGTTCGTTGTTGAGTGTATTTAAAGATGCGGAAGTTAGGGCTGACCGATCACCAAGTTGGTATTATTGTCCAAGTCTGAATGCGATTCACACCATTGAGTCAATAACAGTTTCGAGAAGCAAACTCGCTCGAAAAAAAAAGAAAGAAAGAAATACTGCTACTGATAGAAATCCCAGGGACGTTAAGACGTCGAGCATTATTAGGGAGTCATGTAGCGTGCTAGATATGTATTTGGTGATACCGCAGCTGTTCTCACCATACCTTGGGCCACTCGGTCAAATGATTAAGATAAAACAAAAATGCTTCACCTGAAATTATGCTACCATAAAAACGAACATCGAGGTTAATGCTGAAAACAGGTTGGGCCCGTCCCCGAGTGTGTCGCCGCTCTGGATATCACAAACGGTATCCGCACAGAAGAATAATCGATACAAGATAGCGTCATCTATGGCTAGTGTTTGAAAATGACCCAATAAAACCGAACCTGCAGGCTCTAACCAAGAAGCACAGGCCTCTCCATCTGGGAAGAATGGAGAGACCAGGCGCATTGAAGGTCCTATTACAGTGGTATTAGACAAGCCATTCAACACCGACAATTTTATTTGGCAGTCACAACTACGCCTTTCTATACAGGAATTGGATATTTCTCTATGTTCCCTACCAAAGTTTACTACAATGTTTACTCACTGTGTTGACCCATAGATTCACGAGCGGGGCCAGTCTTGGCATAGATAAGACTCGCTTTTTTATATAATACACTTTCAACCCCTTCACTTTGATATTATATTCTTATCTTAAGTTTATTCTCCGGAAGACTCGCGAATGACACATAGCTTATCTGTGTTACTATCAAGATAGTGTTTTGTCGGAGATCCAGGAACATGGTTATGTACTTAGGGCCTTATATATTTAACCTATACATGATTATATATATGGAAGCGTATTGCAACCACCATCCTATTTATTGTAAAACACAATGGCCGACAAAAGTGATTCAAAGCCGATATCTGCTGAAATAACACAGCATGTCTCGAAAGACAATGGTCAGAGAATCAACAACACAATTGACACCCACACCGAAAGCAAGTTGGTATGGAAATTCGACTTGCGCATCCTGCCCGTGTTGGCTGTGATGTACCTGTTCAATAGTCTGGACAAGTCAAATCTTGGAAATGCAAAGACGGCAGGACTAGAAGGTATTCAATTCATATGCATCCATTACACGGCACGGGTCACGGAGGATTATGCTGATTTGAAAGATACCCTCAAGTTGAAAAGCAACCAGTATAATATGATACTCAGTATCTTCTTCATTCCATATGTCCTAACTTCCCCATTCCTCGGTATCCTGGGAAAGAAGTACGGGCCCAATATTGTACTGCCAAGTATGATGTTCACCTTCGGCCTATGTACCATTCTGGTGGTTGCAGTCTTTAACTTCAGTGGTCTTCTTGCTATAAGATGGTTTCTTGGTATGGCTGAAAGTGCATTCTTTCCTTTGGTCATTTACTATCAAACTACGTATGCCCGTTCCTCTTTGCTTTATACATGGCTACTATGGCAATGACTGACGGCATACTAGATTCTACCGTCGCGGAGAACTTGCCCGTCGTCTCGCCATCTTCTATGCCGCGCAAAGCATCGCTTCTGCATTTTCAGGCCTTCTTGCTTTTGGGGTATTCCAAACCAAAACCGGATCGCTGGCAGCATGGCGATACTTATTCCTCATTGAAGGAGGAGGTACAGTCCTCTGCGCATTGTTTGCTCTATGGTATCTACCAAGATCAGCCTCTGAAGCCAAATTTCTCTCTCCCGAGGAAAAGGAACTTGCGTATCTCCGTCTACAACTTGACAGTTCCTCTGTTGTGAATGAGGAATTCAACATCCGAGACGCTCTGCGAGTATTCAAACAGCCAACCAGCTGGGCTATCTTGGCCATTCAGATTTGTCTAGGCGTCCCGCTGCAATCGGTTCAGCTCTTTCTACCGGAGATTATCTCACGACTAGGATATGGAACTGTCAAGACGAATTTGTACACCGTTGCACCGAATGTTTCCGGCGCTGTTGTCCTATTGGCTCTGGCCTTTGGCAGTGACTGGACGAGATGGAGGTTTCCGTTCATCGCGCTAGGCTTTCTCTTCACTTTTATCGGCTTCGTCATTTACTCTGCCATTGATGTGGAGGCTGACCTTGCTGTTGCTTATTTTGCATCTTTTATCATGACATGGTTAGCATCCTTTCCTTCTTATTATACAACATACTAACGAGAAAAGGGGCACATCCGCACCGTCCGTCCTGCTCGACACATGGTATAACAACAACATCGCCAACGAGAGCCGTCGAATGCTCCTGACCAGCATCGCCGTCCCAATGGCAAACCTGATGGGTGTGGTCAGCTCCAATATTTTCCGCAATCAAGACGCACCAAAGTATCTGCCTGCCTTAATCACAACCGCCGCCTTTGGGGGGACTGGATTGTGTTTAACTTTGGCGTTGGGAGGATGGATGATGTTTGATAATAGACGGAGAGATAGGAGGCAGGGAGTTAGCCGTAAGGCACAGGATATTCCGACAGAGAGGTTACGAGAAGGTCCTGCAAGTGTGGATTTTCGGTGGTGTTATTAACCGGATTGATATTTTCTCTTTCCCTTCATTTCTACATACAGGTATCCTGATGTGAAGTAGAACGATGTATACTCCGGCAGCGCTTTTCCCGAATAGGATGTCCATACCATAGTTCGTAGGGAGTACATGTAGCATAGATCATAAGGATTCAAGTGTCCTTATTAATTCAGACGAACTGGAATAGGTGACATAGTTTGTGCACTGAACCTCGCACCAATAGTTCCTCAACGGCAGTTGGCTGTTGGGGTCACGAGAACCCCGGAATTGACAACGCAGGAATGCGAGGTGCTGCAGCTGCAATGCCAGCGTGTTTTCTCTCTGTACTTGGTACCTACATAGTAGTATCATACATATACATCTACTGCTCTTGTAATCTGTCCATCCGGAGTGGCGGTCGGGGAATTGCAAGAGCGCCGCCCGACAAGATCGACGCCCGTGATTGGCCGAGTCCACACGGAGGCTCTACGGGACTACTCCGTATCCCCATTCTCTCTTCAACAACTATCTCCCTTTTCAGACCTTTCTCACGCTGCTGGTCAGTGAGATAGATCGACTGCTTGTTTCCCTTCTATTTTCCTCTTCTTTCTTGTTCCTGTTCCTGCGTCTTTTCTTCTCCCCCCTGGGTGTGGAACAGGTACCGCCCCCGACCATTCAACCACGTTCGACTTCCGCCTATTTCACCTCCCCCCGAAGGCCAGCTTGACTTTTCCTCCTCCCCCCCTCCTCTTTCTGACTTATCCTTTACGAGCCGGTTCCTCCTCTATGCGGCGACCATAGTCCGAATAATTTCCATCTCCCCCTCCTCCCGAAAACATCCACAACTCGCCCCTCGAGGGGCTCATACAGACCCCAACATGTCTTACCCCCAAGCCTACCCGGCTTCACACCGGCCCATGCCCGCATACAACCCCATGGCAGCTATCTCCGCGCCCGCGGGGACATTCCTACCCGGGACCAAGGTTCAGGTCGGAAGCCATCGCGTTGTGGTGGAGAAATACCTTTCAGAAGGCGGTTTTGCCCATGTCTATGTCGTGCGACTCCCCGTTCCCATCGATGGTACTGACTCCGCTGTGTTGAAGCGGGTGGCTGTCCCGGATAAGGCTGCGCTCGCCAATATGCGGACGGAGGTTGAGACAATGAAGAAGCTCAAGGGTCACCGATACATTGTCAAGTACATTGACTCTCATGCGTCTCAGCTGCGCGGAGGTGGTTATGAGGTCTTTCTTCTCATGGAGTTCTGCTCTGGAGGGGGTCTCATTGATTTCATGAACACGCGACTGCAGAATCGGCTGACGGAGCCCGAGATCATCAAGATCTTCTCTGACGTGGCGGAAGGTGTGGCGTGCATGCACTATCTCAAACCCCCTCTGTTGCACAGGGATCTTAAGGTTGAAAACGTCCTCATTTCGCGCCGCGGTGGTGTCTCTTTCTACAAACTGTGCGATTTCGGATCGACCGCGCCTCCTCGCCCCGCGGCTACCTCGGCCGCAGAGGGCCGATTGATCGAGGATGACGTCCAACGGCATACTACGCTGCAATATCGGAGCCCGGAGATGATAGATGTCTACCGGAAACAGCCAATTGACGAGAAGAGCGATATCTGGGCGCTGGGTGTCCTCCTTTACAAGCTGTGCTATTATACCACTCCTTTTGAAGAAGTGGGCCAGATGGCCATTCTCAACGCTAGTTACAAGTTTCCTAGCTACCCGCAGTTTTCGGATCGCTTAAAAATGTTCATCGGTAGGTGTTTAAAGAATTTGCGAGTGATGGATGTGTGCTAACTTGACTAGCTTCCATGTTGAAAGAGAACCCCCAGAAGCGTCCCAACATCTACGAGGTCGTACGCGAAGTATGCCTCATGCAAGGCAAAGAAGTTCCCATCAAAGACGTGAGTACTCTTGGATTGTATTCTAAATAACCCTTGGTCTAACTCCATCAGATCTATTCTGGTCGTTCCCAGTCGGAAGCCCGTCGATACCAGGAACTACCGCCCTCGCCAACAGAACCGCCGCGAGTCGGTGCAGTCTTCTCCCCACCGGTTCAGGAGACACCGATCAGTATCCCGGAAATAGCCCCCATGCGGCGAGGTCGTCCAACAAACGCGAGTTCCCAGCAAAGCTCTGCCAAACCGAGCCCCTCCCCTTACCGCGACTCTGCAGATCCTTTTGCGGTCTTGGACCGAGCTGGAAGCAAATCCCGGGGTCCAGCTGATGAACTTTCGAACCGGTTCCCGACTTTGGACCAGTTTGATATCCTGCATGAAAAGGGAGGCAAATTCGAGTTTGAACCGACATCCGCGAATTCGGAAGGAAACCTGTCGCAGAAGCTCACCAATGCACTGGCCGATGATGCTTTTGCTAGGCGTGAAGAGGAACCGGTCCGCGAGCCAGTGGTCAATAGGCGTTCCCAGGTTCCTTCATCGATGGAGCAAGCCAGACCGTCTGAGAAGTCTACTTATCAGCGAAAGGAGCTTGCTACGCCTACTAGCCGACAGCAAACACCACTTTACCAACCGGTTCCCCAAAAACCTACAATGGTGTCAACTGGTACAATGACCTCGCCGGCACCTACACCAGACTTGCTCGAAAAGAAGTCGAGCCGTCCTATCTTCCGCTTCCCATCTTCGGATAATCAACGCCAGCTGTCTGGGCGGGGCAAAAGCCCATCGCCCCCACGGCTTCCGCCTAACAAGCCGGAGCCCCCCCCAAAGTCTTCCACGGACAGAATCAACGATCTCACGGCATCCTCGTCGCGCCTCTCACTGGACACGGCAAGGCCATCAAGCTTGGACGTCGGTGACCCTCTGACGCGGTCGAAGTCGGCCAACGCCAAGCCTCGTCCGGCCTCTATGCATACCGGTAAGTACGATCTACATCGGGAGTCAGAGAGTGCGCGGTCCTCTCTTGAGCTGTCTCGGAATCCGTATGAAGGTGTACTGTCGCAAGCGCGGGCCGATATGGATCGTGACTATGACCGGGCGAATATCACGTCCGACGTTGATTACCTGCGAATTAAAGAAGAGGAGGAGGTGAACCGGAAGCGCGAGAAGCGGGCCAGTGGGAGCTCGAAACATCACAGCAAGCGGTCAAGTCTCTCCCATCTGTCGCTCTCCAACACGAAGACACTCTTTGCATCTCGGTTTGGCGACGCGTTCCGCCGATTTGAAGGTGGTCCAAATGACCAAAAGCCTCAGTCTCCTGCCACTGAGGATATCCCGAAGCAGCCCTTGGTGGTCACGGCCTCAGAGGTGACCGAGCCGCCTGAAGAGGTAGACAACGAAGAGGGTGATGGCGATATCTCTCCTGAGATGCGCCGTGAGCTTGAACGAAGACGCCTTTCGCAGGAAGAAAAGCGGGTGGCCAACGCAGCCGAAGAATACCGGCGACAGGTAGCAGAAAGGGGAGGAGGACCGCGGCCTGGAGCAGATGGCCGTTCGACCACAATACAGAACAAGGTGCAGAGCTTGATGGGCGAGAGCAGTAAAGCCACACCGCAAAAGACCGCTACAGGATATGGCCGGTTTACGGAACAGTCGAACCCACCAGCTTTGCAGGCAAAGCCGAGTGAGCTGCGTTCGGAACCGCTGTCACAGGATTCAGCCCCAGTGTACGGCTCCTATACGGGAGGCGGACCATCCCCCGCCGCCAAGGAAACCCCCATCCCCAAGCTTTCGACCGCTTCGACAGAATACGCACCCGCCCAGCGCGCACAGCGCACAGGACCGCGCCCAGCAGCCCCTCCCAAACCCAAGAGTCTCCGCGTCGACTCCGACCTAACGCAGTCCAGCCAGGACCGTAGCCCAACGGTAGCCAAGACACCCACCTCCCCAAGCGAGGACTGGGAGACGAGTTTCAGCCGGCGCTACCCCAGCCTCTCTGGGCTGGAGATGGTGGAGACGGAGATTGAGATATCCAAAGTGACGAGTCTGCGGACCAAGGAGGTGTAATCGCATGTACTTTAGCCAGTGTTTCTATCTTTTGTTCGATTTTTCACGCCGAGAGCGCCAGACTTGGATTTATGTTGAGATTTGTTATTTGCCGTGTATGGCTATAGACTAGTGAACTAATTTGTTGCATATAGTGGTTTGCTTTCAATGCGCCTTCGTACTCCGTACTCTGTAGATTCCTGAAATGGCAGTGAAACATACCGCCATCCTCTCCGCCAAATATTGCCAGATGCTGCCAGATACTGCCATTAGACTCATCACCGCTCAATTCTCAATTCAACAGGTATCATGGCGCCAGTTACGTTAAGCACGGTTGATAGTGAGTGCTATCCTCTTATAGCTGGACACAAGGCTAACAAGACAGACGACCTCAAGGATATCATCCAACAGCTCTTCGAAATCCAATCCGCCGTGCATGGCTACCTCGGCCAAGAGACGCAGCAGGAACTCGTCCGGAAGATGTACGCCCCTACCGAACACTCACACTAATCCCCATACTAATACTAAGAATATAGAAAAACACTAACCCTAGCCCTCTCCACCCTCTCCTCACACACCCAAGACAACCCACCCCAACCCGCCGACCCCCAACAACAATCGCAACCGCAACCGCAACCGCAATCGCAACAAGGAAACCCAGACCCCCCGCTCAGCAGCATCCAACTCCCCCCCGAGATAATCGACTACGTCGACTCGGCGCGTAACCCGGACATCTACACGCGCGAGTTTGTGGAGCTAGTACAGCGCGGAAATCAGGATCTCAAGGGGAAGAGAGAGGCGTTTGCGAGTTTTCGGGATGTGCTGGCGAGGGAGATGAAGAGTGCTATGCCGGAGTGTAGGGGGGAGGTTGAGAGGGTCATGAGGAAGGCGTGATCTTGTTTGATTGGGCTTGTTGGTTATGTTGGTTGTATACTGGGTATTGGCGTATTTGGGTATGGGTACGGATAATATGTAACTATGCATATTGTTGCCTGAGGAACTGTGATGACAAGTACAGCGTGCGTAATATGAGGAACAGGAATACCCCGGATTCTCGTGACAGGCTGAGTCAGCATTGTCAGCCTCGATCTCCGCACTCTGACGGCTGGGGATATCTACATACATATGGATATGGGGTACTGCCAATTGAGAAACACGGTAATCGGGCCATGACGAGTACCGCTGCAACAGCCAAGCCAACAATGACCGGTGCAACGGGCTGTGTTGGTTGTTCTTTGCGCTGTGCTGTGATCAGCACCCCAGGCCCGAATACGGCACACGAGCCATTTATCGTGCAGGGGAGGCTCAATCCGGGCACTCACGGGCAATACAGATAGACAAACGACTGGCGGACTTGACTCTCGATTCTTGACTCTCGGTTTATTTCGGTCAGGCCAGAAAAAGAAACAAGAAACGGAAGCAAAAGATCATCCCCGCTCGTTTACCAACACGACCAGTCATTCTCGCTCGCTTCGTATTGGTGTGATTCTTGGCTGATCCCGGTTATCACAATCGCCTTTCTCTGCCTCTCTCTCACCTGCGCTCTACTCTTGCTCTTTCGCGCCAGCATGATATTCGGTTCTCTTGCTGTTGATCTGTATAAAATGTGCTATCGCTCTCTGTCCAACCCAAAAGTACCGTCATGAGCAACGACAGCTTCATTGATCCCGGGCAGGGCATCACCGGCGGCCTCGCCGATGGTCCCTGGGGGATCAAAACCGCTCTCGCAACTCTTGCCGCCGTCGCTTGGTATAATGCTCTCGAACTGATAGTTCTCGTTTTTGTCACTTTTCGCGAGTACCATGGACTCTACTTCTGGAGTCTTCTGATTTCCGCATCGGTCGGGCTCGTGCCCTACTCGCTTGGCTTTCTGCTCAAGTTCTTTGAGATCTGGTCTGCTTGGCTGTCTGTGTCGTTGATCACAGTAGGGTGGTACTGTATGGTCACCGGGCAGTCCATCGTCCTTTACTCCCGTCTACATCTAGTCATGCGCAACCAGCGTGTCCTCCGTCGCGTCCTGATCATGATTTGCGCTAACGTATTCATCCTACACATCCCCACAACCGTCCTAACCTACGGCTCCAACATCGCCCCCAAAGAAGACCAACAACCCTATATGCGCGGCTACAACGCCATGGAGAAAATCCAAATGACCGGCTTCTGCATCCAGGAATTTATCATCTCCGGCCTGTACATCTGGGAGACAACAAAACTGCTGCGAGTCGATCCAGACCGCAGCAAGCACAAGATCATGTACCAGCTCATCATCATAAACCTCATCATCATCTTCATGGACCTGGGCCTGCTCATCATCGAATACGTCGAGCTATACATCATGGAAACAATGATCAAAGGCGTGATCTACAGCATAAAACTAAAGCTCGAGTTCGCAGTCCTTGGAAAACTAGTCCGTCTCGTCCACTGCCATATCTGGAAAACGGATTCTGTGGTCCTGCACCACCACGATCATCCGAGATTTCATCGCCATACGCCGACTGGGCATCATCTTCCAGATTTTGTCGACGCAACTCGCGTCACAACGGATCTTACGCACGCCCCGACGGTTACTACCACTGCATCGACTATCAAGACTCGAAGACCGAGTACGCTTCCTCCTACAGTCGCTGCGCGTCGGCGCTCGGTGCCGGGGATGGATTATGATGCCATATCGATCGCCATGTTTGAACACTCACCTCCATCGCGAACCTTCAACTCTTCTCATTCTGACATTGAGCCGGATGGTCTGGAAGCTCCTCGTCATTGCCACCATGTCAACGATCACGATCACGACCACGACCTAGAAGCCAGCCCCTCCGAATTCTCAAAATGGAGCGGCGACACCCGCACCGTCACGAATAACAGCGCCACGACCACGACCTATCCGGTTGACTTTACAGACTCGTTAAATAAACAGTGTTCTGCGTGGCCGTATGATCGGTCTTAATATCCTTACATACTCAACTTACTACTTTTTTTGTTATTGTTTAATTCGACGACTTACGACGAACGACGAATGATCAGATCACGAGATCATATCATCTCATCACATACCATACCTTACCTTACCTTGTTATCTTGTATACCACCACCACTACCATTTATTACTTCACTTTACCTTATTTATGATATGACCTCGGGGGATTGGACGAATCATGCATTGTGGAACATGGAGTTACACTACATCTGCCGAGGCTCAGGGCTTTATTTGGCAGTAATAACTTTGGATATATGTCATTGGCGTGTGATTTAAATAGTACCACATACTGGTTGTTACATAGGACGCTGTACCTGCAGTTATTTTCGTACAAAGTGTGTAAAGAATAAGTACTTTGTTTTCTTCCTACATATAAAAAAGCCCGAAATGCATAACTCATATCTCATAATATCCATTTGCACCAAAATAAAATAAACCCCGAAACACGACACTCAGATCTCAAATCTCAAATCCCTTGTACCCCTCCACAAGCCCATCGGCCAACTTACTAACCCCCACCCAAGCAGGCGCATACCGTCTCACCTCATCTAGCGCGGGTATATTCCCGATCTCATTCTGGTCGCTCCACATACACACCACTTTTCCTTTCACTTTCACCTCAGTATCAGACTTAGAAGTAGGAAGATCAACATCAACAACCCACTCCCCATCCCATGTACGACTCCAGAGTCGGATCTCCCTAATCCCGAGCGCATTACCGTCTTCATCGACCGATACATGCGGAAAGCGGTCCTCGTCGTATGCGGAGTTGTGGACGTAGTAGTCTGGGATGGGGGTATCTTCGTCGAAGACGAGTTTGCAGGCGCGGGTATTTTGGCCGGTTATGCTGAATTGCCTCGTTTGTTTCTGAGATGAGCGGGTGATGTTGAAGGAGAGCCAGTCTTGGTATTCAGTTGACTCAGAGCTATTGGCGACGTCTGGGGGAAGACCTGGCCAGGTGCACTTCACGCGGTCTGCGAATGGAGCACACGTAACATCTTCTCCGGAGGCACTAGCACTGGGAAGGTCACTGGCGACATCATGCACGAAAGGCATGACGCCTGTTAGACTTGCGTGGTTGATGCCCGTGTTTAGATCAACCTCTTGGATAAAGAAGAGTTTCAATCGGTTCGAGTCTGAGAAGGGGAAGGCGACGAGGTTGTATATTATTGTGCCGATGAAGATGGATAGCATGAAGAGGGGGATGTGATGCGTGTAGCGGTGGATGAATGGGACCAGCGGCGAGAATAGAAGAGCTGTTAAGCTCGCTATGCTGATGTAGATAAACAGTGCAGGACTACCGTCTTGACCGGTCTGTTGGAGTGCCGTCGTAAGTAACAGTGCTAGCGGACCGGTCATCATGAGGACGATAGGCGCGATGAGCAGAAACTGCGGAATCCAGGTCCATTTCGGGAGATAAGAGCTCCATGACTGCTCGTGGCCATACACCCCCGAATCGCTCGTATCGTCAGAAGAAAGACTGTGGCTGATCGACGCTACCCGTGTGTAATTTGCGAATGTAGTCCTATGTCCGTGTCCGTGCCCGTATCCACCACTACTACGACCACCGCGCAGTAAAGATGTCGATTCAGAAGGAGGTTCTTCAGCCTCATCACCCTCAGTCTCCTCAACATGGTTGTACTCGTCATCTGCAACCGCCGTACCTAACCGACTATTCGTCCCATAGCTATACCCCGACTGCGGCGGCAACGGCGCAACAAAACGACTCACATACTCTGCTTTTCGCGGCAGGGAAAACATCTCCAGGTAACTTATCCAAGTCGCCAGGAACACACCAGCAAAGTAAAAGAAGATAAAATATCCCCCTGCCAACCCTCTCTGGCTCTCATACACCGTCGTAGCAACCAGCATCGCCCACGTAGCAACAAACAACCAGGTAAGCGTATGCACGCGATGGAAAGCAGACGGCCGCGCAAAATCAGCAACCCGCGAGACGAACCACGACAGGAATATCCACGAAGAGCCCATCATAGCCCACACCGCGTATGGACTGCTGTGCACGATATACGGATTGATTTTGGTGATCAGATACGCCAGCCCAATCGCCACGGCCGTTGGGACACCGACAAGAAACGGAAACCGGAAGAAGCCCCGAGCACCACCCAGCGAAATACCATTGCCCAGCGCCGTCGATCGAAACAAATACATCCGATCGACATTCACAAGCGCAATACTCGTAGCGAGCAGCGTCAACGGCGCAACGACGAGAAGCGTCACACTCAGCGCGAAAAGCGTATGCAATTGAAACACCACAAACGCACTCCCGAACATATCAAACCAAACGGCCCGAGACCCGGACCCAGGCTTTGGTCCATCGTCCACAGAGACAAGCGTCTCCGTCGTCGCAACAGCCGCAGAAAGCATATGCCACAGCGAATCCACATTTGTATGTTTTGAATCATCCTGATCAGTATGATACCTCGCCCTGGGCTCCATAAACGCAACGTCCAGGCCGCGCAGTCCCATATCCCCCTCAAACACCACATAATCCGTTTGACTACGTATCAATCCCGTCTCAAATCCATTCGCGCTCAGAATAGACCCGAACGGATGCTCCGACTGCGCATACGAGTGCGTGATTTCCGTATCCGAGCTGCGAAACAGCGTCGCGCGACCACCTGCACCCGCACCCTCGAGGTTGAGGAATGTCTTCGTGAACTTTGAAATCGGATGCTGACTGTACACGCGGGCACCGTTCAGGAAATCCTCCTCGCCGTTATTGAATAACACCACAAGTCCATGTCGCGGCGCATGCCCCGGTGTCGTGAAATACCGCAGTAATTGTAAACAAGTCACAACGCCGACGCCATCATCCGTCGCGCCATATCCAGTAGACACGCTATCGTAATGTGCATTCACGAGCACACCTCCTTTGTCGGGGATATAGTCACTATCCCCCCAAAAATCACCCTTCTCATCCTCAGATCCACGGATATAAACCATGATATTCGTCCCTTCAAAGTAAACACCCATCCCTGTGGAGCCCAGCACACTCCCCGCGAACGTCAGATTCGATTGTAAATCATCGAACACGACCACCTCGGGTCTCGCCTCTCCATCTCTCTCCGCGTCCACATCCCCATTATTTACCGAAGATGCCGACGTTATCTCTCTAATCCGTGCTAACAACCATCCCCTAACCAAATCATTCTGATGCGAATTATACGGCCGGAATCCATCCGTCAACAGCTGCAGATCCGTCCATGCTTCCGATAAGTTCAGACCGTGCGGAGTGGCGCTGGGGGTCGGCGCTGGGGGCACGACATGGTGGATGACGAGCAAAGGGATTGCGAAGGCGAGGTAGATGGCTGCTGTGAGGAGGGTGACAGGCCAGGGGGTGAAGGCCACTGGATTGGCGCGTGATATTTTCGGAGTCATTGAGATGATTCAATGACTGGGGAGAGAGCTGAGGATCTCCCTTTGGTGATATGATTGATGGAAGAGCGGAGCTTAACGGGCGGGGAAAGATGTCATACGGTACGGTAATTACGATATCGACCAGAATCCTCAGGCATGAATAACCTCTGTAGAATAGTCAAGGTTGTATACTACTGCTAACTATGCTCACCGGCCACAAATTCGAGATCATATACATGCTTAAATGCTTAATCCCAGATATAGAGAACAAAAATAACAGGAGGGAAAAGACAGAGTAATCACAATAGCCGCTGTCAATGCAAAAAAGAAACAAGAGAGGAGAAAATCTCCTAATCTATCAGCAGAGCTTGCTCTGAGATATTATCTGGGATGGATGGACCAATATGTTGGCACAATGAGAATGAACAAGTGCAAAAATGACGGCTAACAAAAAAAGGAAAAAGGAAGGGGTATCAACCATGGGTGGGACTTCCGACGTCCATATATTCATCGTCGTTGATCACGGCCGCATGCATAAGGCCAGTCACCTGGCCTTCATCTTCATCAAAATCTTCATCATCGAACATAGTCTCGACTGGAGGCGGATGGATCTCATTCAAGCGATCCCGAAGTCGGCCCACGCCGTCGCCACTGAAAACGCAGAACAACTGCCGTTGTTGTTGCGTAAAGTCTGGTGGTGCCGCGCGGCAGTGCACTGTAAGGTCTGGTCGCAGGAAAGCGTGCACTCCGGTCAAACTGAGGTGGGTAAGACGAGGGCATTGGTTGAGCAGAGCTTGGATTCCCTAGATATTGTTAGTACATGGCTTGACAGAGTAGATGAAAAGCAACTCACCTCCAAAGTCAGCTCGAGACAGTAACTCAAATGCACCCGCTCCAAGCTACTAACACCCAACGGGTGAGACGACGCCCTTGGCTGAGACAAGGCAAAGAGACTTCTATCGGTAATCGATTGGCATTTGACCAGACCGATTCTTCTTAACTTCGGCAATGTCGCCAGATGCTGAACGCTGCGGTCTGTCAGGTTGTTACAGCAGGCCAGATCAATGTACCGGATTCGGTTACACGACTTGACGAGATGTACTACCGCAAAGTCCGTGATATTCGAGCAGTGACCCAGATGCACATAGTGTAAGTTCTTACCGAGTCTGCAAATCGACAAAACCCCGCGATCCGAGATGAGCCGACATTTCGAAAGAACCAAATTCCGGAGACGAGGGGCTGCATTAATTATGCGCTCCACGGACTCATCCGTAATGAGGTCACACGACGTTAAATCGAGTACGCGAAGAGTATCGAGCATCACATAATCGGGGATCGACAAAAACGCCGAATCGTCGATATTCTTGCAGTCTTGCAGTCGTAGTTCTCGGAGACTCCGAAGTGCGTTTATGAGTGCGGTAATGGATTCGCTGGTGACGAGCCTGCAATTATGTAGATCGACTTCAAGAACGGCCCGACAGTTTTGGGCAAAGGACGTGACGGTCAGGTCCGTGAGTTGTGTGACGCCGTTCAGTTTTAACTGTTCTAGTTAGCTATGGGCATTTGTAACAAAATGAAGAATGCGTACCCTTCTGATTTGCCGGCAATTCTCAGATACAGCAATAAGTGACTCATCAGTCACCTTGGAGCAATTGGTGATGTTCAGCCCTTGGAGTCGAGGACAATTCTGAGAAACGATATGTAAGGTGTGATCGGTAAGGGAAGTAAGATCTGAGACATCCAGCGCCTGCAGATGCCGGTTCCCATCGACTAGACCCGACACGCCCGTATCCGAGAGGTGCGAGCAGTTGGTCAACGTCAACCGTTCGATCCGATTGCATTGAGCAAATGGCACCACCGTGCCGTCGCTGACATCCGTCAGCGCAGACAAATTCAACCGCTTGATGAGCTCCGAGTAGGAAAACAAACTACTCGGATTCCCCACTGTTGCCGCGACGCTCTTCAAATTATCCCAATTGTTGCACGACGGCCGGTGCCATAGTATCCCCACGCAATTTGCTGCCCAACCTCTGCACACGAGCATACAATTCAACAAGTCGAAGGGGGAGCTGAGGCGGGCGAAGATCGCGATGAGGATCTCGGGGGGCAAACGCCCGATGGGCGGGAGCATGATGTCCTGCCCGCTTTGTCCATCGAGATCACGGTAATTGGAGATGCCGACGGAGGATTGCGAATCGTTCGCCTGGGCTGTGAAGAAATCCGTATCATCATCGGCGGCGCGTTCCGGCGATGTCGACGATGACGACCCGGAGGGGAGTTCGCTCGGGAATCGAGCGGGTTGTCGTGAGCGGGGCATGAGATTCTTTTTCCCTCTTCTTAAATTCCCTTGATCAGTGATATTCTTTTGTATTTATTATTTTTCACGCAATAGACTCCTGACGAGAACAGAGTCTTCATGAGGCCTCGACCAGAGTCGGAGTCAAGTCGAGAAAGAAGGACAAAGAGAGATCGATCCGAGAGGAAAACCGTCACAAGGTCGATTGCCAATCGGGGGCGGTGATGTCGGATTGTTCGGACAGCGTTTCAGCTACCCCTGATCGAGACCAACGGCGAGGCAGAGGAAAAGAGACAAAAATGCAGAACTGATTTCGATGTAGGATCGCTTATGGGGCCGAATATTGAAGTAGCGTTTGGAAGGGAAAACGGGAGGAAGCGCGCCCGAGAATTGATCGACCGCTTTGGCGGATCCGGAGCACAAAAGGGAAGGCAAGGGAGGGAACAAAGTATTCTTCAAGTCGCTGGACTATGTACGTTATGCACGTATGTATGTATCGAAGTATGTATTGCTGTATATGTAGGGCGCGGCAGGAGGACTGGAGGTTGTGGTGTAGAAACAAGCAGGCAGGACTGGGGGACGCGGAGAGGCTATAATGGAGCCTTGCGATGCGAGTCAGTCAGAGCCACAGAGATGTATATATAGAAAGAGAAACCGAACAAACTGTGGTTGAAGACAGACCATGCGAACAGGGGAAAGAACCGAGTGAGGAAGTCAGAGAAGGCGGCGGCTGCGAAGGCGGGGAGACAAGCAAGGCGTTTTTTGTATGCGATTTGAGGCAGAACTGAGTGAGAGATATTACAAAGAAAATGAATTCGATGGATTTGGACAGTTGACGAGAAGAATAGCGCGAAGATGAAAAAGGAAGATGGTCAGACGAAGTTTGCGTGACAATGTCCCGTGCGCAGTCCTTTTGAACCTCGCAAGTAATCAAACAATGGAGGCTAGGTTACAGTTCTTCCCATATTCTAGAAGACTATCGGATTCCTACTTCTGCCAAAAAATATATATATATATATATTGTGTACTATATGTATCCATCAATTCATCGCTAGAGCATATCACAACTAACTAGATCTAAACATATCTATTCAACACGAGCAGCACCCTTCGCCCAATCCCTCAGCACATTCTTCCTCAACTTCCCCGTGCTAGTCTTAGGCAACTCCGGCACAACCTCCACCTCACGAGGAATCATAAACTTGCTAATATCACTCTTGTTGCGCGCCCAGCTGATTACATCTTGACCGACCAACGGCTTGCCCTGCTTGGCCGTCACATACGCCTTGGGTCGTTCGCCCCAGTGGGCGTCGGGTACGGATACCACGCCGGCTTCGAGGATATCGGGGTGCGTGACAAGCATGGATTCAAGGGCTACCGAGGAGATGTTTTCGCCGCCTAGATTTTGTTAGTATCGCCAGGAATAATAGAGGCGAGAAGCGAGGGAGGCTTACCGCTAATGATAATATCCTTGGCCCGGTCCAGAATCTGGATAGCCCCGTCTGCATGCCAAACAGCCAAATCGCCCGAGTGCAAGACACCACCCAAGAAGAGCTTCCGCGTCGCCTCAACATCCTTGTAGTATCCCTGAGCACAGATGTTACCAATGAAAACGATCTCTCCGATCTCCTTGCCGTTACGCTCGACATCGGTAATGGTTCCCTCGGGAACATCGGTCTTGATCACCCGTGCCGGCAGACTGGTCAAGAAGCCGTGGCCCTGGCGAGCCATCTTCTGGTACTTCTCGTGGATTGGGAGGTTATCCCACGAGGGCATGTAGTATCCCTTGGTGATCGGACCGTATGTTTCGGTCATGCCGTAGACATGGACGGGATGCAGGTTCAGGTTGGTCATCTGCTCGAAGAGATGGGGTGTAGGTGGACTGGCAGCCACAGTGACGCTCACTGGCTCAGGGAGTTTTTCGGCTTCATCGGAGTTGCAAAGCAGCGTGTTGACAGTCGGGGCAGCGTTGAAATGGCTGATTTGCTCCTCTTTCAGGAGCTTCCAGATCTGGGGGTAGTCAATCTTGCGCAGGCAGTAGTGCGTTCCGCGGACTGCCGTAACTGCCCATGGAAAGGTCCATCCTGAAATAACGTTAGAGTCGTGTGGTAGATAAAAAGTAAGCACACTCACCCATAGCATGGAACATAGGCAACGTCCACAAATAATGACACCTCCTCCCATGATAATTCAACCCCGACTCGACAATATTAGCCATGGCAGCAAGATAGCATCCCCGATGCGTAAACTCGACACCCTTCGGCTTTGCCGTCGTACCACTAGTATAGGCAAGCGCAATGACATCGTCCTCACTAGCAGCCTGGCTCTCAAGCGCATCCCAGCCTTTCCCGCCATTGTCAGAATCGTGATTCAGACCTTCAAAGACGGCAGAGTCGAATGGCCCGGTCATCTGACCGGCTGCTGCATCCGTGTCGGTGTCCACAATAATCGGGACACCGGGCTTTGCGGCTCGGTAGGCTTGCAGGAGCGGAAGATACTCTTCATCCGCAATGATTACCTCGGCTTCGGAGTGGGTGAAAATGTAGGCAATGTCGTCTTCTTTGAGACGATAGTTTACCGCTGTATTCCGTTAAGTCGTTGTGTTTTGAAAGTAGTCGAGTAGAGATTTGAGTGCAACTTACCGACATTGACAGCCCCCGCAGCAGAAATACCGAAGATAGACTCCAAGAAAGCTGGCGTATTAGGACACAGAATCCCCACTCTCTTGTAGCCATGCTTCTTGATCCAGTACGCAAGTCCGCGTGCCCGATCCGCAACCTCAACGTACGACCTGCGAAGCACCTTGCCATCCCTGGTGATATGGTGAACAGCCGTTGCCTACGATCATTAGCTCCTGTAAGAAACTAGAAGAACCGGACAAAATAGAGAGGAATGCTCACTTCCGGCTCAATAGCAGCCGCCCGGGGCAAGAAGAACGTCGGCGAGAGGGTGTGGAAGTTGATCTTAGGAGCAGGTTGGGAACCAACAAAGTGGCCCAACAGACCTGACAATCTGGATTTGGCGTCTGACATGGTGGTAACAAATTGGAAGATGTGAATTGACAGACAACCAAGTACGCAAAATTCAGAGGATTACCGAGAGGAATGTAAGGGACAGGGATTGGAATCCAGAGTCCATGGTGGAGGGATCCGAATACAAATCACGCAGCCTTTAAAAGGTACGGTACGCGGCCAGTACGTAGCTTCGCGTATCCACCGGCTACCGAGTAAAGTTGCGGGGAAGTCGGTTCAGATCTGGGGGAGCCGCGGAGCTAGCGGACGGACGGAAATATTTCACTATGCATGCATAACGCTACACAGTACAGAGTACTCTGTACACAGGTACGAGTAGGAGAACAAAGTGGTTACTAGAAAGAAGTATCGTAGTCATGAAATCGGATTATAACCGCCACGGCGCGAAAACAAACAATATGGGTCAACTATTTTGAAACAACCTTGTTCATCCCAAACGACTCCGTATGAAATTTTTTTAATATTCGTCTTTGTTTCTCATTTTCAAACAGATATCGGTCTCTCCAGCCCTCTTCCCATTGCCCGTCACAACATGGTCATTGTGGTACCCCATCAGAAGCAGAAATAAGGGAGGACAATGGAAAAAAGTAAAAGACGTCGATCGGTGTTTTGGTGGCCCCGTTCAACTTCGCTGAAAGAAAACCGTTTGCGATCCCCAACCCAACCATTTCATTGACAAAAGCAACCAGCCGAGCAACGAGGTATCTAGAATCCGTACTCAGCAAGCTGGCTCTTGGTCTTGTCGTTAACAGCCGCCGACTTCTGGGACGAGACCAATTGGCGGCGGGCGGCCTTCTTGCGCTCGTAGTATGCGCTGCTCTTAACCTTTCTCCGCTCCTCGAGTCTGTAATCATCAGTCAGCGTTCATCCTTTTCTGTAGCAAATAATAAATGTAACGTACCTGGAAACAACGTCCTGGTACTTCCAGCCAACCTCGTGGCTCAGACGGCCAACGGTGCAGTACTTGCGGCCAGGGCGGAGGCGGAGGACACGCAGAGCCTGGGGGACGACGACGCGCTTCTTCTTGTCATACGGGGGAGGAACACCCTCGAAGACCTTGAGGCGCTCCATAGCGGCGGTACCACGGGCGGTCTTGTGGGGAATCATGCCGCGGACAGCCTTGTAGAAGATGCGGGAAGGAGCGCGGAAGTGGAAGGGACCTGAAGATATACGTTCAGTACTGCATCCCATATCGCATATCGAGCCAATATATAGGTGAAATCTTACCACCGCGAGTAGGGTTGAAACGGGTCATCTTGCGGAGGAAGGAGTGGTACTTGACTATATCCGGAGTCAGTTTTCGTTCTTTCTTTCTTTCTTTCTCGTAACCGGTATCGTTGTGCCCTCCATGTTCGTGTCCCAGATCCGCTTCACATGTCGTTCCTCCACGTTTGTCGAATTCCACACCGCACCACACACGCAACACATGTCCACAATGCACACAACGATACCGGAATCAAAACACGGGATAGGATTCGAACGTACGCTTCGCACGGAAGAACTCGCCGGAGATGTTGAGGGCCTCACATCTCACGACGACGATCTTCTGGCCATTGAGCAGCTGCTTGGCAACAGTGCTGGCCAGGCGACCAAGAAGGTGTCCCTTGCCGTCAATGACGACCTAAGATAATCCGTCAGCGCTCCATTCCAGACACACAACTGCAGTGAAAGATATCGCGTATAGATTCGAATCAAGACAAAACGGGGGGTTTCGATGCGACGGCACATACAACTGGCTCGGTAGCGGACATCCTGTTGTCACCGGTTCGAAAGGAAAATATCCAGCGATAGGAAGAGCACTGCTCTAGGATACTCCCTTGGGATGTATGTTGTCGGCGGTTGTTGTCGTTGTGGTCAGGTTCAACGCACACAACGATACCGGATGGGCGTTCGAATGGGCAATGGCTAAGCGAGACCCGCGAGGCTAATTGTGCGGGCGGTCGGGTTGAGGGCCCCAGCCCTAATGGTGGCGGTGGCCAATCAGAACCCGCAAGTCACGTGTTATCTACTTCGGCGGTGTGAGTACTCCGGAGTAGAAAACTTGATAAGAGGTTACACTCTATGGAAGTTCCCTTGACTGCTGGCCTAGACCGGAGGGTGTCTGGTTGGCTGAGTGTATGATTCATGTGACTGCCTTATCAATCTGGGTGTTCTACTGCGGTGGACTTGCAACTATACTAAGTACAGAACACGGGCACTCATAGTACAGACACTAACGCGACAATAACTCAACGCGAACACTTTCAACCGCGGTGACAGATTCCCCCACAACCAATAATGATACCTATTCCGTAGTCTTCAAGACCCTCCGAAGAAGCCATCATGAGTCCGAAGATCACTGGGTCCGCTGACTAAGCACGTTTATGTTCTCTGTACAATGTACTTGTACTCTACGGAGTATGTACTCTGTACCTGGGTTCCCTATCCAAACATGCATCAAAAAACTCGCTTCGTTTGTGTTTCTGATACACATGCTTACACTCCCGCAGAAGCAGGCTTCAGATTGCCTGCAGGGGACGTCCTGATTCATGCTGGGGATCTGACTAACCTTGGCAGTATATCGGAGTTGCGTAGAACTATCGATTGGATTGCCAAGTCAGATTATGAGGTGAAGATTATAGTGGCTGGTAGGTTTCTACTAAGTTGTAAAAATAGCCGAGTATGAGTAAGGACTAACAATAGCAGGCAACCACGATGTCTCGCTCGATCCCACGTTCTATGCCAGACACGGCACCAGCTTCCAGAAGGACCGTCTAGAAGATCCACAGGAATGTATCGGAGCCATTACGAAGGCTTCTTCTATTCTATACCTCAGACACGAGTCAGTCGTAGTCCGCTTATCCCGTCCTGATGGCCCAAAGACAGTGTTCAAAGTATTTGGCTCGCCGTATTCACCATCCAGCGGTAATTGGGGGTTCGGATACGAGACTGCTGATGCAGAGGCCCTCTGGGACCAGATACCACAGGATACGGATATAGTGATAACCCATACACCTCCATATTCACACCGTGATAACCGAGCGACAGGAGGCCCGGTCGGATGTGCGGCATTGCGTCAGGCCCTGCAGCGTGTCCGGCCGAAATTAGCAGTATGTGGCCATGTACACGAATCGCGAGGCTATGAACGAGTACGGTGGATTGCTGCAAGTGAAACCGATCCCGCGGCCAAGGACCAGGTGGTGGTGGTGCCTGGGGTGCTTCCACTCCCGGAAAGTAAGAAGCAGAGCCTTGTTGATCTTACTGGGAAGAAAGCCCCGCGCTTGGATAATCTCGGGTCGTGGGCGCATGGGAACTGTACGACATCACGCATGAAAAACCAAAGCCTTGTTTCTGGCTGCTCTGGTTCTGGCTCTGCCACGAACGGGAACCGCTTAGCAATGGAGAAACGACAGATGACAGAGTATGAGGCAGGTGGTGATCATGATGCCAGCGATCATGCGATCCGAGCGCGAGCATCGCGACAAGAGACGTGTATTGTCAATGCAGCTATCATGGGCACCAGTTGGCCGCATCGCGGAGGGAAGAGGTTTAATACGCCGATAGTGGTTGATCTGGAGCTTCCGACGCAGAAGGCACTTCCGCTGGCTGAGGGTCCAGGATACGCTAAGCAGTGAAACAAACGGCTGTCCTCTATAGTACAAGTACCGGTACCCTTCGCATCGTTGATCAAGCTGGTCATCTGCAGTACGACTGCTGACGGAGGTCTTGGATTGGCGTGTCTGGGGAGTGCATCACACTCTGCATTCTACGACCTCTTTGTGAACAAAGGCAATGATTGGTGTGAGATGTGAGGAGTGAGACGATATCACATCCCTACAGCCAGCGCTCGCCTGCAGGATTCTACTGGCTGAAACCC
Source organism: Aspergillus pseudoglaucus (assembly GCA_039880875.1). Lineage (NCBI taxonomy): Eukaryota > Fungi > Ascomycota > Eurotiomycetes > Eurotiales > Aspergillaceae > Aspergillus > Aspergillus pseudoglaucus. The sequence goes on along the minus strand of JBDODC010000031.1, from coordinate 236,972 downwards.
CAGCATTCCGATCTGGACGGGATTTCGTCCACAAAATTCCATGCGATACCCCTCTATGCACGCGTCCTGAATAGGAGATCCACGTGATTCGGTAAAAGCAGTAATAGCAGTACTGGCAGCGTATTACTTCTCCGAGTCAGCTGTCTCTATTCGCCCACTTACACAGCCCGGGTGAGGCGTCACTAATACTGGCTGACCACTCATTCTTCGGCGGGGTGAGTAACGGTGTATCTTTACTTCTACTAGTTACTAGTAGTATTCTTGTATCCTAGTCCTAGTAACAGAATAAGAATAAAAGACTCACCGCCAGGTCAATTGCCACTGTATCTTTTATAACTATTATTGTGTTATTCCGTTATTCCCTCAGCTTAGTCTCCATTCTTTTCTCTGGATGAACGGCTGATCCCACGTCACTGCCTGTTCACTTCTATTTATTGATGTTTCTCTTCCATCCTGCCAATCTCCTTACCAATTCCTAAACAACCCCATACAGATACATGTCGTTATGGACATCGATCCCTACGCCGTTCTGGCCGTCCCTAAAGACGCCACCTTACCCGAAATCAAGTCGGCCCATCGGAAACTCGTGTTGAAGTGCCATCCCGACAAGATCAAAGACGAATCCCTTCGCAATGAGGCCCAGGACCAATTTCAACGGGTCCAACAGGCCTACGAATTGCTCTCCGATCCCTCCCGCAGAACCAAATATGACCAGAAGGTCCGCTTGGCCGAGTTGCGTCGCGAGATGAAGGACCAGCACCCATATGCGTCGCCTCGTGCTGGTGGCAATGTCCGTGAATATCGGGATGGTCGGATCTACGAAGAGCGCATGCCGGCTGATTATTTTGATGATGGATTCTACCATTCCCCCGATGAGAAGACCCCCCGAGGCACGTCTCGCAAGCACGACGACTATGGCCGGAGGCCTCGTGCCGAAGAGAGAAGGAAGCCCAGACCGGCGACTACCACCAGCAGTCCGTTCAATCCCTTCCGCGCTGCCAAAGAGGCGGCTGCTCGTGATAGTACAAAGACGTCCCATTCCACTCGGGACAAGTCCCGAACCAAGGAACGACGACGGGAAGCTTACGAGAAATACGAAAATGTCTATGTCGACTCCGATGGCTCGGGTTATGACTCTGAGCCCTCGCGAATCTACGTGCGACCGTCGGAATCGAGGAAAGCGAGTCCAGACAAGCGGTCGGGATCCTCTCCTCACAAGCCCAGGAGTACCAGTACTCATCCTGCAACCGAATCGCGACGATTCCAGCCTGAGGTGGTGGAGGAGGAAGACGATGAAGGCTCGGATCAGTACGAGACCAAGCACGATAAATTGCACACCACCGCCTGCGACTATATTATGCGCTCCAAGGGAAACCCGCCCATCGAAATCGACTCCCGTCAGCGTCCTTCCCGCTCGCCACAGCGACCGCGCGAGCACACTGAACCCCCAGCATCGGAATCAGCACGCTCAAACGCAACCCCCCGAGCTAAACATAGCAGTCGTGAAAGCGTGCGACAATCTTCGTCCCGGAATAGCTCGTACGAGAATCTGGAGCCGTCGACTGCCCATCCGCCACCGCCACGGGCCCATTATGAGACTTTCAAGGTGCCCCCTATGCCCACCGCCGCCACATCACCAGCAGCGAAAGCCGCCTCATCCGCAACTCGACCGACTCTGCAGCCCTCCCGGTCGGCAACCACAGCAGCCGCATACTCTCGTTCCGCCTCGAAGCGTGATTCCGCCAACTTCCTCGTGAACATGGTCTACGCCGATGGTTCCTCGCGATCATCCAGAGTCCGCAGCACAGACCGCTATGACTCGGGATACTCCAGCCCTGGCACCCCAGACATGCACGGTACCAGTCCACCCAAGTCCTCAACCCGCTACAAGATCATCGCCGAATCAGAACCCCTCCGCGAGGTCCCGCCCACTCCACCAATGGCTTCGACTTCATCGCGCTACCAGCGCGGCTACTCCCCACCTCGTCCTCATCCTCATGCTGCTCATGCTGCTCACTCCCACACTCACCCGCTTGCTACCCCAGAGCGTCCCTCTTTCTCCACGAGAGCAGCTGCAAAGCCCGCTCGAAGCCACACGACCCACGCGCCGGAATCGCGTGGCCCGCGGCCAATGTCCTCTGCTTCCCGTCCGTTATTCGGACAGAAAGATAAGCCAGACGTCAAGTACGCTCGCGAGTACGGGCCAGAAGACGTGGTTTACACCGCGCGGGATCCGTATAATCATCCTTACGTCCCGTCTAGGGCTTATTCGTACGATCAGGCGGCGTCGAGACGTCAATCGACGTACGCGTAGAGGTCGCCTCATCTATCAGAAACAGATATCAGATATACAACGGTCCGACTACGATATCGGTCGTTCACACTTGCATGCATCTTCTCCTCTCTTTGCTTTGCATTGGTTCGATTCTTTTGCATTGATTTTTCCTTTCTTTTGTCTATATTCTTCCACATATTTACGATTTATCACTCGCATATCTCCTACCACCTCCTACCCGCTCACTCCAACCTATTTAGAATGTCTATACGATCTACCTATCTTTGCATTCCATCTACTTCACGATCTACTACCATCTATCGAATCTGGTTGGCGTTCGGTTCCATGATTGTCTTGTCTTCTTTTCTCATTTCTTTCTTTTTTCAACTTTTTTTTTCTTCTTTCCAATCTCTTTGATCTTACGAAATGAACAATTTGACTGACGATGGATTTATCACGATTAATGATATTTATGATATGGTTTCTTATTATTTCTTTTTATATACCTACCTACCTACACCTTGCGTACCTATATCCTTACCTATATCCTTACCTATATCCTTACCTACATCCTATAACCCTAACCTATTTCATGACGTTCGATCCGGCGTTCCCATTCTGGGGCACGTATCCATACATACAGTATCTTACCGACTTGCGGGGCGCCAGGCGCGGGCCTGGATACGAATACGGACAACGCCCGGTTTCTCATCTCTTTATGGAACGGAATACTCTTTACGGCGAGGTACACTACATGTGTTATCAATTCGTGGGTAAGTTGTTAGTCACGCTGCATGGTTGGTATTAACAATAGTTTCATTCCTTTTATGATTATATGCATGGCGCATGGGGAAGCGTTGGGACGGGCTTGTTGTCTGGTCGTACAGTACGGTACTCCGCTTATAGTTACCAAGAGAAATATGCATAGCGATGCTGTATATTATCTATATCTATTTTGAAACATTCGGATAATAAATACATCAATCGAGTTACGTTTACCATCTCGATGGTAGAAGAACAAGAGAAGTAAAGTAACCAGGACAAGGGTATGTCATGTACCTAATCTAATATGTACGATGTATTACCAATCAGGAAATAAATAGACACAACAGAAGTAAAATAAAAAATGCCGGAGCCTCGTGCCCCGTTATAATACGGATGAAAAACCCCTCCCCAATTTGCTACTCGTAATGTGGATCATCTTTTTCTAAAGGATGGTGTGTCGTGGGGGCGATGGATCATGGATTAAAGGTGTACGGAGTACCAGGGTAGATTAAAGAAAAGGAGGACAAAGAATGGAAGTCGATCGAGTACTCAGGGCTCACTCCAATCGACTTGGTCCGTCACCGGTTCCGATCCGTCCTTTGCGTATGTGACTCGAAGACGAAGACGGAGTTTAGGTGGGAGTGCCTAGTATAGTTAGAATAAAATCAATATAAAATGATGGAAGAAACATACCCCATTCAATGATGCAATCTTCATCACTTGCACACCTTCATCTCCAGCCTCGAGTTCAGCCTTGTTGATCGCACCTAGCTGCAACCGTTGGCTTTTCGGCACAGCAGCTTGCAACCCTACGCTAGAGAAATTGCTGACGTTCGAAGAGTTGCGGAAACGGGCCTGGATATGTGCGTTGCCATTGCTGGCCCGTTGCACCTGCAATGCAAGCGACAGATCGTGTTTGTTGAATGCCGTGTGTGCTGGTGGTGCCGCGGCTGCTGGTGGTGGCGTAGTGGTTGACCCCAGGCCACCCAAAATGTCCATCGAGGCGGATGCCGGCTCCGCGGGTTTAGGGGACGGGGTGGCGCCATTTGATCCAAATAGATCCATGATGGCACTGGTGTTGGTTGATGGGGTGGGCTGGGGTGCAGGCGACGAGACGCCAGAGTCCCCCCCACCCAAGATATCTGCCAGCAGGTCTGCAGTGTTCTGCGTACTGGTTGGCGTTGGGCCGGCGGACGCCGGAGCCTCGTTTCCGCTGATGAGGTCGAGCAGCAAATCCGAGTCTGCTGGCTTCGAAGGCTTCTTCGTCTTGTCCTTCAGATGCTTGCTCTGGCGTTTCTTAGTCATAGGGCCTAATATCCTTTGTTCTTCCCGGATCTCTGGTGGAGGCATCCGTTCCAGGACACCGCGCCGAATCTGGTCATAGCCAAAGAGGTTGGTGTATTCAACCGCGCGTTGCTGGATTTCAGTGTCCAAATCCGCGGTCTTGCTGCTGAGGAACCGACGCAGGCGCTCAACCTGGGATGGATCCGTCATTCGCACCGTAAGCTTCATCGAAGCCGTAATGATGTACTCCACCACAGTCTGCGATGCAGAAGTGCTGTTGAGAATGTTGATGAAGAGGTCCACAATGTCACTCTCCCGGACCTCCTTGACGAGCTCCTCCTCCTCATACTGCCCACCATGAAGCAAGTTATCACCGTATTCACCAATCACCCACGCACCAGCAAGGATGAGACCCTCTTGCGAGATATCCTCCTTCAATGCCACATAAAGTTTCTGTGCACAGTAGGTCTGCAAGTCTGGGGTGGTAGCAACAAGACGGACAAAAGACGACAAAATTTGTTCCTTGATGTGGGCGCCGGCGAGCTTAAGAACCCGGAGAATCGTGTCCACATGCCAGCGCTTGTTGGGTGCAAATCGGTCAGCGGCGACACCAATCTGGGAGGTCATCGAAGGCTTGAACTCGTTGTCGGCAACTTCCAGGAAAGCGAGCAGCTCCCGAACAAGCACACGCACGTTGCTCTCGTTGATCAGCATGAAACTGAGGTCGAGCGCCCGTCGTCTGATACTGATATCAGGATCACGTAGACACTCGAGAATCGTATTTCGATGTCTCTGCACGGCATTTGGTTCAATCGCCACCACCTTGTTTAGCGTGTTGAGAGCAACGTAGCGGATGTTGTTGTCCTTGTTGGCAAGGAACTTTCCGAGGATGTTGACACCCAATACTCTCAATCCCGAGTCGGCTTCGATGTCGAGGATAACAAGGACGGCCTCGTAGAGAATTGCGTTTCCTACATTCTTGTTCGAGTCGGTATTGGTGGCCACCTGGGCCAGAATGTCATTGATCATCTCGCTGGTCTCCGCGTCGCCTCTCGCAACGACCCTTAAGAAACGTAGAATCTTAACCTGCAAGAACGGATCTGTAATCCCAGACACATCATGCTCAGGCGCGTAACCAGACGTTGTTAACCCTTTCAGGGCGCGAACCAGAGCAGGGGCCAGAGGCCGGAACATCTCGATCACACCTTCTTGTCCCTCTTCAGCCTCTTCAGCTTCGCACATGTCAATGGCCAGCGTTAATCCGCACAGCAGAACACCGTGGTTTCGGTCCGAAAGGAGTGTTTTGGCTTTCTCGAAGAAGTTTTCCTGCAAATCTGGGACCTTGCGACATATACGCATGGCACACAACGCGGCCTTTCTCCGGATGTAGGGGTTCGGGGTGGAAAGGAGAGACTCGACTTCGGTGAAAAGGTCTCTAGACATTTCGATCGAGGCGATGTTACCCAAGGCGCAGAGGGCGAGTCCGACAATATACTGGTTTGAGTGGTTAAGATCACTGCGGATAACACGTCAGTCAACAGTTTCCCGAGACCTCTCTCCGTGAATAGAGGATAAGCCATACTTTTTAAGCGAGTTGGTGACCAACGTCAAAACTTCCTGGTTCTCATCCAACAACAGCATAGTTCCAAGATACCCCAGTCGCTTGTCGGCGAAACGATGGGACGCCAACAACTTCAGACATTCGATCTGACCAAAGTGTGTCCGCTCCCCGAGGGTGAATAGATAAAGCAGCTTAGCCACATTGTTTCTCCTGTTGGGATGCAAGTATGAGACGCTGTTCGAAATCCCAGTATAGAGGACAGGTGTCTGACCGTGTGCCCGAATCATGACTTTCTTCCCTAAACGATGCACGAATCGCCGCGCTCTCTTTTTGGATCACCGCTCGTTCATCCGCGATAGTCTTGGCTGATCGAACATTTCGTATGAATTGCTTGACTGTTTGTATTCGCAGATACCGGCCGGGTTAGCCATCGCATTGCGGGATAGGGACGTATGCAGTGGGGGACCGAGAAGGGGCTCCAGGAAAGCACTCACGGGATGACATGGCGGTCGCAGAGGGACCCCCAACGGGGTGACTGAGAAGAAAGGTATTAACAAGGGAATTGAGAATATAAGTTCAAAGACAAGGGAATGCGAAGAAGCCCGCCTGCGCAATTCCCGACCGCGGAATGAGAGATGAAGTCGATAGTTGTATACAGCTATTCTATTTACAGCCGCCAGCAACATGGCCCTCTCGGTCACGTGTTCCCATTGGGTGGCAGTCTTGGCATTGGTTACGCTAGTCTTTTTACGGCCTGATGACCTCGTGCTGTAACAACCACGTGATATACACGTGATATATAATTCCTGGGGCTTCAAGGCAGCTTACACACATCTGGTAATACGAATACGAGCATCTAGTCCTATTACTGTACAATACGAGGCTTATAGACATATAATTTCGTTGTTGCCAATAAATTGACAGTAATCTCGTGAAGAAATAGCTATATATCGAGTCTTCTACGCTATGTGCTACTTGCACTATGCGACAGCGATCCGGAGGCCCGGTGACGTAGATCCACTCCTCCGTAACCTGTCATCCTGGCGTTTTCCTTCTGCCTTCTGCAAGGACAGCTTATATATATACTTAAGAATCATCTGCGTTTCCGGAGATCTCTCCAGATTCAATGTTAATCGAGTCTTCTTACTGCGTCCCGTGACTCCCTTTTCAGGATGTCGACCGCTGTCGAACAAAAGAATGGCCATTTGATTGCGCGGCCGCGTGTGGTCGCATCCAAGGAGGACGATACCCTCACTCCTTCCGTGGACCAAACAGCGTCGAATGCGAGGTATGATTCCTTCTACTGCTATATCGGATATATCGCGGTACTTGTTCAAGCAATCTGACATTTCGCCCGTGAACCACAGTGACCGTTCAACCCCTGTCCCTGAAGATGCGCCCCCGTCCGCACACTCAATATCAACAGCCAGAGCGCAAGTTCGAGCGCGCCGTCGCCTCTTCTATACAATTGACTATGTCCCTCGCGTGTCCCACTTCGACCCGCGAAGCGACTACCATAACTTCCGCGGGTTCTTCGCGCTGTTCTGGATTGCGTTGGCTATCATGGTCTTCACCACCGTCCTCCGGAACATCAAAGACACGGGTTACCCATTGAGAGTACGGGTATGGAGTATTCTGTCGGCAAACGTCTGGGAGCTGGGTCTTAGCGACCTTGCGATGGTCGTGAGTAGCGGATTGGTCTTGCTGCTCCAGAAGGTTTTCAGAAGTCGGGGATGGCTGCGATGGCGCCGAGGTGGAATGGCTATACAGAGCGTATTTGAAGCTGCGTGGTTGGCTCTATGGATTAAGTGGGTTATATTTTATCTTAGAAGAGGGAATGGCAAACTGACTCTTACAGCTGGCCGTTCATGCTGCGCTGGACCTGGACGGCGCAGGTCTTCTTTACCCTCCACACCTTGACCTTCCTCATGAAGATCCACTCCTACGCATTCTACAACGGACATCTGAGCGAAATCGAGCGTCGTCTGTTTCTATTAGACAACCCGAAGGCCGCTCCGACGGACGGCGTGGACCAGTACCCTCATGTCCACCAACCCTCGCAAAAGCACACTCACAAGCGCACCGGGTCGATCCCAGAACTGCGCGAAGACTTGGCCATGGAGCTCACCTCGCCTCTGGGAAGCGTTACGTATCCCCAGAATCTGACATTCACCAACTATCTGGATTACATGTTCTGTCCCACACTCTGCTACGAGCTCGAATACCCCCGAAACCCCCGTCTCCGATGGTCAGAACTCGCATTCAAAACGACAGCCGTTTTCGGCTGCATCTTCCTACTCACGCACACGAGCGAGGAGTTCATCGTGCCGGTGCTCAGCGAAGCCAACGCAAACTTGCAGGTGGTCGAGAGCATCCCGGAGAAGGGCCTGGTCCTCGCGGAGACGATCAGCATGCTCTTGTTCCCTTTCTTGATCACCTTCTTGCTTGTTTTCTTGGTTATCTTCGAATACTTGCTCGGCGCATTTGCGGAGATTACCAGATTCGCGGACCGTCACTTCTATTCTGACTGGTGGAATTCATGTGACTGGTAAGCCTCGCCTCATCTTACCTCGCCAATCCGAACTGCAAGTCCATTAACCATGATGCAGGCTCGAATTCTCCCGCGAATGGAACGTCCCCGTCCACAACTTTCTCCGCCGCCACGTCTACTACCCATCGCGCTCACGATTCTCCCAACCCGTCGCCATGATCATAACCTTTCTAGTTAGCTCCCTCGCGCACGAATTAGTGATGAGCTGTATCACGAAGAAAATGCGCGGCTACGGGTTCCTGGCTATGATGCTTCAATTACCCATTGTGACTGTGCAGAAGTCTAAGTATTTCCGGGGTAAGACTACTCTTAACGTAAGTTTCTCGCCCTGTCCCCTACAGAAAGTTGAATTGGGGTGCTGATATGTTGATGGTGAAGAATACGTTTTTCTGGTTCTCGATGATCTTGGGTCTGTCGATGATGTGTGCGTTCTATGTTCTGGTTTAGGCTGGATGCTTGAGAAGTGGCTTGTTGTCTGTTTTCATCGTTAGATGTGTTATTATTATTGCACATTGTGCTGTATACCCCTTTCCGAATCGTATTTAACATTCGATTCGTTTGCTTGATTGTATCGCTAGATTTGTATTTCCTTCTGTCTCATGTTGGCTTGTCCGACTCTTCCCTTTGACTACAATATGAGCGTTCTACTTGAATATCTTGAATGGTATTGAAAGTTGATAATTCAATCCGATGAGTATCCCATGAACATAAAACTATAGCAAGTTTCAATCTAAGGGGTGTATGCACCGTCCACCATCTGCCGATATACCTCGAACCGGACAGTCTATAAAAACCAAGGTCATAATCCCAATAATAAACGCAGCAAACATCATCACAAATCCTCATGAGTGAAAAGCAGAAACCAAAAAGAACCCGTCGCCGAAAACCAATGAACAACCGACCCATGCAATCCAATAACCTAACCAAAATCAAATCAGGCATGCTCAATCGGCTCTTCTGGCAACACCAAAGCCTGTCTCTCCGACACGTTTCGTGGGAGACATGCTTTGAGAGGAGGCCGGACAATGTCGTTGAACAAGAAAGTGCCGTAGACCAGCAATGCGAATCCAGCGACCTGGAGCCATTTGAATGACTCCCAGCCCAGACCCAATGAGACGAGCCAGATGAATAGAGTACGGCAGGTGTCGATCGTGCTGCGGGAGGTGGCGGATACCGTATGGGTCACTGAGAGACCGAAGAAGTTGAAACCACTATAAAGAGAGTAGTTAGCTTAGGATCCCTGTAATACTCTATTGTGAGGTGGACCGTACAAAATACTCAGCATAATAAAAAGACTGGAGAGGGCAACATTGCGGTTAGAGAAGACCTCATGCCAGCCCTCCTTCACATCAAAGTATCCATAGCGGCCCGCTGGCGTGCGTCCCACGGCCAGATACAAGATGATCGACGCGACAACCGTGACGGAGAATCCAAAGATACCCTCCCAGCCAACAACCTCGAGCGGATCCATGGCATAGTTCTCCAAAACCCATTCTTCCAGGACGAACTGCGACGCCGTGAAGATCTGAGCAGTAGCGATAAGCAAGACACCAATGACTGCTTTAACCGTCTCGGGAGTCTGTGCGACAGCGCGGGCCTGCATCAACGCATGCGAAACAGCAGTGGTGGCATCCTCCTGAGGTACATCATGCGCGTCGTCACCGAACAGCGCACCAGAAAGACCAACCAACGCAACACCAAGGACGACCACGACCAGCGCAGTCCATTGGTACAAATACAACCTCCGACGGAGAAAGACAACACTGAAGAGCCCGACAAATAGAACCAATGCTCCACGAGTCATCTGATAGATACTAGCGGCAACAAAAAGCAGACCAACATTCATGAGCGTCGTACCCGCGATGTCACAGCATGCCGGTGCAGCGAGCAAGAAGATCCTGGTGCCCTTGAGCTTCACCCGCCCTTCCTCATCCACGTCAGATGGTTTAGGGAGACGAGAAGTGCCATCAACATTATCAATCGTATTGTCCTCATCATCGTACCGGTCATCCGTGTCAACGGGGTTGTATCCACCAGCAAGAAGGGGCGACGCTCCGTTGGACAAACGTGGAGCTACATATCGACGGTATACGTAGAATCCAAAAACAAGGATCCAGCTACCCGATTCGCCGATAAACATCTGAATACTATTGCAGCACACCATATTATCAGCGCCTATGTTTTCGATACCCAGTATAGTATAGAGGGGATACCCCAATAAGAACTCACGTCTGGATAACCGGCTGCTCAAAGGTTTTGCGTTCCCTGGGATCCAGCGAGTCGCAATTCCGAACGCATTGCATATCCTGTAATTATCATACCGTGTTAGCAGAAGTAAGTGATATGGGGGCCGAAGGTAGACGGCGGTCTGGAGACTAACCTGGAATTTGTTCAGAATGGTATTGCAAACCCCGGTCACTAGCATCATCATAACCAGGAATGGGATGACTAGATGGTCTCTAGCCATTTTGGGCGATATGTAGATGAGATATAGTTCCAAAAAAGCGTCGTAGTAGGGAACTCTGAGACGACCAAGCTAGAGCTGAACTCCGGATGCAAGCTGATTCGGTATTCCTTTCTTAATTCAAGATAAGTATTATTGTTAACAAAATAGTAGTAAGCCCGTTATTGACCACCCATGCCGGACAAAGAGAGCAATGAATGGGTGGATGGGTGGATGAGGAGAGGAGGAGAGATGGAGAAGATGGCACAAAGCACGGAGATGATCACGAGAGGCTGATTTGGGGACCTTATCAGCTGCATCTGATATCATGTCCTGATCGGGCTTAGTGTCCGGTAGTGACAATATGGTAATGCGGAGGACGGTATGTTACAGTACAATACCAGAACCTACTGAGAGTCACTTGTTCGCATTATCGTAAACGCTCGATGTTTTATTCAAAAACCCGGGAAGAAATGGCCAGTTGCTCAGTGATATCCTGCAAACAAACATAATGTACACGAACATTCATATTTACGCCGAAAAAAAAGAATTAACTCAAACAACCACACGCCATCTGCTTTGCTTTGAAATCATTAAACCCTCGTAAATAAGATTATAAAAAGGTGGAAAATGGAAAAATAATAACACTGTGCCATCAATTTACATGGCATAGATGGCTATCCCCGTATCATCATGAAGATCAGCCTCTTTCCGGTCAATAGATTCCCAATCGAAATCGCTGGGCTCATTAAGCATGAAACCGTCGTCAAACCGGCTAGGCAAGTATACCCAGTCCGCTGGGATCCAATTCTCGTCCGGGTCACTTCCAATTTTAACATTCATCTCCTCATCCTTAGAGAGCTCACCATCTTTCGGGGTTTGTGTGCCGGCGCCTGTCTCCACCGACTCTGGCGTATCTTTGGACTGAGCAGTGGTGAACATTTCAGAATTAAGGAACTCGTCCATCGGATCGACTCCTAGCCCGGGCAGCCCCTCATTGCCAAAGTCCATGAATGCGTCGTGGATCGCCTCAAGAGAAATCGTACTGTCCGCCCAAGGATCCTTGGTTGTCGTGTCCATGTCAGATGGCTCAACTTTAGCAGCTTCTTTCTTGGCTTCCTTGCTGACAGTGGATTTCATGGCGGCGGCGGCAGCAGCAGTTGGCACCTTGCCTGAAGATGGTCGAGGAGTCATCTGTTGGTTCGATGCGGGCGAGGCGGACTTGAGCCCGATGTGGCTGGGCACACGGCCCATAGGAGTCGTGCCAGTAGTGACCGGTGTCACCCCCTCGGGTTTCACTTCATGCTTGCCAGGCACCGTTGGAGCTTCCATAGCAACACCCTTCTTAGGTTCCGGCTTCTCTTCCTTGACCAGGCTACTCTGCATGCTTTCGATAGCAAACTGTAGCGGATCCTCGATGTTCTCCTCGGCTTTGTGGTTTTCCTCAATGTGCTTGTCTAATGCGGACTGGGAGACAAAGCCATGGTAGTGATGCTGGCATTCGGGGACATTGCATTTAAAGGCTGCTGAAGCCGTAGGTTTGTTCGTTGGCGTCTTTGCGCTCGCGGTTCCGGGAGTTGGAACCTGTCCTGAAGTAACACCAGCGTGTGAATGCTTTCGCCTCTTCGCGGGAGGAAGCTTCAACTTTTCGGGGGGCATACTGCCAGGACCGTAGGCGTGAGGAACCCCTTGAGGAGACGGCGCCCCAAATGGAGCCGGCGGCACACCAGGAGCGATCCCTGACGTAGTCTGGCTCGAAGCCCGCCGTGCTCGCTGGAGTGCTTCCTCTTGTTGTTGAAGTTGCTGCAGGTTGCTCGCATTCAGAGCTGGCATATTGTTTTGGTTGGCTGGTGGCACTGTCGGAGCCGGACCTTGAGGCATATTTGGCCGCATACCTGCAGGCTGGTGCTGTTGCTGCAGGTTTACACGTTGGATCATGGCTGTGAAAAGTTTCCTTATGTAACCGATACAACCAGTTAACCGTTCAGGTGACAGAGTGAGTTCATCATTAAGTGTCCATTCCGGAACTTGTTTGAACTGTCTCAACAGTTGTATACGCTGTGATTTGAGGCGTCAGAAAATATGGTTCCAGTTGCAGAGGGAAAGAGAACAGGAGAAGGAAGGAAGGAAGGCACGGGGGACAAGAAGGGTTTGAGTGTGCAAAAAAAAAAAGAAAAAGAAAGAAAGAAAAAAAAAACTCACCATCCCAAGCAAGCTCCTCACGTTCTTGTCCTGATTAGGAACCTTTGCAAACCACTGTACCAGCGTATCCATCCTGCTAAGCATATCTATGCAGTCGCGAAGCTGCTGGCTCATTATGGCTTTCTGCTCTGGTGGGAGCGGGATAGGATCTCCAAAGGGCACAGTCCTGGAGATGTCGTTGTACAGTCGTTTGATATGTTCAGGTAAGTTATTCCATGCTTCCTCCGCAGCAGCTCGATTGATCGGTGTGCGGTTCTGGTTCTGTTGCCTTCGAATGTAAGCTTCCGCTTGTTCGCGCTGATGAGGTGCCATTGCAGCCAACTGCTCACGCGTGAAATTGAGGTTGGGTCGAGGAGGAGCACCAGGCATCGATGGAACTTGTGGAACCTGTGGGGCGGCAGATTGGGTGGGCATCAAGCCTGGGGGGTTCTGGCCTTCCAGCGACTCTTCTGCGTTCGACTTTCTCTTTGGCGGCTGTTTCGCAGCAGGCCCCTTTGTTGGCCCTTTGCCGGGCGTTGCATTCTGCGCCTTTGCAACCTGCGCTTGCTGGTTTGCTTGCGGCGTTTGCTGTGCAGGCTGAGGCTGCGGCTTTGCTTGCGGCGTACCCTGTGGTGCAATAGCTGGTGGTTGCTGGATTGGCTGAGCTGGCTGAGCCATCTGGCCTTGGTTGACATTCTGTCCTGCGAAACTGTGCATTGCTCGGGCTCGGGCAGTCTGCAGTTTATTGAGCCGGCTCCTAAACAGCACATCCCGAAGCTGTTCATCGGTATAATTTTGTACCTGAACACCCAAGCGGTGGCGCGCCATCTGAACCTCCTGGGGAGTCACCGGTGGCACTGACATGGGCAATTGGCCTTGTGGACCCCCTGGAAAATGCTGGTCGTATTGATTTCGGCCCGATGCTGGCATCGCCGCTCCATGACCTTGACCCGCTTGGTCAGGGTTCCGACCATTTCTTTTTCCTTGAGCCACAATCTGCGCCAGGTGATACTTTTGGAAAGTGATCAACTTGTTTGGATCTACTCCTCCCATGACTTGAGGATTTTCAGCGGCCCACTGCTTCAGCTGTCCCCAAGTCTTGACGTGCTTCGGGACGGGTGAAGTCTGACTATTGCCGATCAACGCTGGTGGGAAAGGTAGACCGTCCATTTCCTTGATTTGGTCCGGTGTCATTTCTAGCCCACCGCTTTGCTGACGCAGAAGATGGATCTGGTAAAGCTGCTGGCGTTGCTGTTGTTGCTGCTGTTGGGCAGACATCTGCTGTGACATCTGATTCTGCATCTGCCCTCCGCCCATATTGGGAAGCTGCTGCTGGAGGCCGAGGGATGCTCGGAGACCTTGGTTATTGTCCATCTGGTTATTGACCATCGGTTGGCCTTGCCCGGGTTGTGACAGGCTTTGTTGCATTGATACGGGTTGTTGCAGTGCAGCATTGGCCTGGGCGAGTGCCTGGTTGTTTTGATGGGCACGACGTCGCTGCGCATTGAGAAAGGCATTAAGTTGATCCGGAGTCATTCGCGCTAGCTGTGCCTGAACCTGCGGAGGAAGATTCGCGGGTATCTGGGCCCGACCTTGAATCCCGGGCTGCCCAGGGAGAGACTGGACACCAGCAGGATGCTGTCCCATACTCTGAGGTCGCGAGGGAGGCCGGGCCTGAGCAGCTACCTGCGTCGGAGACATTTGCCCTGGGGGCATGGGACGATTCAACATCGGCATTGCAGGACTCTGCTGAGCAATCTGTTGCTGAAGTTGAGGATTCCCTTGACCCGCTTGGGCCATGGCCATTTGAGCCTTCTGGGCCGCTTGCATGCGGGCTGCTTGGGCCTGGGCCTGGGCCTGGGCTCGAGACGGTGTCGTATGCTGAGATCTGTCTTGCTGGACCGGTTGAGGATTCTGCAATTGCGATTGAGGTAGGAACTGGGGGCTGATACCGGCCCCGTTCATACCGGCTTGGCCCCCTTGGTCGAGTGGTTGCCCAGGCTGGTACACATTGTGAGGCGTCGGGAACGGTGGCTGGTTCATCTGAGAGGAACTAGCGGGTACCACGAGCTGGCCTGCCTCCTGAGAACGCAACCCGTCCGCCTGCTGACCTTGAATGTTCTCCACATTGCCGATGAACGAAGAAGGGTCCAAGCCAGGTTGAGCATGGCCGGGAAACGTCGAATTGCGTTGAAGATTCATCATACTTTGATACATCTGGCGCTGTTGCGCGGTCATCGGATCGCCAACCATGGGATTGTTGGCAGCATTTGGTCCATGAGCCATGTTTCGTTGTTTATGCCTCCGCAGGTTGTTCACGGCCTGGCAGCGGAAAAAATAGCTTAACGGATCCATCTGCTTTTTCGCAATGAACTGTTTTTGTTCAGGCGTCATGTTTTGCAAATTCAATTTGATCTTTTCTATTTCTTCCGGGGACGTCATCGACATGATTTGCTGGGCATGTCGACGAACTTGTTCATGTTCCTGAGGCGACAGCGAGCCGAGATCATCAGGTAACGAGACGTTGGCCCCTGGTCGTTGCGCCCGCTGCGACTGCGGCTGTTGTGGTTGCGGTTGTGGTTGCGATTGCTGCTGCTGCTGTTGTTGCTGCTGTTGCAGCATGGCCTGTGATTGCTGTTGACGTTGCTGTTGCTGCTGTTGCTGCAGGGCAGCCCGGTGATTGGGATCATTCATTCCCATTGACACTTGTTCTGGATTAGGAATAGGAGACGCTTGCATGGGTCGGTTCATCTGGGGAGGCATTGATCCCGGAACCTGATTTTGCCCAACACCGGGAGGCATTATCCCATTCTGCATGACAGCGGCCTGTCTGGCACGGGTGTCACGAATATGAGCGAGTTTCTCGTTACACGCTTTATCGTACTCGGCCTAAACAAGGGAAGGGATGTTAGGATGCTGAATGTAACTTAAGAGTGGACGAGCAGCGTACCCTTTGATTTGCCTCTCTTAAAGCTTTCTGCTCGAAAGTCAAGGCAGCGTGGGCAGCTTGGCCTATGTTTATTTGCGGTTGGAGTAGTCGAAGGGAAGATAAACTGGGCGGTAAAAAAATTAGCATCAGAAGTCTCGCTTAGAGCGGGAGAAGTCATTACTCACATCTGAAAGACTTTAATAGCTCGCTCTTGTACCCTGACCTCTGCTTTCCATCCGGAAAAGGGAGCCTGAGCTTGCAATGCTTTGACGGCATGGTTGAAAATGACAGCATTCTCATTGTTTGGCATCTGCGGGTTGGCTCCGCCGGGCATGGCCCCGCCAACATTGGAGAAGTTTGCGGGATTCATGTCAGCTACCCGGCCAATGGGGGATCCAGGAGCAATCCGCAAGAGTCGTTTTCGGACGTCAGCATTCGCTGGAGAACGCCAACCCTTACACCATATATTGACCCTGTCAAACGGGAGGCCGAAGGGAAGAAAAGCGCCGACAGTACTTCTTTTCTTCCGGGAGGATACGTATACGGTTCAACGACGGTAGGAGAACGGAGGCGAGGAGACGATTTGCGAAGGAAGATGCGAATGAGAACGAGAGAAAAACAAATGATGAAGAAGTTCGAGGTCGATCGCGGGTGGGACTCGTGGGACTCGGATCGGCGACGGAAACTCGTCGCAGTTATGATATATCACGGACAAATGACGGCACGAGACACGAAAAACCAACACAGCAGGGAAATGTTTTGGGCACCAGTTTTCAGTCGAATCCGTGGGGGGTATGTGTGTGTTGGGAGGTATGCGTGTGCGTGGGAAAGGCCGTGAGTCGCGCGAAGGCCAAAGTCAGATAATGAATGGCAGAGATGTTGCGATAGACGTAGGAGAGAGGAAGCTGAAAGAGTAAAAACGGGCGCCGGGGATCGCAGGAAAAGAGTCGTCGTGAAAGTAGTAATAGTCGAGTAAAAATCGAACGAAAACGAGCAGGAGAAATGGCGATTATAGGGAAGTGAAGCCCGACACTAGGAAAAAGGGCTGATTGCCGCCCACGTTTCACTGGGAGAGTACAGGGAGAGCGGACGGTCGGGGAGAGGGTGTGTAGCAAGAGGGAACACCGTCGAAGCACTGAGGCTTTCTAAGATAAAGCCATTCGAGTAGGAAGAATAATTAAAAGAAAAAAAAAATTAAGAATAGGAAAAATATGAGAGAGAAAGAGAAGAGACGAAACAGAGAAAAATGTCGAAAGTGAGAGAGTGAGAGTGAGAGACGGAAGAGGATGTGCAGAAGCAGCAGATCAACGGGCAAGGAAGGAAGAAGAAGAGAATCACACACAACACTCTACTAATGCCACTGCGTCCAGTCAGACGACAGACAGCGAGAGTGAGATGAGACTGAAAGAAGAATAAGAGGAGAGAGGGAAGAGGAAGAGGAAGGACAGAGAGGGACACCAGTCTGGCGGTAGAAGACGTCGATTGGTGGCCCAAAAGGAAAAAACAAGCTGCCAATAGGTACAACAACGAATCCAAAGTACTTGTGCCAGTTAAAAGAGAAAAGAATCAGATGCAAGGTGCTGTCAATATATTATTCTAGTCAAACTATGGACTCGAGTTTATTTTAGATGTCTAGTACTACTAATAGTAGTGGTATACAAATACTCTCTACAAACGATCGACTGCCAGGTACAACTTACCGTACATTAGTTACATGGGACTGACTGTTTCCATCATCGAGGCCCAATTTCCCGCGCTTCCATTTTTGGTTGCATCAGGTGATTACACGTGACTTGCTGGCGTCACCTTTTCCGGAGGAAGGCTGAGAGAGCCTCATCCGTCTCTATACCACGGCACGCGACCTCCTGAACATCTCTCTCTTTCTACAGCGCATGGGGATACTCTGCATTTCTGTATCCTCACCAGTCTTTCGTTCAATACTATTACTATCTGCCGCACACCTCTCACTCGTCATGATCAATTGCGATTACTACTACGACTACTATCCGGCTTAATCGCAATGATGTCGTTTCAACCTCGCTCTTCTTCCATTATGATGTCTGTTGCATCATCCATTCCTGTGGGCTCCAGTGTCTTTTTTTCTTTGGCTTTGTTTGCTATTTGTATTCTCGTCCTGTTACTCTTGCGGCGCTTTCTTACTCTCCGCGCCACTCCGGCTTATCTCTCCGTCCCCGTATTTCTGGCCCTCGCACTGCCCGCCAGCGTTGTACTGCTAGTGCCGATTGATCTCGCTTCCAGCTCACGCGACGATGATACCGGTCCTAAAGCAATATGGCTTCCTGATCGGGTGGTTCTGGTCTCTTGGAGGATAGCCTACTGGCTGATCTTTGTTCTGACTTGGTTTGTACCACCTTATGCAAGTGATTTGCATTAGTACCAAAGTCGCAGAAGCTAATCATGTGTGAATTTCTACAGGGCTATTCTACCATTGCTTGGCGAATATATCGATTCCGGATACCGTGAACCTAAAGGCCGTCTTTTGTATTCCATTCGCTCCAACGCCCGCTATCAGCTGATAGTTCTATGCTGTGCGACCGTGGGGTTGGTCTACGTGTCTATCCAGAATGGCTTCGATTTTACCTCGATTAAAGGGCTTGTCATGGCTCTTGCATATGTGTGGGGTCTCGTTCTGGCCATTTATCTGATGGGACATGGTTTGGTGTCAATTCCACGCACTCTGTTCCGAAATGCCAATGTCAGTGGCCGCTTGCGGAGAATCCAAGCCCATGCCCCGCGGGTCCATGACCGTTTGATGGATGCCGTCAATGACTTGGAGGTGTTGGAATCTCAGGTCGCACAGCTGCAGAGTCGTAAGACGGGTACGGCACGAGACTTTCAGGAATGGATCGAAGAGTTGCCGGAGGGATCCAGTCCATCGGAACCGCGGGCGGCATTCCATGAGGCCGCAGACCGTTCTGCCACCGTCCCCGCAGTCATCACGGAGCGCTATCTGGCGAACCTGACCCGACGTCTCCAACGCGCTCGACACCAGAAGGCTCGGTTTATGGACGAATGGGATCGCTTGGTGGTGTCAGCGGCCGACGTCCAGGCAATTATCAATTCTTCTGCATCAGCGAAGCTGGAGTTTGCCGAGTTCCCACGTCGCTCCTCAATCCTGTCCGGCATGACGATCCTGACGCCCTACCTTCGTTACCATCTCTATGTGCATGTCATCCCAAATTTCCGGCTGTTTCTGGGAGCGCTCTGCTCCGCTGCATCGGTCTGCATCATCTGGTCGGAATTGTTCAAGTCGTTGCTCCCGCGGTTGTCCGTGGTCAGTCTGATGGTAACCCACAACCGACAGGACCCGAAACCGGTCGGCTTCTGGGGACAGGTCACCGCATCTGCTTGGCTGCTGTACATGTGCTCGGCCGCTCTGGTCGGGGTGAGTGATGCGAAGGTCTGGGGCAACCGTGCCTTGGTGCGTCGCAACACCTACGGGGAGAGTGCATGCTGGTACGCTGGATTGGTTGCGCGGCTTACGGTGCCCATTGCCTATAACTTTCTGACCCTGTTACCTGAAAACACGCGGCGACATACCACATTTTACCTGTTCCTCGGTCGGCTCATTGATTTGACCCCTCTCGGAAAGGGATTCGATTATTTCTTCCCTGTTTTCATCCTGCTTCCAGTTTGCGCCACTTTGTTCAACTTCTACGGTCGAGTCAAGAATATCTGTGGACTGGGACTGGCCGAAGAGGAGACGGAAGATTTAGAGAACAACCCCAGCGGCTATGGCGTCGGTGGCTGGAGAGAGGGTCGCGAGTTGATCGACCGCGAATTGAGCGGTATAGGATCACTGGCCCTCAACACGCGGGGCGGTCGGTCGAACTGGCAACCAAGCCGGAGCGAGGGCCTCTCACGAGCCTTTTCGTCTGCTTCCGCCTCCTCGCGAGCTGCGCCAGCGGACGGATCGCGATCGTCCCGAGCCGCACGGGGCCCGATGTCTGCTGCGATTAATGAGGAAGACGAAGATGATGAGAACTTTTTCCAGGCGTTTGCGCATCGGGTAAAAAATACGTGGGATACCACTAGTACGCCGCAGTGGTTTCAAGGAGAACCGTTCCGACTGCCACGGTGGATGACCGGTAACGAAAATGGTGGTAATAATGGAAATGGGGTCACTACTGGGTTGTTAAGTGGACGACCTAATAACGGTAATGTCAGGCTCTAATCTTGCTTTTTGCTCTTTTTGCATGGCGAAGGCGTTCATGGTTTAGATAGGGTTGCTAGTATATATATAAATGGACCTGTTGCTGCCTATGTTACCTGCACGTACTATATAGCCAATACAACACAAAACACTGAATAAACATAAACCTCGTAGCAACCCTTCAATCCACATTCACAATATGACAAATACCCAATCCATTACCATTACCAATGCCAATAAATCTCGATACCCCAGGCATCATCGGCACTGGCAGCGGCAGAAAACTCCCAAAAACGCCTTTCCGCCTCTGGTCTGCCTTGCAGCCAACTATCCTCATCATTTCTCTCCTTCTGCCTATCCAATCCCGCCTATAAAAAGAACATATGACCCTGCTATCAGCAGAGGCAGAAGCACAGGCACAGGCACAGTCCACCAGGTCCTGGGGCTATTACCACTATCTGGAAACAATCGCCGGAAACATCAGCGCGCACATCCCTGCTTCGTTCCGCCACCGACTCGTATCGGCGATTCTGAAGCTCGATTCGTCCGTTAAACAGCGCTTGGATTGGTTGGGTCTTGACCTCGATTATAGCAATTACGATAGCACTACGGTTATTGTTGTGATTCTTTGTGTCACGGCGACGGTCTTTTTTGCGATAAGTATCACGGCTATCATCATGAGCGGTGGAAACTGGCGCAATCCGTTTAATAGGAGCTTTTGGAGTCGCACCCCCTCCTATGGCCCTGGTAGTGGAGGGGCGCCGCATGTGAGCGATAATGACTACAGTTACGTTACTGGTGGTGATATCGCACATGACTATCCGCAATCGCGACCTGCTAATGCGGACGACGGACCCGATATTATCTTCCTCAAGCACCACAAGTACAAATATACCTTGGAGTTCCCCGCGTATGCGATGAGCGATGGCGCGCTGAGTGTGGGACAGCTACGGCAGCGCGCGGCGGAGGTGACGCGCACGCCGGATCCGCAGCGCATCAAGCTGCTTTACAAGGGGAAGCTGCTGGATGAGGATTGGGTGCAGTGCAGAGCGGAGGGCATGAAGCAGGAGTCGGAGGTGTTGTGTGTGGTGTCTGAAGTGGAACCTGGGGAGAGCTCGGAGGGGGAGACAATGGATGTCCATGTTCCTGTTCAAAGGACTGGGACTGAGATGAGTGCGATGTCCGAGGGTGGGCAGGGAGGCAGGAAGAGGAACCGGGGTAAGAAAGGAAAGAAGAACAAGAACAAGAAGGAGGCGCCTGTTGAGCCGACCCTGTCGCAGCCGCCGCCTCTGCAGTCACAGGCGCATCCCCAACCATCGAAACCAGCCATATCCACCAGCGCCTCATCGCTCCCCGCACCGGCTCCGAATCTGAACAGCTTCCACACGCCAGCCGATAAAGTCAACGCGCTGGCAACCTACTTCCGCACCGAACTCCTGCCTCCGTCCGAGGCGTATATCGCGTCGCCACCGAGCGAACCCAAGTACCGCGACTTTGAGCACAAGAAACTCACCGAGACCATCATGGCGCAGGTGTTGCTAAAGGCGGATTCGATTGATCATGAGGGAGACCAGGAAGTGCGGGGTGCGCGTAAGGCGTTGGTTAATGAGGCACAGGAGACGTCGCGTCGGTTGGATCAGGCTGCGAAGGCGTGATTCCTTTTATGTCGGTTTTACTGGGTTTGCTTGTATATAAAGTTGTTGGATTTGGTATGGGAATGTCATAGATAGTGTTTAGTATAGGGCTGGAATGTAGAGGCGTTTAGATATCATGAAATACACATCTGCTGATCTGCTAAATATTCATCGTGTACGGAATACATACCTGTAGTCAATAACCTCAGGGGAACGGCTTGCACGGTCCAAATGAACGTTATCGAGAACAACCAGTCAAGAACCTTCTCAGTGTTCAGACAGAAAAGTCAATTGATGATAGATCAGGTGTCAGTCCAGTTCATCAGAGCAAAATGTGAGAGATCACACTGCACATGGAATGATCTGTGTCAATGCATTCTTCATTGCTTCATTCATTGTCTATTAGTATACAGAGTGGTTGCTTTTTCTTGTTCCTACTATGGATCTAGACTACTCAACGGTCGATTCCCCCTAAACTCGAACTAACACGACTCACTCTTAATTACCACTGGCGTCCCTCTCACCCGGTTCCTTTTTTTCTTTCAAATTTTCTTTTGCATTTTCTCGCGTGCGCGTCTACCTCTTCTTGCTGTCTCAGGGCATACATCGAGGATCACTGTTTCTACCAGCCACTGATCTACCCTCGCGTGTTCTGGATTCGCGGGTGTAGAGTTCGCCGCTCCCCTCTCTTTTCCCCCTGGTCCTCTCCATCTCCATCTCCATTTTTCTTTCATCTTTCTCTGCTCTTCGGAGTACTTTATTAATCTACCCATTATCATCATTTTTTTTTTATACTCTACTATCCTTATAATCCATCTATTCACTTCTCTAATCTATCTCTCAATTGGTAAGTCTCATCCAAGGTACCTTCTTTTCCGGTTCCGCACCCTGAACCAGTTTATCCAGAAGCTCAGCTATTGACTATTTACTCTTCCCGCCAGTAGTTCCCCTTTTGCGCCGAGATTCCTTTTCTCCTCTGTCCCTCAGTTTCTTGTCTCATCTAAATTCTCCTTGATCTTTTCCTACCGTTCCTCCTCCTCTTCTCTCCTTACGAGTCGGAGTACAAACCCGCCCGCGCTTGTCCGACCCGGCCTGGTCTGCCGCCGTCCGCTATCGTTCATTCTTTTTCTTTTCTTTTTTCTTTTTTTTTTGTTCTTTCTCCCTGGAATGGCCCTGTCCAGCTAGCAAATATATTGGTCAGGTGGTCTTCTCATTATATTTACCTGTCTATTCCTGGTCACAATTGGTGTTACGGGTTCAGCTGGTCTGGCCTCATTTCACTCATTTCTCTAATTGACCCCTAAAAAAAGCACCCCAAAAAAAGGATAAAAAAGATACTAGTGGAATGGCAACCACCGCTGCTTATTCCGCTGATATTCTAATGCCATCTGGCGGTGTGAACGGCGGCCAGGCACAATGGGACTATTCCGTTCCTGTCCGAGAAGACGTGCGTTCCCTGTCCCTGTTTTTTTCTTGCTAAACCCAAGCAAACTGACGATCGGCAGAGCTTTAACCGCCGCTCCAAGTCCCGTACTTCCCATGATTCCCACCGAAAGTCCCGCGACCGCAATTCCAAGGAGTCCCGGAGCTCCTCCATGTCCAGACAGCCGTATATGCAGGAGTCGAATTATAATAGAAACTCCAGTCGTGGAAGACGTGACCACAGCCGTGGACGTGGAAGTGAGGCGGGAAGCTCCAAAGGTGTTTATGGTCATGAGTTGGGCAGTCGAAGCGTCGGAAATGTGAGAGAGTCGACCAATGGGACTCCTCCTGGCCTTACTGAGGAGGCCAAGTGGATTCATCGTGATAAGTTGGCCAAGATTGAAAGTGAGGAACTACACCAGGCCGCTCTTCTTTTCCATCGTCGTACGGGCATCGAGACCAAGTCCTCTCGTGGGAGGAGTCAGGCAACACGCCAACGTGGTATCAGTGAGTCGTCTGAGACCGAGCCGACGGAGCACAACGAACCCTGGCCGAATATGAGCGAGGAGCAGCGGGAGTATAATAACGACTCTCCCGGGTCTTTTGAAGCCAATGGCACAGCCACTGGTCCTCACGATGAGCGCAAGACCTGGGACCTTCGCAAGCCTGAAGAGATCGCTGAGGAAGCAATTGACGATGGTGCATCCAGCGTATACCGTAACCCCCATCTTCGCAAGAGCTCCTCCCGTATTCCCATTCCCAGGACTACTACCGCGCCTAACTTGCCCGCTGAAGCACGCTCCCGAGCCCAGACCATGGGAGATGATGTCGACGCCTCTTCCCCCTCCAGGCCGCGTCGAGCTAGCGAGCCGATGACCATGGATGATTCTACACCCACACCGAATGGAAGCAGACCAAACAGCCGGGGTGCCAACGCAACCATGCAAAGCGCTGGAGGCAGGAGACCAGCAGCCAAGAGTACTCAGGGGTCTACCAACCGCAAGACCTCAGTACCTGCGACGTCGCGAAAGACCACCAAGTCACGTACGACGTCAACAGCCAACGGCACGAGACCAACCGCTAGGGGCGATACCCGGCCCACGACGGCAGTGAATCGTCCCGAGGGCGATCCGCCATGGTTGGCAACCATGTACAAGCCGGATCCGCGTCTGCCTCCGGACCAGCAGATTATCCCCACGCATGCGCGCCAGATGATGCAGCAACAGTGGGAGAAGGAGGGTAAAACACCCACTACATACGATCGCGGATTCGCTCCATTGGCTATTGCTAGTGATGCTCCTCCTTCGAATAACAATAATGATAATAACGAGAAAACTGAGGAGCCATCAAAGGAAGAACAACCGCAGGAAAAATCAGAGAAGCCAGAGACAGAAGAGAATGGGACCTGGCCGCTCTCGTCGAAGAGCCCCGACCCGGTGTCTCCCAATACAGGCACCGGGTACAGTCCGATGCCCAGGGTGCAAGACCCGCCTCCAGCGGCCTTGACGCCCAAATGGAGTCCACCCGTTGTGACTGCACAGGAGCCACCACCTCCGAAGGAGAAGGGAGGCTGTGGCTGCTGTGTTGTTATGTAAAAGTTTTCATATCTTCTTGTTTCCATCTTCTGCACCTCGAGTTTTGCGATTTCATTCCTTTGAAGATACCTCATTTTCTTTTTCACTTGTTCTTCAGCGATTATGGTAGGGTTGGTCGGTGTTTTGCTTGACGTCCTTCATTTTTTCTTTATATCTTTTGACATCTTCTTTTCCCTGACACCTATTTAATCCGTCCTTTTTGAATCCACACCAGCGAGACCTCGTTAGCACAATGCGTCGTCTTGTTGGTTCTTTTTTTCCGAGCGACCCTTTCACTCGTACCCATCTTGTTGTCAGCTTGTCCTCTTGCATTCCGGTACTATATTTGTTGCATGTTCTCGGCTATGGTTCGAATGGTTATATAGTGCACAGTCAATACATTCATGTACTCCGTAGTAAATTTCGCCATCTTCCTTTCTAACAAGGTACACAGCTCGCATGGAAATAAGAGCCGCATTGCATGACATAAGCAGCCCCAAAGCACGTAACAGACCCTTGACATCACCGTATCTCCCACCAACCAACCACCAACCCCTCCCTCATACATACAAACAGAGAAGCCCCTCTTCTTTCCCCATCTATATAAACAACGGAGATCCCATCTCCTGTCAATCGCCCACCATCACTTCCCTATTCACCCGACTCTTCGGCACATTTGCCGCTCCTTCGCCCGCCGCTATGTCCGCTGCTAAGACTAAGGCTCAGAGCTTGATTAATGAGAATGCCGTTGGTGAGTGGCCGCCCTGCCTGCCTGGCCCCAGCATTGAAGATTGCGCTTGCTAATAGAGATTTTAATGCATAGTGGTCTTCTCGAAATCTTACTGCCCCTACTGCAACGCCACCAAGAGCCTGCTGAGCGATTTCGGTGCTAAGTACGAGACTGTTGAGTTGGATTTGATCGGTACGTTCCTATCCCTCCTCCACCTATCTCCAAATTCGCTTTTATAGAGAACGAAGCTAATGAAAGGCGGCGCAGAGGACGGAAGCGATATCCAGACCGCTCTGCAGGACATCTCGAACCAGAAGACCGTGCCGAACGTGTTCATTCAGCAGAAGCACATTGGTGGTAACTCGGACTTGCAGGGTAAGAAGGGCGAATTGCCGGCTTTGTTGAAGGCTGCTGGTGCTCTTTAAGCTGTTTAAGCTTTTTTAAAGAGTTGGCTATATTGGGTATATGGAATACAATACTTGAAGATAGAATTGAGTGCTTGAATTGAGTGCTTGGTAAAATACAGTACAGTACAGTACAGAGTAAAACATGAGTAAAGAGGTTATACAATCTTCTGAACAACAGTCCCAACAGGCCTCTCCACAATCCCCATAACACCATCAACCACACTCCGTCGCGCAGCATCACTGGAAACATTCTTTCCAGCCAGATAATTCAACCATACCAACCGACTAATCCTCTCATCACCAACACGTCCCAACCAGGAAACCGGCTTCCCAGCCCCAGGCCGAAACAGCGCATCGAGTTCTCCGCGCGAACTCCTTGTCAGAACCAGTACCTGCCCCTTAGGCACGCTCTTCCGCTGTCCACCACCAAAAAGACCCTTGAAGGAGTTCAAGGATGAGCCGAAGGTATCGTCTTCGTATTCGCCTTGTGCGGAGGTACTCGCGTCAGCGTTGGCACGGGTATTAGACTTTTGCGCGCGCGCTGTGATACCACGGACCCAGCCATCGCGCAAGTGCAGGAAATCTGTGTTCCGCGTAGGCACGATGCGGAAAGCTGTGCGTAAACCGTCCTTTTTCAGAATCGCGTCCCAGACATCATCGCCCTTTTCGGGGTCGAGGAGGAGGTCCTTGAGTTGCTGGCGTTCTCCTGAGACCAGAGACGTAGCGTAGTTTGCACCCGCACCCCCGGTAACCGCACTGGTATTATCACCAGGCGGGTTCAGTGCGGTACGGACTAGCCGCTGCTGGAGTTCCGAGATGTCAGCCGTCGCGACGTACATCCCAACAACATAGACCTGGATAGAGAGGAAGGAGACGGTGCGGATCCCTAGACCCAGCAGCTGGTACTCATCCTCCTCCACCGACAAGGGGATATCATCACCGGGATTCAAGTTTTTGTCCAGAGTCTTCGGAAGACGAATGGTACTCGGGAAATGCGGGATCGTGCTTGTTCCCGTCTCGACGAAGTCTGCGCCATCTTGGATCACGGAGTGACCGCTTGCGTCGCCGGGAAAACCGGGTGGTCCGTCCATTTTCATGGCTCCGGGGGTGGTCTCGGGTGCAGTCCTGTCTGCCTTGTTTTGTTCTGCCTGCTTCAGGCCAAACACGTCCAACTCAATCATGCCGTACATGGCCACTGCGCAAGCTGCAATCCCCGCGGCTGACCGGGTCATCGACCGGCGGGTGTTGGTGAAGTTTTGGGTTTTGCTTGGGCGTGCATTGCCGGTGCGGAGGGGGTTTGCGTTGGTGTTGCGGAGGGGAGAGGTTCGCGTTGAGAAGAGGCGGGGGTTTGTGTGATGGGCGAAGTATTGGCGGCGAATGCAGGGGCCGCAGGTTCGTATGGGTGTTGCCATTTTGTAGAATTGGTCTGTGTTTTGAATGTATGTACTCTGTCTGGCTCTGGGATCGCTACGGGTGGATGGTCTGAGATCGGCGATGACAGACACGTGATGTGGGTCTACCCTGTTTCCAAATTGAGATGCTTATTGTACGGTGTTGGATTGGTGAAGCGAGTTGTATTCTTGATGATGGTATAACAACAAAACATGGTATTTCAAACAACTTAGAAACACAGAAACAATTAGAAATCACGAACACCCACATCAATATCCTTCCGACACTTATTGCACACAAACGAAGAACAAACAGCACAGGTAAACAGGGTATCATCCCCCAACCCGTCTGCGATCATCTTATCACTGGGTCTTGTCGCGAAACGACCCGTCTGTACACATGCAAGAGATATACCAGGGGGCTTCACACAAGGAAGCGTTAGACCCCAGCAGCACTCACACTCGAATTGCAACCCGATATCGAACTCCCAGTGCTCAACGGGACGCCACCCATGCAGACAGTTGAATGGAACGGTGCGCTTTGTATCTTGAATGATGTGCGCTTTTATCCCACTGGCATAATCCATGCAGTTGACTGTTTCATTTTCGCTGTCCATGGTTTGCGGAGTCTCAAGGCCACTATCATTCTCGTCCGATGTCGAATAAGCCTCGTTTTCTTCTTCGAGGCAGCCAAGTTGCTCCTGTACGGTGTCGCATGGCCATCCTTCACACGTCTCTACGTCCTGGGAACAATGCCAGCACCAATTTGCACCGCAGCGGCAGCGCATGCTATCACACATGTCGTCGACTTTTTCTACCGCCGTGCGACACTTGGGGCACCGCTCTGCACCAACTTCCTTCAGAGCCTGATCTAATTCCGGTGTGATACTATCATCCCTAGCACATATCCGCTTCTCATGAGCTACCTGGATACAAGTAGTGCAGATATCAATTCCACATTCGGGACAGTTGATCACAGACTCCTCGTCCTCTTGCATCGACGACACAGACGCACGCAACCCGGGAAACAACCGCGGGGCCAAAAAGGTTGAGCAAGCAGGAACAGGACAATAGCACCGCTCAGCCGTATTCCATTCCTCGTGCTTTTCTTTGAACATCTCCGCCTCGGTGCCTGTAAGCACTTGTCGACCGATGGCGAGGGGAATGGCCATTCCGCAGCACCGAGGTGGCATGCACTCTTCGTTCTGGGTTGCGAGCAGGAAGAAGGTGCGGTGGCAGTGGTGGCAGCTGAGACCGTTGCACTCGATGCAGGTCTGTAGCGGCTTGCCTCTGATAGGCAGCGAACAGTAGACGCAGGTGCCGACGACGTTGGTATTTGAGGTAGCATCGTCCTCAATGGCGCCGAAGTACAGTTCCGAGTCTTCCTCTTCAATGTCAATTTCGGTTTCAAAATCTGATAATTCGCTGTCATTACTAAAGTCCAGGCTGAAGTATTCAGGGCAATACTCAGACAGGAGGATCTCAACCGTCCCGACAACTAATCCGAAAACGAAGAACCATAGATCACCCAGGACGAGGAAAAAAAGACCAAAATAGCTATAGCCTCCTTCGATTGATATGGTCTGCTCGAACAGAACCTTGGTGTAAGAGGCGATGGTTTGCCATGGAGATGGTCTTTCCTGGATGTCTTCAACCTGGATGCCTTGAGGCTGTTTGACGTTAAGTCTGGCGTTCATTTTGGATATTAGCTTGATGTTTTATGTTGAAAAGATGCTTAATAGATTTTTGCAAGTAGGCGAGTGGATGGAAGGAAGATGGAAAGAAGAGACTCGGATTGATCCAGATATATTTATTTGTGAGCATCTTGAGTTGGATACCTATGCTATCTGCTGCCTATGCATATTCTGTATAGGGAATGTAGCAAAAAAAATTCCGACTGTAGTTCGCAAACTCTGGTTCAGGCTCCAATGAGTGTTAACTAGGGCTTTTTGCAATCGATATAGAAGCGAAGCGTAATCGAGTTCAGTTCTAGAACTCGCTAACTGTTTGCCTATCTGGAATATATTTCATTCGGACTTTAATGTTCAATGCTATTTTTCATTTTGGTGATAGGAAAAGAAATGTATGTTGCCCATTTTGTGAGGCTCTTTTCTTGCTGTGAATGTAAATAACTCCATCGCAAAACAGATGAGAACTGTGAATACTATCCATCATTGCTATCTTGCTTCCAGGAAGATATTGTCATAGCAAGACTTCTTAGTGGCAGAATCGCACGGGCTACTCAAATCTCGATGGCTACAAGACGTACTTCTTGACAGCATGATCGCTTAAAGCTGATCCTGAGGATACACTGACGGAGCGTTGCACTTACGATTTTTTGCTCAAAGTTCTGCATGTTGTAGTCAGGCCAGCATTGGCGTATGGTTGTCACATATTGTGGTTCGCAAACTACAAATATTTGTGGCTCTCTGAGACAAGATATACTTACCATCGAATACAGAGTGCAGTAAGTAAGTTGACACTCCTTCATTAGACACTTTCTCACAAACTACTCAACATAGATGCTTATTTGGCCACAACAAGGCTGGATGGCTTATGGCTTTCAGACTTTCGAAACTTCAACGCCAGGTTTCGAAGACAAACAGTTACCGTGCTCATAGTTGTCGAGAGCGGATGGGATGAGAGTAAGTCACGACTATATGCATGCAAGAGCCACAACTTATTGGTACAAGGGTATTTATCCCACTTGTTTTGCTGGCTAAATAGTTGAAAGGTGAAGTGAAGACTGATGTAGAAGCATCGAACGTCAGTGCCAAAATTTTCGTGAAATTGAGAATGAAGTAAGCTGAGATAGTTCATTGCACATAGAAGTGTTTTTATTGTGAAATAACTGGCAGGATACTCAACAATCATAATAGCACTCCTCATCATGACTGGATAGCAACTTTACAACAGCAGCATAACTTGACGCAAGTGGTTTAGAAAGCTAGACTCGTGACGCCAAAAGAGACATATTGAGGTTAAATGGGATTGGCCAAGTGCTACCATGAATATGAATATAAGTTGAAGCAACAATCTGCCATAGATCCCGAAAGGCCCAGTAAAAGACAAGACTTGCAATAAGTAAACTATGAGCAGAGAAAAAGGGCAATAATATCGAGAGGGAAAAGAACCGGACAGAGGGGGTCGAGACTGTTTGGAAAGAAAAGCCGAAATTCATTGACATATTACAGAAAGAGCAACGGTGCTTGGTATGTCGTTGGAACGGCAATGGGCCCCATAGATGTGGCACACATCTTTCCTATTCGTCTACATGCCCGGAATGAGAAAGCACCAAGGAGAGCAAGGAAGCGATCAGGGCTCGCAAGGCCATTATATGGCAAGCGGTGATGTCTAAGTACTGAGCTCAAAGTCGCGGTTAAAAGAGAGGCTTCTAAGCCCCAAATACAATCATGAAATGTCTGCGAAAAACTAGCCACAGCAAGCAGAATAGATCAAGCTCAAGATTCTTGTCTATTGCCTAAAACAGAACTTGGAGCACTTTACTCCTGGAAGACCCAAGAAGTGGCCGTCTAAGGATATCAACCTGGTTCACTCACAGGCCAATATATTGAATAGGAATTTCGAGTTGTCCTTGATAATCTCGTGATGATCCTTAGAGTTCTACCTTAAGGCTCTTGCCTTTTCGCTGAACTCGTCCAGATCAGTTCTTTTACTGATCATACCGTACCGTGTTAGGAGGTTGATGAACATTATATCATGACAGGCTTCCTTCGACAACCCTGATTTTCATGATTGAGTCGCTGCTGGAACACGACATGCCTTTTTTTTTTTTTTTTTCACTTGGTTGGCGTGGGTTATCCCCTTTTCGATAAGTACTTCCCATGGATTGAATTTGAGACGACTAACTACAGTACATTGGCCTAGATACTGCATTGGGACATACTCTGGTTGCTTGCTGGAGCAAACTGACTCCATACTTGACATCTACGGTTTTCCGGACTATAACCCATTTATCTATCTCATTGCCGTCCCTTTCTCTCTCCTCACGGCAGACTGTATCGAAAACTACAGTTACTTGATAGAGCAATGGATGACGGGAGTGTTTTTCACGGAGATAATTATAATAGGGTGTGCCAACAAGCGAGCTTGTAGTTCGCTTGTGTAGACTCTTGCGAGCGAATTGGAGCATTCGAATTCCTAGCTCGTACCGCGAAAAGAGAAAAAAAAAAAAAAAGAGATGAGATGAAAAATGATTTTTATGAAATTCTGAGCTCAATTAAAAAACATAAATAAAAATGGGGAGAGGGAGAGAGGAAAAAAAAAAGTAACGTCCCCCGAGCCGGAATCGAGCCAGCGACCTGTCGGTTACAATTTTTCCATTACAGCCGACCGTCATATCCAACTAGACCATCGGGGGTTTTCGTTAAATTTTAGGTTTCAATATTGTTACCAGAACCAAAAAGTTTTTCACCCCGTGCGCAGTAAGAGAACAAAAGACTTGCGTATAATCCTTCTTTTCCAAGGACCAATATGCTCCGGGGTAGCCAGTTCACTCTATCATTTTCCATTTGCAGACAACGGCCTAGATATTACGTACTTCATCTACCTAAAAATATGTTCCCTTCCGAGTTGCTCACAGTTCCTTTAGGCTTCTTGAGTAGGCACTTTTCAAACCGACAACACAAGTGCGCATACGGCCACCCTAGGTGTTGTATTCTCCTAGGAAAGAGGAAACTGCTTTCACTCAGACCTGCTCTACATTGGTTTGCAGTTCTAGAATTGGAGTGTCACCTGGTTTGTCCAACCACTTGTCATGGTATATTTCCGTGAAAAACAGAATCCAGGTCAACTTTGACCATAGGACATGGTCTTCTTTCGCATGGATGTACCAGCCAGTGGACAGGCTTGGGGCCATCCTAATCCTCGTACTACACTACCAAACTGGCCTCTGACCTGTCTGGGACAACAGTCCCCAGATTGATGGAATTGTACCCCGAAAATCTCGAATATAACGTTCAGGTACAGGCAGGACCCCGTTTATCAGCTATGGCACCGATGAAGCCCCGACCCCGTTTTGGCCCTGTAACGTACCTTCGGGAATTTCGCTGCGAGTCGATCTTGACCTGTCCTCGACATTTCTGGAAGTGAATCTATCAGAGGTAGACCAAGGCCGCTGTTATAGTATTCCTATCCCTTCCTTTACACGATGGACATTGCCTGAAGCCATAATGCCATCGCGCAGTACGTCCGCAGAAACGAAACGGAGAAATCGGCACAGGGACTCAGTCTCATGGGAAGATCTGGGGAAAGAAGGACAGTATCATTCAATGTGGTGAGGACAATGTTCCGTGTTCCTTGTTCGGTGCGCCTTTGCTTATGGGATCTACATCTCAGCGGACACATCACCTTCCAAACCCCTGATGGTCTAGTTGGATATGACGGTCGGCTGTAATGGAAAAATTGTAACCGACAGGTCGCTGGCTCGATTCCGGCTCGGGGGATTATGAGGTTTCTTTTTGGAGCTCTCCTAGGACCTTCATTCCCAGATGTCTATGAACTTGAATGTCTTTTACCGTCCTGCTGTGATTTTAAGTAGATGCAAGATTTTGGCCGTAGCTTTTTCGGCTTGACGGTGCAACTACGGCCAATATGTTCCTGGCTTTTTTTTTTTTTGGCCAAAGAGAAAAGACACGACAAGTTAGCCCTAGATCTACTGTCAACGCAGATGTGTTTATAACTTGGTTTGATGTCATGCATCACAGAAAATACGGCTACAACATAATTACCGCTTTGTGAAGATTTTCTGGTTTTCGAGATGATAAGATAGTTGAGAACGGACGAAGGAAAGTGAAAATAAAAGGACCAAAAAAAAAAGTATCTCTGGTTCCCCCGAGCCGGAATCGAGCCAGCGACCTGTCGGTTACAATTTTTCCATTACAGCCGACCGTCATATCCAACTAGACCATCAGGGGTTTACAGGATGACCAATTGTGACACTTAGTAGCCTATAAGGAAGGCAATGTGGGTGAATCATGTGGTCCGGCAGGTTGACGGTTTGAGGTGAGATTAAAATCTCAAAAGAAAAAAAAAAAAAAAAAGAAACGGTCAGCCTACTCGCGGGTCCGGGATTAGACAACAGCACAATGCCTTCATGCATCGTTCAATGCTTGTCGATGTTGGAACACGTTTTTCAAAATGGCAAAAATCAGCGATTGCTTGTTCTGTCGGGGCGTAATTCCCTCATAATTGCCAGATCGTTACGGTCTAGTCTCGAATGCTTCTTTGATAGCATAGTCTTGAAAAAAAATATATATCAATGGAATTAAATGAACATGAGTCTGGGTGTGGGAGTTGGCGGGGTGTGGGAAGAAGACCCCCAAAAAAATTAACCTTTTCCCCCGAGCCGGAATCGAGCCAGCGACCTGTCGGTTACAATTTCCATTACAGCCGACCGTCATATCCAACTAGACCATCGGGGGCTAGATGGTTGACCCATTTTGCCATTTTATGTTACATATATACTTTTGACCAGCCTAAGTACAACCCATCGTTTCCAACTGCGTATACAACATCCTTCTTGGACATTAGTTGTCGTCTAGTTACATACCATCGTCGAGTCATTTCTTTGTTCTCTTTCAGAGGCACTCCTTCCAAAGCATCCACCAATGCGTTCATTTTCTTCACACTCCACTCTGTGTCAGGGTGCGAGTCAGGTATACAGGTGAACAGAGTGTATATTAGGAATTGACAGACAGATCAGGCTACGGGTCAGGCTATCTACAGGTTCATAGACAAGACGCAGCTCGAAGAGCTGCAACAAGATCGGCGTCGAGCACAGATAGATATCTTGTGTGGGTCACGTGCCTAGTCACGTGTATACATCACGGCTGGCACCGTGACACTCTGGGGTTTTTGAGCCATATGTGGTAATCATCGTAGGCTTCTCGTTCCTCAATCGACACTGCCAATCTACTAGCTAGGTCAACGGTAATGCTTAGGTTGCGTGCATCTGCAAATATTGCATTTCAGTGAGATGGAACTGCAGCCTCACTTGGTCCCCGACTCGAAACCCCCATTGCAATTGCCGAAATATAGTAAACATAAAGCCACTGCAACTGATAAGATTTGCCCTGTGCGTATCGTCCCCACCGAAAATGGTCCTGGGGAAACTTTTGCATAAGACACGCCGCAAAAAGTCTATTTTTATTTTCTCAAACTTCTTCTGCCAGTTTGCGGTTGCGAAGCATAGTACCAAAATAGTAGGATCAATGTATTGGGTCGGGAGAGTTGCCACAGAATAGTAGATAATAACGAACTGAATTCCTATCTAAACTATTGTAGCCATCGACGAGAATATCGAATCTGGAGAGGAAAGAAGAAAAGAAATTTATATACAGGAAGAAAGAAGCTTTATCCATGGGTTATGTGGCTGCGCTAAGTGCTCTCTTTGTTTGCTTGGATGGCGGCGTTTGTCGATATCAGCCATCAGGGCAGTATTGAGGCTCTGAGTCATTACAAGAGTTCCAAAGGTCATTAAAGACATGTTGGAAATTCCATGCCCAAGTCCTGATGGCTGGATTAGGAGAGTTGAGGAAATGTTCGAAAGTCTCTGTTCCTCCAATGACTACTTTCCAGGCAGTCAGATCCCCGGTAAATCCTTGCCATATTGGAGGCACGACACGCAAAGGCCGACCAGCCCATGTTGTCTTCACGCCATCAGGGAGGCACTCTTCCAGATGTTTCATTGTCATTGTTCGGAATATGCAAGCCATCCGCATTTCTTGGAAATTGAGGGTGAACTGATTGCCTTTAGAAGAAGCAGCACTCTGGATTGCAAGCGTGACGAATTCTGACACCATATCTTCAGCAGAATCCCAGACGCGGTAGCTAGTGTAAACTTGGCTGAGCTCATCTGTGCGATGAGTCGTTGTGGTTCGATATCCTCTCGTATGGTTTGAATGCCTGCCCCACATATAGCCAAAAACGTTTAGGGTTTCTTTTTCCAAAGGATATGCATATATACGCCCGAGTCATCCGGGCACTCTCCCATGTTGCCAAGCTGGAGCAAGCTGTGGAATGCCCTTCGGAATATGCATTTAAGAAGAGCTATGAAGCGACTCACCTTCCTAACTCGAGCATTCCATTCTTGCAGATTGGCTTGACTTTTTGGATTTAGTTTCCCTTCTAACACAGCCTTGAGGTTCCTGTCGGAATCTGATTTTAGGAACCTGCCATAGCGGGCTTCGTATCTACTCATAACTTTGTCTATTATGGTGTCCAGGGTATTCGTACGGTCAATGGGACCGACATTACCAAGAACGATCAAAATGCCCATGGTTCCGCTACTACAATTTCAATTTCATTCTGCATGCCTTTACACTCCGCAAAGGGTTAATGTGCAGGTTCACCTTGGTTTATGACGAGTAACTTCTCATCTTCTGTAGCTGCCGCCCTTTTTACCATGTTTTTTCCTTTTGTCTCTCTTATTGGACTTCTTCTTTGCAGTATGCTGCTGTATTATTTCGCGCTGTCTTCCCAACAGAGAACCAAGGTTCAAGTCGAATTGTCGACAATTGTTCTCAACACTTTGGGCACAAGTCTCAACATATTCCGATCTGTCCAGGTTCAATGGCTGTCTCGGCTGCCTATTCAAGTGCCAGTAGAAGAGTTTCACCAGGAAGCCATAATCGATGATGTCACTGGCTTTCTCTGTATTGGAATCAATGTTCCGGTAACTTATATGTTCCAGAACTTATTCAGCAGCCTTACTACTATGGAGCGTCGGACAATCTTGCTGAGGCTCTCGCTCTGTTCATCGTCGGGTAAGCAGTCTGGGTCAACCTCAATGTCGAACTCATCCGCGAGAAAATGTGTGAACCAGGGAAGAACGAAGCGACACTGGCGATACCCATCCAGATACACTTTCTGGGATCCTTTTGAGGGCAGCAGTTGCCCCGGGACTGGGACTGGGGCCAAAGATGCGCTGCTCTCGCTTCGCGGGTAATGTGCCATTGTGCAGATGAATGCCAGGGGTTAGTAAGTAAGGCTATCTCTTTTACTTTGGTATATAGAGCTTTTTCTCGCTCCTCTACAATAGAAGGATTTTTCTATGTGCTGACTTGGGAAAGGATAGTGAATGGAGTGAAATGGAACTTTGGTCTGTATGGCCTGTCTTGCAGTACAAACAGTAACTCTCCTACTTTGTTACCGCATTTGTAAAAGGAATATATATTAGTAGATGAGATGGCAACATCTTTGGGTTCATTTATCGTTGGTTTCGACATACAAGGACTGGCCCTCGTGATAAAATCACCGGCCGTTGGTATATATCTCTTTGGCTT
This sequence comes from Aspergillus pseudoglaucus, assembly GCA_039880875.1. NCBI lineage: Eukaryota > Fungi > Ascomycota > Eurotiomycetes > Eurotiales > Aspergillaceae > Aspergillus > Aspergillus pseudoglaucus. Next base: position 200,346 of record JBDODC010000031.1, on the reverse strand, counting down.
TGTGGATCAATATACTTATCTCGTAGCAATAAATCGGCAAATGGATAGCCAGTAGACAAAAAATAGGGCAAAAAGCAACATATACAATTTATAACCTGAAAAAGATAATAATCACTGATATATTTTTTAAGAATTTGGATTAGATTATATAACCATAAGGTAATATGATAGATGTCTCAAACCCCCGATGGTCTAGTTGGATATGACGGTCGGCTGTAATGGAAAAATTGTAACCGACAGGTCGCTGGCTCGATTCCGGCTCGGGGGAGGACAATTTTTTCTTCTATTTTTGTCTTTTTGTTTTTCCCTTTTTCAACCGACTATTCAATCCTTTTTTTGATGTTGACTATATCTATCCGTATAGACGCCAGAACCTTATATATAAATAGTCTTGTGAACAGTAGATTTGTATCTGGGGCCCTTAGCTCTCCTTGTATACTGACTCCTGTCACTGATAGCATGCTCTCTCAGTCCTGGACTTACGGTATCATCTATCGAGAATTCTCCCCCTGGTTGCACCATTTTCGTTATCCATCGACCTATACGTCTAGAGATGCTCAACCCCTGAGAAGCATGTCCGCTTGTTATCTCAAGCTGACTTAGCTATTCTGTCTACGTAGTGAGCTCTGTTCGGTTTACTTTGTCCTTGGAGGACCAGTAACGTCTGTTTAGCTATGTATATTTCTATCAAGTATAACGATATAACGGCAGGGCAATTCTTCCCATTTTTCACTTACAATTACCAGACCCATTAATCCGGCGTCATCAAAGTGGCTCTCTTTCCGTACGTCCAACCAGAGCCCATTATTGGTTTCGTAACCCTAGTATTCAAACTAATCACTACCCTATAGACCAATTAGTTGCCCGTCTCTTATCCTGACAATGTTCGTCGCTTTTCCTGGTATGGTAGTTATACCAATACTAAGCTTCTAACTGGACTGACGAACTGCTGGACGAGTTCATTGGAAGAACAAGAGTCCTGGACCCAAGGTATTGTGGCATGGTCATGGATAAGAAAGCCAACTACATGAATGCACGTTTAGAAAGGGTCGTTTTCGCAACTTAAAAACTAGTGCCTATTCAATTGGGAGCTTTACTAGCCCGCAAGAACCTCAAACGATGGAGAGCGGAATGACGTCTTTGTCCACGAGATTGTTGCATAGGTCGTAAAGAAGGTCGAAAAGAAGCTTGATCTAAACGCGATTGAAGTGAACAATAACCTCGAGGGGAAGAGAGAAAGGACTCGTTACTGCGAGGGAGAGTTAAAAAAGAGGAAGAGAAGTAAGAGCGCAGTTGGCAATTTCGGCAAATGTATAGGCCGCCTGCGCAGATATAGACTACTTGAATGCTGTCCAAGAAACCCGTTTTACTCAATAACATGCTCGTGGGCGAAGATAATGGGCTTCTCACCTCTGTTCCAATGGAATCATTCGGACTCGAAACTTGAAGCCCGCGCACCCAACGGCGTACTTGGTATAATGAAACGGTCGATATGATTGCTGAAGACAATGGATACCAAAAGAATGAGAAGCCATCGTGACATGTCTAAGCTCTGGAAGTTGCGAGGTCTGCTTAACAAGAATCTAATATGGAGTCGTGGTGCTCAAGCAAAGATAAATAGGCAATGGACGATGAAGAGTACCGATTATGTTCACGATAGACTGGGCGGTTGAGGGAATAGAGAGCCCTTTGAACGACGAAAGATCGGAGCAGCAGTCCTACGGTGGATGCGATTCGGTATGTAAAACATGACTCTGGCCGTTATTGTCATTTTAAGGGCGCTGAGAAGTCGGCTGGTGCCTGCTAAGGTCACCAGTAGAAAATGGTGCGTACCTCTGTACGGAGAGAACGTAAGGAAGACCTGGATTATCACGGTTTTATACAAAATCACGAAAATTACTGAACACACAAAGACGATATACTACGAGTACGAACACCACGTTAAGAATCATAAGCCATTTTGAATTAAGAATCGTAAGCCATTTTCATTGAGAGCTTTTTTTAACCCTGCGAGTCTAATTCATGCGCATTTCAAAGTAAAAAAACGACATCATTCATGCACAAAAACCACTCATCTCAGACGAACACCGTTTATTTCTTACCGGCCTTCTGGGCAGCCTTGGTGACCTTGGAAGCACCACCAGCAGACTTCTCGACACCCTTGATGACACCGACAGCCACAGTCTGGCGCATGTCACGGACGGCGAAACGACCGAGAGGGGGGTAGTCGGTGAAGGTCTCGACACACATGGGCTTGGAGGGAATCATCTTGACGATGGCGGCGTCACCGGACTTGATGAACTTGGGGCTGTTCTCAACCGACTTACCGGTACGGCGGTCGATCTTCTCAAGGAGCTCGGCGAACTTGCAAGCAATGTGGGCGGTGTGGCAGTCCAGGACGGGGGCGTATCCAGCGCCGACCTGACCAGGGTGGTTAAGGACGATGACCTGAGCGTTGAAGCTGGCAGCCTCGGCAGCAGGGTCGTTCTTGGAGTCGGAAGCGACGTTACCACGGCGGACTTCCTTGACGGAAACGTTCTTGACGTTGAAACCAACGTTGTCACCGGGGACACCCTCCTTGAGCTGCTGGTGGTGCATCTCAACGGACTTCACTTCGGTGGTGACGTTGGAAGGAGCGAAGGTAACGACCATACCGGGGGAAATGACACCAGTCTCGACACGGCCGACAGGCACAGTTCCAATACCCGAGATCTTGTAGACATCCTGGAGGGGAAGACGGAGGGGCTTGTTGGAGGGACGGACGGGAGGCTCGATGGCGTCGATGGCCTCAAGGAGGGTCTTACCGGTGGCCTTGCCGGACTTGGTCTCCTTCTCCCATCCCTTGTACCAGGGGCAGTTGGTGGAAGGCTCAAGCATGTTGTCACCGTTGAAACCGGAGATGGGGACGAAGGGAACAACCTTGGGGTTGTAGCCGACCTTCTTGATGAAGTTGGAGGTCTCCTTGACGATTTCGTTGTAACGATCCTCAGACCACTTGCAGGTGTCCATCTTGTTAAGAGCGACGATGAGCTGCTTAACACCAAGGGTGAAAGCAAGCAGAGCGTGCTCACGGGTCTGGCCATCCTTGGAGATACCAGCCTCGAACTCACCAGTACCGGAGGCAATGATGAGGATAGCGCAGTCAGCCTGCGAGGTACCAGTGATCATGTTCTTGATGAAGTCACGGTGACCAGGGGCATCTGTACGGATCGTTAGATATGTTTGTATACAAGGTTGGAATAAATGTCGAACTTACCAATGACGGTGACCTCATACTTGGCAGTCTGGAACTTCCAGAGGGCAATGTCGATGGTGATACCACGCTCACGCTCGGACTTGAGCTTGTCAAGAACCCAAGCGTACTTGAAGGAACCCTTACCGAGTTCGGCGGCTTCCTATGGGGCTGTATTAACACCATGTCCATCCTCAAACCAGTATGTAGACCAGGTATCCTTACCTTCTCGAACTTCTCAATGGTACGCTGGTCAATACCACCGCACTTGTAGATCAAGTGACCGGTGGTGGTCGACTTACCGGAGTCGACGTGACCGATAACAACGATGTTAAGGTGAGTCTTGTCGTCCTTACTGTTGCAAAAAAGTACCCGTTAGCAACGTTATCCAAGTAGGAAAGCTTTTCCATCATTGATAGAATGGAAAAAAGTCTGAGAGGGTGAGAGGCTTACCCCATGATGAAGGTTTTTGTGTTTAAGAGACTTGAAAAGGTCTAAAAAAAAGCTGCTCAGATACTACGGCACGACGCGTAGAGGTACTGAACAACAAGAGAGGTTAGAGAGAGGATGAAGAAGGATGGAAGAGAAAGAGGGAACGAGGGAAGATATACGTACTGATGCGGACGGGGAGGGAAAGGAAGAAAAAATTTTGTGGGAGGGGCGAGGAGGGGAAATCCTTATATGGAGGGGCAAGCGAGAAAAAGTCCACTAGGTAAGCGGGCTCAAACCCTTGGCAACCAGCCCTTATCATTGGAGGGGCTGAAAATTTTTTTTTCTGTCTCTGCATCTGAGCCCCACTTCTATTGCGGGACCAACGCAAAATCTTTTTTTTTGTCTTTGAGCGGAAAATCCTCTTTCGGACAGCGACTGGCGGCGGGAATATCGATTGCCCCTCCCATTCCTTGGTTACCCTCTCCACTACGGTGAAGGCAAAAAAAATTTTCTTCTTTGTCGAGCCAATGTCTTTTCATCCTATTCAACTTCACACTACGGCCCGGAGAAAAAAAAATTTCTCTCTACATACTCCCGAACGTAAGTACTCCGAATTACTAGTACTCCGTATGTATCAAACCAGAAATACTGGGCATCAACGCAGCTGTGGCGGCTGTTGGTTTTGTTTGCATCAGCACCCCGCGGCTGTTGGCCAACATGATTGGTTAACTGGTCATGTGGCATGCCCGAATCGTTGTCCGCCAGTCCCACTGTCCAATTGCAAACGTTCAGAAATTTTTTTCTTTATGCTTGCCACTTATTTTTCATGGTCGCCTCTGAAGCCACGGGATTGTACCCGGAGCTGCGTCATGTTTGTATTCCGTACGGGGACCTCTGGAACGGACCGAACTCGCGCAGAATACGAGTATGGACTGGCTTGTGGTGCAAGCGTGATACTGTGCTAGTTCCCCCTAAGACTATCCATGCTGAAGCCGATCTCGTATACTTGCAAGTATGCGGACTCTACGGGTATCGCTACGCCAAGCATTATGCAGCATGGACAGCGAGGGTCTCTAGGTAGCTTCGTAGCCCTGCGGGCGAGATACGCGATCTACATAGTAGTATGCACGGGCTGGTGGAAGCAGCAGCCCTCAAAGTACGTGGTCGGCCCTTTGCGAACAATCCAAGGTGTTCGGGGTTATGATAAGAGCATTACAAGCATAGACTTGACGAACGCAGTTTACTCTGTACTAGTGATATCTCTTAATGAACTGGACTGAATCTGTATACATCGAAGTATCAATCGATAAGGGCATGTACAAATCCGCATGTATATGCACTAGCCTCTTTCAGTGCTGATATTCTGTACTTAATATCCTTATCCTTGCCTCTTACATCTGTTACGAGTCTTTTTCCTGCGCCGCTTTTTTTAGACTTTCATGCCCGAAGTGAAGTGACTCATGTTTGGAACGTGTTCCGAATAAGCCCATGGTTACCACCAATCCAGAATAGAGTGATTATTCGGGCCCGGTTTTAATAAATTTCTTTTTTTCTTGCCGCGGCGGATCTGACAACTAGGTTAATGAGGGGTATCTTGTTATGCTATCTCCGTAGAGGCTCCGTAGAAGTACATGTGCATGCGTGTATCAAACAACTTTTCTCCTCGCATATAACCCCCAACAAGTCAAAGAATAGGAAAAAGAATAGTGCCATCCGCACCTTTCTCCGTTTGTCTCTCAGAATAGGCCGGAGTTATTATACGATCGTCTTCGGGGGTTCCGTGCCGAATATCAACCGTTATCGGGTAGCCGCAAGTAGAAGTATCGGGGGTAAGAAGAGTTGAGTATAGGAAGGAAAAGGGATCAGTTTTCACGCCACCTCGCTCCGCATGTAGTACACTATCAAGAAACCCAGCTCGTCAGCAAATCATACATTGTATGCAACAGGATTCCAAAAAAAAAAAAAAATGAAAACATACCTTAAGGAACGTAGTCATAGGTTCATCAGCACTCCGAATCTGCAACTGGAAGAAGTACGCTCGGTCTCCATTGCAATTCTCTGCAGGACATTGCGCTGTATATAGAGTAAGCCTCCCATTCACAAACCAGCAATGCGCTCGTCCCCCACTTACTGCCCATGCTGTCTGCGTTCGCAAACTCTTCCTTGCCGCCAAAGACATCTTCAACCTCCTTCTGCTTCATGGGTGTTTTCTCGGACCACCCGCTCTTCAGGATATATTGATAGGGACATGTGCGGCATTCGAATCGGTTGACACCCAGAGGGTACTTGGGGGACGGATCGGCGCGGGAGATGGTTAATACATTACTACAGTTGGGGCAAACTATATAGCACAGAAAGAACGTCAGCTTGTATCTTGAAATATTCAAATGTTTCTGCATCGCAGGGCAATACTCACAGGTCAACGGCATTTTGAAGACCGTATATCACTGAATAGGTTAACAGCGCACAGATAAATCAATCCAAAGCAATATTCCTTGTCATGATAAAGCCTGCATTAAGGCTGTGGTATTTGATACTCTGCTTTGAATTTGCGACGCTAACGGGCTCCTGCAGGCCTTATCGGCCAGCTCTATCGTTGGCCGGGCTTGCCGCGCGCCTAAGGCAGCTGTTGGCGCCGCCTGAAACATCGCGGGGCATGTTTATCGGCACGGTGAAATTGTTGATCCGACGGCTGGCGGCATGGGAGCGACATTTATGCATTGAATACTCAGGAGACGTGGAATATAGATAAAGAAAGAGAGAGAAGAGACTCTGTAAATAGCAGAGCTTGAAAGTTTCTAGGTAAGTTACTGTGATGATACGCGGTCTGATTATAACATGGAAGACACTAACTGTTAGCAAACAGACAGCTTGCCCCGTTCCACCCGGATCCCGCTTACATTTACAATCCCCGAATCGGATAACATCGCTGAATCTATAACATCAATACCGGAACACGATAATAATGGCAGACGATGTGAGTAGCAGTACTCTACCGCTCCCAGGCCAACAAACTAATTGATCAGGGTGCCTCCCCCCGGGAACTGGTCGTCGAGGCCTGCCGACGAGACCAGCCGCATTTGATCGAACAAGTTCTCGAAGGCATGCAGAATAAATCCAATGAGGAGGTCGCGACATTTTTCAACGGCGTGGTAGATGCGTTGGGGAACCATGCTCTTCACATCTGCGCCATGTACGGAAGTTGTATGTTGCCCTCCTTTGTTTTGGTATCCGAACTAGACAGGATACTAACTGATACGGTCTTGTATAGATGACACCATGGACTCCCTCTTCGACATCCAATACTTCGAATGTGACCCCCTCACCCGCCGCGACCAAGATACCCCCCTCCACACTGCCGTGCGCTATGCCAACGAGAAGGAAGCCGAAGTGGGTACGGAGATGATCAAGATGATGTGCGAAGCAGGCTGTGATCCGCGCGTTAGGAATAAGGCCGGGCAAAAACCGATCGAGTTGGTGTATAATAACCAGGAGGCTAGGGCTGCGCTGCAGCAAGCGGAATACATTCTCGCAGAGGGTCTTAGGGATGATGCGGAGACTGGGTCGGTTCATGACAGTGCGAGTGACAGCGAGTAAGCTGTTTTGTTGTTGTTGTCTTCGTTTCTTTTCTGCCGTGGAGTGTTGGGATAGAGATGGATATATGTATACGACCTTGACGATCACCTTTTATTTCTTTGTCTGATACTTTGGGGAGTTGGATTGCGTTGCGCCTATATGCCTTCGTGTTTATATTAGACCAAGAATTTGAGCATTCTACTCCTAACAGAGAAACTATTATATACCAATTCTGGGTATCATTACAAACATACTATAGTATTTACCGAGCAAGAACAGCATCAGAGATATCAATCATCCTCTTCGTCGTCATCATCCTGTCGCCGTCTCCCCCCTTGATCCTCTTCTTCATTCTCATCATCGGCCCCAGCAGCTCTCTCAGATCTCCTTATTCCCAGACTCCTCGCCAACCGCTGCTCAAACTCCTCCATCCGATCCCTCTCCAAAGCAGTCATATCCTCTGTTTCCGCAGCCCGTCCATATACCTCCCTCACTAACCCCGCAACACCCTTAGTCCCAACCTCTATCTTCCCCCGCGGCCCAACCATATACTCAATAATCTCCTCACCACCATCCATCTCCCGGTTGCGGATGAGATAGCCTTCCTTGCAGAGTTGCTGGAGGAGCTTGTCCGTGCGGTCGATGGGCGTGTAGGTGTCTGCGTTCGTGCGCTTCAGGTACCGCTCTAATTTGGACTCCTGTAACGCACCGCCGTTAAGCAGGACCACGGCGATTATGAAGCTGTAGATACCGGTGTAGGTGGACTCCATGGGAGCCTTGGTTGGAGGAAGGATTTGGGGTGTGCGGTATTGGGACGGGAGAGTGCTGTTTAAGATCCAGGATTTGTTGTTCGACGAGGGTTTTTCAGTTTTTTGCGCAGCTGTTCATGGGTTAGCTTCCCTCCATCTCTCTCACAGTATACTCCATATATGCACGAAACTCACCCCTCCGTTGACTGATAGTAACTTTCTCCTTCCCCGGCAACTCCACCATCTGCATCCCAAACCTCTCCTGTAACGCTTTCTGCGCGCCCTGAAAAACAGCCTTAAACTGCCTCGCCCCTTGCTCCCCCAATACCTTCGCGCTAATATCTGTTCGTCGGATAACCTGTCGCGAGTACTCGCTCGCCAGTGCTAGCCGCACCAGTTTCTTCACCATTACATCCGTGCTGCTTGGCGCGTGTATCGCGCCGTCTTCATCGTCGTCGGAGTCATCGCTGCTGTCTGCTGCGGATGCTGAGTCTGCTTGGGTGTTTTCGGTTTCGCGGCGGCCGCGGCGGGGTTTTTGGGTGGAGGGGCCAGCGGCGGAGGAGGAGGCGTAGGTATCTTCGGAGTCGGGGTTCTGTTTGTGGTTTTTGAGTAAGTATGCGTTCGATTGAGGTGGTTTTGGGGTTTGGTAAGGGTAGTGGTGGACGTACGCGACGTTTGCGGACGAGGGGCATTTTGTGGTCTTTTGTCGCAGTCTGCGCGAAATGTGAAAGACTAGGCCAGGTTGCGAGAAAGTAAGTCGGTCTGTAGTAAGTTGGAGAGTCCCGATAGTTCAAAGGTTGATGCTGATGGAACGGTTTCTCCGCAGACGCGTTTGACGCGCTTTGTGGAGGAGCCCATTTTATCCGTTTTGGGTAATTCTTATCATTGTTCCAACGACAGCCCAATGCTCTGCGTCTAATGCCTGTTCAACTGAAATGTACTTAATCGATTATTATCTGTATTCTTCGATATATCCAGTTTGTTCGCATCCCGTGACAATAACAACTACCTGTACGACATACTTTTCATGCCATGTCCATTGAGGTACATATTTACCGAACACTGGATGGATACCTGCCCCAGATATTCGAGTGTCGATGCACCTGCATTGAACGGTGCGTTCAGATCATATAACCCATTAGCTGCAAGAAAAAGCTTGCTTTGACGTCGGGGTTCGAGTTATCTACTCGAGGCTTTTTGGCTCGATAGGAAGGGAGAGACATCCAAGTAAGGGCTATAGGCAAGGTAGCATCAACCTGTCTGAACCAGTGTACGTCAATGTGGCCGGTTGCTGCAACGATGCACGCCAACCAAGGCACTAAAGTACAATCATGATATAACATTCAGAAAGTAAATTAACAGTTTTAGTACTTATATGAAACAGAAGAGGTAAGCAGCCAAGGAGAGGTATATCAGAACTGAAAACACAGGAAGGAAACAGCGAGAGAGGTAGACATAATATCAATCAAAGAACAGAGAAATAAATGCATTGCAATTTGGAACATCATTCAATGTTGGACTTGTCCTTCTCTTGCACAGCATCTTTAGCCTGCTCCTTCTTCGTTTGCAACAAAGAGCTAACATAAGCCAACGACTCCTGTGACAGGATAAGACCAGTGGTGATAACGGCCTTGCCGCTTGCAACCAATCCATCCCCGCCACACTTCTTATACTCGGTCCCATACAGCTCGACAAGGTGACCCTTCACATCGACCACAATGCGAACGGACCCCTGTGCACCTTCGTAAATTGTAGTCCTCAGCTTGTCCGTATCCTCCTTAATTATGGGGAACCGCGTGTCAATCTGAGACAGGCCCTTGTCGCCCAAAGTATCCGCTCTGACCAGGTACGGTGACACATAGCTATACGGCTTGGACAGATAGGGTAGGACGGGCTTGGCTAGACGGGTGTATCCTTGATCTGCGTAGTGCAGCGACTTGGCTGCGTACTTGTTGCCCTTGAAAGTTGCGATGGAATCGGAGACGATGGGGTAGGAGGTGAGGTGCTAGAGAGTGAGAGGGGCAGTCAGTCATCGTGCTGCTTTATGACTGGGAAGAGAAGACTGTTAAGAGCAACTTACGTCCAGGAACTGCGAGTAATGGACCTTCTCGCCGTTGACAGTTACTTCTCCCATGGTTGCTTTCTCTGCGTGAGGCATCAAGTTAATAGAGATCTGGAGAGAGTGTTAGAGATACAGGTGACAGAACGGTGGGCGAAAGACATACCAAGTGAAGAGATTAAATATTAGGGAAATTATTCGACCAGAAGAAGGATAAAGACAGAAGGAAGAGATGAAAACTGAGAAAAAAGGGAAGAAAAAAAAAAAGAAAAAGTGACAGGAGAGCAGGTTTTGGGGTGATGATAATATATGAGTTGGTGGTATATAGAGCGCATGTGATAGTGGGTCCGACTGTTATCTTATGATGTGCAGGACTTTATGGCGTCAATCAGGTAATAAGGGAAACATATTTAAGAGACCAGCGTAATTATGACTTGATTTATTATTACTATTATAGCAAACATCCAGAGTTGCATTCTTTTCTCCATGAAGCACAAGAAGCACAGATTGTGCCATTTTCGCTGAGATAGCAAAAGCAGCATGTGATTGTGGATCCTTCTTCGGAGAGGCAATGGAACATGACAGCTCATATCAGTTCACTGATAATGGCCATGTCCGCATCCGTCAAAAAGACAATTCAGTGTGGTTCTATTATTATTTTTATTAACTTCAAATTGGTGTACTCTATGCCGATTCTCCGGTGGAATTGAGGGGTTGAGGGGTGCATAACGATATATTGCGTTGATGTTTGTGTTGGCAGTGATGCATGCATACATGCCCTGCAGTACTCGATAATGATTCGTACGGTGTTCCCGGGATGGTCAAGGGTAGGATTGGTGTATAGGTCGGGGTTGTGCATTGCTATTGCCCCTGGAATCGTTTGACGTTTGTACTCTGTAGCAGTAGGGCTGAAGAGATGTCTCTCGCGGTGGGTACTCAACTACGGAGTAAATGAACATCCGACCATATATCTAAGGGAAATCTCACAATGTGGCTTACTGGTGTATATCCATGGGAGGACATAAGCATCTCCTCTCAAGTGCGGAGTAACTCCAGACTAACGTCAGATGGATGTCGACAGGGTACATAATCCACATCGATAAGTTTGCCTCTAGCGCTATTGCTCTAGGATCAATGGCCTGCTCCAGAACGCACTAGACCCAACTGCTACGGAATATACTGCGCATGATAGGCGACTTGTCTACACTTATACCGAAGATCTCGGAGTCGAAAGTCCAAGCGGTGATGCCGATCTGGGTATTGACCCAGACTTCTATTTGTCACCAAACGCCGGGACAATATATCGACTGAAAGGTGACACGGTGGATGGTGTACTCAAGGGCCTCGTAGATAAAGGGTTGGCGCAATCGGATCGTCTGCTGGTTCCGGACTAGTTTGCGATTCACGAGTTTGTCCGGCCATGAAGAGAACTGAAGAGTAGTAAATGACAAACCGCCAGAGTCGCAGGACACCATAGAGTTATGAACGTTCGTATTTTTTTTCATTCATTTCGACGGACGCCAGTTCGCAATGGCGGCCTTCATTAAAAGAAAAACATGGCCAAGTGTGCGACTTGTTCACCGATACATTCCCAATTCTGCTTCCAGCTATGGTATATCTGCTTATTTTATTCCATGCTCCCGAACCGGATGTGATCGATGCAATTTTATCCCTCGGTTTGCCTCATCCAGGAACCTTGCGCGCTCAAATGACAAATAACGCCCCCGATAACCCCGTTTAGAAACCTGTCACCTGTCAGTATCGACCATCCCAAAAAAAAAAAAAAAGGAAATCAGGCACGTACGCAGAGGAGTGAAGAACCACCGGTTCTTGCCGCTGGTGTATCTGTCCTCAAGGGCCTTCTTGATGGTCTTCTTGGCGTCCTCACGCTGAGAAACCTCCTTGAAGGTCTCGGGGGTGACGGTACCCTTGAGACCCTCGAGCTCGAGAGTGTAACGGGTGGGCATCAAGTGGTTGTAGTTGACAACCTTGATGAAGGGCTTGACGCGGCTGCGCTTCTCGAGGGTCTTCTTGCCCATACGGCGGGTGACCTTCAGGGGGTAGCGCTCGATACCGGCGACGATGGCGTAGGAGAAGGGGTGCGCCTTAGAGCCAGAGTCTTGGGGCTGGACAATGACGACCTGTAATCGGGGAAAGCGCTGTCAGCACTCGTTCGTTGTATTCCATCCGCATTTCCCTTTGTTTTTTGTATCCCCGCCATCCCATTTTGGACATATCCCAGCTCTTTCTCCAAACTTCCAGTTCCAATTCGTATGCCAGCGTCTCGACGGATATCGTTCTTTCAGGATCAGGAATATTGATGTCGTACCTTCTTACCGGCATAACGGCCACGGGTGATGATGGCCACACGGCCCACTTTCATGACTGCAAAACCATTCCCGTCAGCATTTCTGGATCGAATAGAGAGACCTGTACGACAAGGTCATAATAACGCAGGCGAGCAATTCAAACGCACACTTCATTGTGAAAGTCCCGGTGAGCGGCAAGGTCGATGGGGTGGTTGTCGTAGTACTGTCGGTCGAGTCGACGTGAGGTTCTCCGGCCTCTTTTTTTTCGCTTAGGTTGCGACCGTGGCTTAGGGCAAAAGACGGTTTGCGATTGTGATTTGTGTGCGTGGGTATGATTGGCTGAATAACCGACGGGCTGAGACTAATCGTGACTCAGCAATAATGTCTTAAACAGGTTTAGCGTCCATAGTGAAACCGGAGATCGGAAGAATGCGCAACCGGCGGATCGACTCACCGCCTGCAGGTTTGTTTACCGGACAACGGATCCGTTGCTACGGTGCGGGCCTGATGTGGAAAGCGCAGATTGGGTGTCCAGCTCCACTCGATGTTTTGCTTGGGGAGTTTGTATATCAACTTGGCTCCTCCTACCTGCAGCTCAGCGCTTCGTCCACCTCCAATTTTTTTTTCTCCTTAAACTATTGCCTGCAAAGACCACTTTGGTTGCTGCGGTCTTCTTTACCTGCAAGTCGTCGCGATCGATCTGACTCTTGTTCTCTTAATACTTCTTTCATTGTATGGTTCTTGTTAACGCCCGAATTGCTTTGTTCGGGGTCTGTTGTTTTTTTCTGTTGTTGTTACTGTCTTCTTTTATTTCTTGTTTTGACGACTTGCTATGCCCTTACGACCTTAATTCCTTTGACGACCACTTTGTTGCGATACCAAAAAAGACGTTAATTCGTTTTTACTACCCCCGAGATACCAACACCATCACCACCAGTTTGATCACCCGACTCTACCACTCCACAAAGAGAAATACGTTGCTATCATGCCTCACAACCGAGATGCCTCGCGTGATTCCCGTGACCGGGATATGATCTTGCGAAGCCAGACAGTGCCAATGTATGTATAACCCTAATCCAGAAACAGTGATTCCATCGAACCTTTACACGGGATGAGGATGAAAACTGACCATTGGGTGCTTCAACTACTAAAGGTGGGATAGCTCCGATCCTGAACGAGCGCCTCCGCCGCTTCCAATTAATCCGGGAACCTCGAGTCCTACGACTAAGTCCAATATCTCGCCCAAGGTCCAGGCTGTCGCGGCGAACTTTGCAGAGAAATGCCGGGACAACGTGGCTTCGCCTTACACTACCAACCCAATGCCACCAAAACCCGTATCACCAGAGAAGTCATTGATCAAGGGCAACTACCATAAGCGCATGCAATCGATGCAGAACACAGACACCAAGTCCGAGTTCCTCAACTACCTCGAAAGCAAATCGCCCGAGAAGTCGCTACGCGCATCAGTGCTGGATGCGAGCCCAAAATCTCCGAAATCGCCAGAAAAAGTTAATAGGAAGCTGGAGGATGCACCGGCGGACAACCAGGAAGGGGAGCGTGATCTTCCTCCCCACTTCGCGATCAACCACCGCTATCTCTCCAAGCCTATCCTCAACGAACCTACTCCGCCTTCGGCTACCATGTTAGCCCTTCAGAATATGCAGCTCCCCACCCAAAGTGAGACATCGACCTCATCTCGAAGCAAAGAGAGCAGCCCTACTCCATTTATAGGACCTCAGCCTGCTGGACCGCAAAGCGACCCTGGCAATTCCGGTCTCGAGTCCCTGTCGACGCAGATCCACAGTCTTACGGACATTGCCAGCAACCTGCAGCGTGAGATGGCCCAGCTAAGCCGTCGAAGCAAGGACAACGCTACAGACTTGATAAGTCTAAAAGCTGCGACCAATTCCAGGGACGAAGACATTCGAAAGAGTCTCCGCGAATTGTCGTCGAATTTAACGACCAAGTTTCTAGATGCAGAGGCAACCGGAAAGTGGGATTACACATCCATTTTTGGCTCTGATCCTGGCATTAGCCACAGGGAGCGCGCCAGGTCTCCAAATGCAAGGAAGAGCCATTCTATACCTCGAATGCCTAGCCCTGGCCCGTTTGCTGCTGCTTTGGAACGCGATCTTTGTGGATCTCCAGCGCCGATTTCCGATGGATCGGCCAGCATCGCACTCTTGGAAAAGATCCTGCGTGAGATGGCCACCAGAGAGGGCCAGGAAAATCTTTTGGATGTGGTTGATGAAATGAAGTCGCGCCCGATGGCCGATGGTCATGGAAACGACGCTGACCGAACTACGACCAATATGCTCGAGGAAATCTTACAGATCGTCAAGAACAACTCGGGAAGTCAAGCTCTGGTGCGGTCGAAAGCTCTGGCCAATCCGTTCGAAGGAAGCCCTGGCAGCGACCGGCCCCGGGCACGGTCCCTGGACCCAGAACAGGTTCTGGCGCCCGATATGGAGATCCTCCACAGCGACAGTGGCTTGGGAATGGAGCCACAATATGAGCGTGACCCCACGCAGGAGATGCTGCACATTCTCAAACGAGTCAAGACTAGTGTCATCGAAGGGGGTGGCATGACCAACGAGGTCAAAGCCCTGGTACGAGAATTACGTGGTGAGGTTCTAGGCATGGGAAGAAGTATCGCAGAGAGGCTTGAGGAGGATGAGCGCACTCGTTCCGTCGAAGGGGGCAAGGCCCAGCCGCTCGCCAAGGAAGAGGTGGCAGCCGTCGTTGATGCTAGTCTCGCAGACCTCAAAGAGCTCTTGGCATCGGTTGTCAATGAAAGCCGGGAGAACTCATCTGCCTTTGCTGAGCTGCGCTCATCGATTAATGGTGATGAAATCTACTCCATCGTCAAGCAAGCCTTGGATGAACAGTCGTCGGCAGGCCCGCACGGCGATGATGTGAGGAAAGAGGAGATCCTCGAGACAATTCGCGAGGGCTGGGAGACATACAAGCCCGAAATCGAATTGCAGAACTTTGGTTTGGAACGTGACGAGATCCTTGAGTGCCTCTCGGAAGGTCTGAAGTCCTACCAGCCGCAACATGAAGACGCCGTCACATACGACCAAGTGCTCGCCGCGGTTCAGGCTGGGATGCAGGACTTTGAACAACCCCAATCGATTACGAAGGATGAAATCGTTCAGACAATTCGTGAAACCCTCGCAGGACCCGAGGCTGCTGCTTCCCGGTCATTGGCCGACGAACAGGTTACTCGTATGAAGGATGAGATATTGCAGGCAGTTACCGAATCTGTCACTTCCCAGAATGCCTTGACCAGGGACACTCTCAACTCTGGCGTTGGTCGTGATGAAGTCTTGCGAGCAGTTTCTGACGGCATCGAAGCGCACTTTTCTCCATCGAAGCGCTTGGAGCAACCGCAGGTGACCAAGGAGGACGTCACACATGCTGTCAATGAAGCATTCTCCGCTCGGCACAGCGCCCTCAGCACCCAAACTCACTCCCCACCCGTGACTCGGGATGAGGTCCTTAGCGCCATTGCCCAGGGATTGGAGAACCACAATCCCATTGCCCCAGAGATCGAGCTCAACAAAGACGATCTGATGGATGCCATTTCAGCGGCTCTCAACGAGGCAAGCGCATCGACCAGCAACGGCATTGGAGACAAGGTGCTTGAGCGCTTCCACGAAGTCCTTGGGAGCATGAAGGACGAGTTCAAGCAGTACTCCGATGCCAACGGAAATGAAAACCATAACGTTCTAAATGCTGTCAAGGATGGCGTCGATGTCATTCGGAAGGAGATTGAAGGCTACGCTGCGAATGCTGGCGAGTCTTCCGGCAAGACCGAGATTCTGGAAACCGTCAAGGAGGGCTTCAAACTTCTGCAAGCGGATATGGAGAAGGTAGTCGCTGACGCTTCCTTCGCGAGTATGCCCCGTGGTAACCCGGACACGCCGGAACTTCTGGATGCCATGGAAAAGGAGTTTGAACATCTTCGCCAGTCCATCATGTCCATGCTCATGCGCAGCGACCTGTCGAGTGATAAGGAAGAGATTCTCGACGCGATCAATGATGTTACACAATTCCAGAAGGATCATATCAAGAAGGAGGATCTCGAGAAGACCATCAAGGAGCAGTTTGAGAACCAACCGGCGCAGGATGAGGTGGTTAAGACCATCAAAGAGGAATTTGAGAAGATATCCCAGACGATGAACACAACTCTTGTTGCCCGCTCTGAGCCCACAAGTGACAAAGAAGACATCATCGCTGCTCTTCGCCAAAGCTTGGAGACCTTCCAGGACGAGGCCACTCGTTCAAAGAGCGGTGGTGAGGCGCTGCTTCTCAACGCATTCAATGATGGAGTCGGTGCAATCAAATCGGATCTTGCAAAAGTCCTCGACAAGCCGGCTACCTCAGATGCCACTGATCTTCTGGAGTCGCTCAAGGAAGGCCTCGCTGGCTTGAAAGCCGAAGTCGAAGCGATCCGGAAGTCCCAGCTCGACGCCGACGAAGCCATCACGAATGAGGGCAAGGAGCTTACACTTGCAAAAGAAGTCAACAGGAGCGACAATGTCATGGACAGCCTGCGAGTCATGGTCGGCCAACTTCAAGCCAAGGTTGAAACCATCGAGGCTCCTCCACCCCCTGAACCCGCTGAGGATGTGTTGAAAAAGGATCACTTGGATGAAGTGGTCGAAGGTCTCAAAGAGCTCAGGCAGTCGGTGACTGGCATCCAGGCTCGTGAGATTCCTGCTGCTGATCAGGCTGTCGCCAAGAAACAGGACACTGATGCCATCGAGGAGTTGCTTCGCAACACGAAGGCTCAGCTCGATGATTTGAAATTCCCTGTACCCGACGAGATCGCCAAGTCGGAGCAGATCAGCGCTCTTGAAAACATCGTCAAGGAAGCCAAGGAAGCCATTGGCGAGCTCTCGAACCGAATCGAATCCGAAGGTCCTACCAAGACCGAGATTGGTACCCTGGAATCTCTGTTGAAGGACATGTGGATTGCCTTTGATGAATTCAAAAGCAAGAGCGAATCGAAGGAAGAGGATCCGGAGAAATTGGCCAAGTCGGACCTGCAGACCGTGGAAGCCATGATATTCGAGGTCAAGACGCAGATTGAAGAGCTCAAGCTTCCTGATGTCGAGACCTTGCCCACCAAGACCGATATCGAAGGTCTTTCCACTCTCGTCACTCAGTTCCGTGAGAAGACTGAGGCGGACAATGAGCTGACTGCTCAGCGCTTCGATACGCGGAAGAGCGAACACGACGGCATCGCTGAGAAGGTTGATGCAGCCAAAACTGTTGTCGAAAAACTCGGTGACGAACTCAAGAGCAAGCTAGATGGTAGCGGCGAGGGCCTTTCCGAGCTCAAGCAAGTTCTCGGGGGCCTGGCTTCATCCGCTCAATACTTCACTACAGTGGAGAACATCAAAGAGCTGTCAGATCTCATCACCAAAGAGTTCGAACATGTTCGGAATGACCAGGAAGCCGGTAAGTCGGAACGGGAGGAGAAAGATGCCGTGGCAGTGGTCAAGCACGATGAACACCGGGCCGCTATCATTGCTGAGCTCGGCACCAAGATCGATGAAAAGGTTGGCGAAATTGTGGCCAAGTACGACGAAGCCCAGAATGCTATGGATGCCAAGTTTTATGCAACAGAAGAGCGAGACAATGCTAGCCTCGAAGCCATTACCAACACCAAAGCTCTGGCAGAGGACATCAAGCTTGTGATTGGCGCCATGGACAATAGTTTCAACGAGAGTTGCGAGCGGATCAGCACCGATACGAAGGTACTCTTTGAGAAGGTTGACGAGTCCTATAGCCATGTCAAGACGAGTCAGGAGCAAGCCCGGGCAGACGCTGAGAAGACTGCGGCCACTACTGACCGTCTGGAGACTGAGTTGCATCAGTTCCATCCCCAAGTTCTAGAGGGTGTTCAGGAAGTCCTTACTATTATTGGTCAGCATTACACTCACTCCCAGAGGTCTACACAGGATATCAAGACGGATATATCTTCTTTGCCTTCGTCCATCGTTCGTCTCCTGCCGCCGGCCCCCGAGGTGTACGATGATACCAAGGCCCAGGAAAAGCTGGACAGCCTCCTCGGGCATGCACGAGATACCCATGTTCAGGATGCACTCAATGTTATCGTCGAGCGTGTGACGAGCGAGCAGGTCCACCAAAAACTCGACCAGCTCATGAGCCACTCGACGAGTACCAACAGTCAGGTTTACGATAAACTTGAGGAATTACTTGGCCATGCTATCAACTCCAATGGGCCGGTCCACGACAAGTTGGATACGCTCATTGGCCACGCTACAAATACCGACCAATCTGTCACGCAGATGATGAAGCTGGACGAGATCCACAAGGACATGATGGAATCGTCCCGCCGGATGCAGGAGATGCTTGTCGCCCAGTCGGCCATGATGGCCGAAGATAATAACCGGAAGCGCAAAGAAGCGGAAGAGGCCGCCGTGGCTTTAGAGCGCAGGAACGCAGAGAAGGAGCAGGTGGAAGCAGAAATTGAGAACTTCCGAGACGAAAAGGAGTCCCTACTCAAGATCATCTCCAGTCTGAAGTCGGAGAAGGAGGACCTTTCCAAGCAGAACGCGAAGACGAGCAAGGAACTGTCCGGTCTAGAAATGGCGCTCGAGCTCCGTAACGAAGAGATGCAGGTCATGGAGGAGCGGGCCGAGAGTCTCGAGAAGCGGATTCTGGAAGGTGTTCTCGACCACGCTCGCAGTGTCCTTGTCAGAGGTCCCAAGCGAACGAATTCCAAGCGTGCGCGTGGTACCCGGGCTCGTGGCCCCAGTGCGTCCAATGGGAGCAAGGATGGCCGTGTCAACACCGTTGCCACGGCCTTGAAGAAGCGACCCTCGCAAAAGGAATCCAACAAAGAGCGAAGAATCTTCAGTCTCAGCCACGTCACCGGCAACCGTGGACCTGCAGGAGATCGACAGGTCAGCAGCGGCAGTGGAATTGCGAGCTTGAAGCGAAGCCACTCGGTCAAATCCAACATGTCCCAACGCAAGTCGTCCTGGTCCATTGCCAACAAGGAGAACGATGCGTTCCCCGAAGGTGATGAGAGCGACACTGGTACGGAGCGGAGGACCAGCTACCTTCGCAATGGATCGGACGCCGAAGGTGACGATGATGATGCACGGACGACCAAGGGTGATGATGAGACAGATGACCTGCTTGATCACTTGGACGAAGAGGCGAAACGGTTGGTGCTGTACAAGAAGCATCAGGCGACTGACAGTGGTGTCGGGACGGAGATCTCGAGTGGAGCAGAGTAAAAGGCCAAGTGATTGATATTGTTATGTTTTCTATGTTTGTTGATGATTCTGTTCTCTGTTTATGTTGTTCATGTTGATATACCACCCTATACCACCCTGCACCTGTTTGGCTTTTTGATGTTGTTCGATTCCCCCCCTATGTTCATGTTTATTATTATTATTATGACCCTTTCCTTTGTTGTTCCCTTTGTGTAACTAATCCCCTCGACCTTGGAGAATAATACAACCCCCTTATATTATTGAATCTGAATGTCTATCCTTGTATAGTAGACGTGTCATGTGAATATGCTGTAGCCGCCCCAACGGATTTCTGCCTGGAAGTGACGCCTGAGGATAAAGGCAGCAGCTAAGCCCAGCCGAGGCTGAGCTGATAACTTATTTAACGTCGGAATCCCGTCAGCCTCCGGTAGCTCTTGCTTGACTTCACTGTCGTGTGCCAATATCATGGCTGGGGAATTCTCCGTCATTTAGCTAGAACTTCACCGTTTCTGTTTATCTAATCTAGGTTACACTAGATTCAACGGCATAGTGTGACGCGGGGATATACCCTGTTCAATTCTACCATCGTCATCATAACAACAACAACAATACTCGATCTCTCCACCGCAGAACACCCCAGGTCGGGGGCAACGACACCACCAATATGATTGATCCTCTTCCCCCTCCGCCATCATGGGTCCGCAACGCTGTCGAGCCCTGGGCCCTCTACTTCAACCTCCCAACGATAACCGACCACATCCATGAAGTCATCCTCGCCTTCGTCTTCTACCAATTCATCCACTCCTATCTCTCTCCATGGCTCTCCCCAGTACTCTTCCCGCAGCACTACCCGAATTTCAACAAACGCACTAAGCTGAACTGGGACGTGCATGTTGTGTCGCTCGTGCAGAGCACCATGGTTTGCGCTGCTGCCTTGTGGGTGCTGTTTACGGATAAGGAGCGGAAGGAGATGAATGCTGGGGAGCGGATTTATGGGTATACCGGGGCATGTGGGCTAATCCAGGCGCTTGCTACGGGGTACTTTATCTATGATTTGTATATCAGTCTGGTTTATATGAAGATGTTTGGACTAGGAATGGTGTTCCATGGGGTTTCTGCGTTGTGGGTTTTTGCGCTTGGTTTTGTGAGTCTCCCCCTCCCTTCCGGATATATGATCAGTTCAGGATCTGGTCGCTAACTGTGCTGCAGAGACCATTCGTCAACTACTACACCCCCGTCTTCATCCTGTACGAACTCTCTAGCCCCTTCCTGAACATGCACTGGTTCTTTGACAAGGTCAACATGACCGGCGGAAAAGCCCAATGGTACAACGGCATGGCGCTTCTCTCCGTCTTCTTCTCTTGCCGTCTTGTCTGGGGTACCTGGCGCTCCGTCCACGTCTACAGCGACATGTGGCAAGCCCTAAACCAGACGTGGTCTCTGACTGCCTCGTCCGCGTCGACCTTGGACCCCGTCAACATCAACGCGCACGTATTTCAGATCCGCGATGGGAATCTTTGCGTCGATGAGGCGTGTGCGAAGGCGCAGGCGGAGATCTCGAAATACTCGCATCACAATGCTGCGGGAACGCCCACTTGGCTTGTTGTGACGTATATCTTATCGAATATTGTGCTCAATTCGTTGAACTACTACTGGTTCTCGAAGATGATTGAGACTGTTCTCAAGCGATTCAGGGGTCCTGCTGTTGCTCCTGCTAAGAAGGAAGAGAAAGAGGGTGTCAAAGAGGAGAAGGACGTCGTGCTTGATGTGGCAGCGAAGCTTGAACAGGAGCATGATGGTCTGTTGCTTGGTGAGGAGCAGAAGTCTGCTGTGTTGAATAGCAGTACTCCTTATCTCATTGAGGACTTGAGGAAAAGGAAGGTTGGTCCGGTTCCTAGCTAGGCCCGTTTTCTTCCTTTGGCCTTCTTTGAAGTTGGGTGATGGTGTCTTAGGATGGCTTATATTAAATTTTGCCAGTTAATGGATACGCTGCGTTCCTATGTGGATCCAAGATTCGGGATTTGGGATCGAATTGATAAATGACGATTGATTGAGACTATGCCTCGCTTAATCAGGAAGTTTAGTGTTTAGTGTTAATACATGGCTTTTAACTATTGACAATCAGACTAGAAGCCGAACATCAAATCTTCCATTCAATACATAACATTCTTGAAAGAAAGCAGGCCTAACACCAACCCAACTAAGCACCTCCCCGAATACATCCAATCTATGTTTCCCTTATTACCGGTGGAGCTCAAAGCCAGGGACAACTAGGTATAAAAACTGCAAATCAAGATAGATACAAAGGACAATCTACCTAAGCCCCAAAGCGTCCGGCTTAGCCAGCATATACTTTACAGCCTCCCTCGCCACAGGCGTATCCCAAGCACCTTCAGAACCACCACGTCTGAACTCTGGCCCACTGCCATCCTCACCACCACCCCGCGTGGCCTCACCTAGGATAGTCTCCATATCCCTACGCTGAGAGTTAATCCAGCGCTTGACAAAGTTGGCGGGGTCCTTGGAGAGAGCGGTGTAGAAGGAGTGTTTTGCGCGTGAGTGCGTAAGCCCCTGCACGATGAGCGCGACTTGGTCGTCCAGGGAGGCAATCTGGCGCATGCCGGCGGTGTATTGCGGGTTTTGGGTTAGGGTGAGCATTTTTGTGCGCAGGGGGTCTTCGACTGCGACTTGGATGTCGTAGATTGTGGGGATGGGGTCTTTGTGGTAGTCTTCGTCGACGCGGATAGTGTAGGGGAGTTTGATGGGGTCCATGGGGGAGGTGTGCGGGCCGATGCTTTCGGGGATTTGGGGGAAGAACATAATGTCGCGGCCGAAGATCTGTGCTTGTTAGTACGGGGTACATAAAAACATGAATGAGTGAACATACTGCTCGCAGGCGATCATCACAGCGCACTTGACGCTTTTCTTCATCCTCTTGTAGGCCCATGGCACGGATATAGTCCCAGATACCTAAGACAATTCCGCTTCGTGTCTCCTCCTCAGTATCCAGAACATTCGCAAGCTCCTTGCTCAGCTTGAACCGTTCAGGCGTCTCATCACGGACGAGACTGACGGTGACATTTAGATTGTCCTGCGAGCCGCGGGAGAACTGCAGACAGTCAAAATCTGCGTTAGCAGGCAAAGAGGCCGTAGCATTCTGTGGTAATTGCGGCTTGTTCCAAGTAACAGTTCTCATCTCCTCCGGGGTAACCGACGATGACTTGTCAAAGTCAACGGTGATAGTCTTGAAGAATTGCGAAAACCGCTGCTTGGGTCGACTGGAGTCTTTTTTATCCTGGGGTTTCTCTCCATCCTGTTCCATTTCATCGCCATTTTCTTCCTTAACTTCGTCCTCGTCAGAGTCATCGGAAGGAGTAGACTCGTCGTTGTCACCGTCCAGCAATCGTCCTTCAATCTTTACCTTGTACCGTCCCGAACCGGGTGTATTCCCGGGCTCACCTGCAGCATCCTGCCACGGCTGGTTCTCGACAGTGTTAGATATCCAAATGCGCATCGTCCGGTACTTCTTCACCGTTTTGCTAATCGAATCCTGGATGTCTAGTCTCTTGCGGACAATGGAGGCATCCAGGCGCTTCTCCAAATCGCGCAGGCTCTTATATTGCGGTACCCCCTCGCCGATAACAACATCTTCAACGCCATCCGGGATGTTCTTGTCGGTGGGTTTGCGGCTGCGACGCAGGACGGCATCATTGGGGTGCGGCATGCTGCGCTGAGCAGGCATGTATTGAGGATTGACAGGCTGTTGGGGCATCGGCATCGGCATCATGGCTAGTTACGGAAGAAGATAGTGTCAGTGGGAAAAAGTTTATTTAGGCATTGGGGGAACCATAGAACCAAAGGGGTAATAAGCGCACCTGGGCCGGGAGGACCGCGACGAGGCGTGGCAGGAGAGCGCTGGGGGATGCCACGGGCGTAGTTGGGCTGCACTGGCACATTCATTGCGAGTAATAGCGAATTAATTTAAGGCCACGCGCCTGATACAAATGCGATTCAGACCAGAACTGGGTTCGTAGTAAGACTGTACTGAGCGGATCTGGGATGGAGAGCCTGCGGTGATCTCTGGAGAGTCGCGATTCTTTTGCCGCGGTCACGCTTTACCCTTTTCGGCAGCTAGCCACGACCATACTGAATGCTCCGAATACACTGAAGAAGATTAGGTAGAAGTTTATATTGAGCTGTTTATGATTGTCTAAATCCATAATGACTTATAAATTCAATTGTATTGCTACCTTATTCCCAATGTAAAATGATGACATTTTCACTCCAGCAGCGAAGCCTGGTTAGTGTACAGTGCTTCCACTACATTGCTCAACTTCGCAACAGTGTCCAGTGCAGAATCATAAGCCTGGTCACGATGAGTCTCATCATAGATAATAAGACATCCGGAACCCTGATCCAACACGCCGATGATCACCTTGTCCAGAATCATCTGAGACAGCTTTCTCTCCACTTGTTGTGTATCCAACCCAACCAACTTGGCAACATGGGCTAATTCGACACGGCTGAACGGCTCAATAACCTTAATAAGATTCTGCTCCAGCATAGCATCATACAGTCTCCGGAGATGGTTTCGGATAAATACATCGCTGCCAAGCTCGAACCGGTAGTTTGAGAGTGATTTTTCGTATTCCTCAAGAGAGCGGTTGGCGTGGGCACGAGCGACGGCCTTCATGGCCTCAAGCCGCGGGCTTGCATACTTCTGTGCCGGTTTTGATCCCAGCAAATTCGTAACGTCGTCGACCGAATTCAACATGATCTTGCAGAGCAACATGTATTGGAGAGCTGCGGTTGCCATGTCGGTCTCGTCGAGCGAGCTATACCCTTCCATAGCTTCAATAAAGTAGGAGAACGAGGTTTGGAAGTCCTTATCCTCCGCATGTAGCATACCGCTTTGCATATCCAAACCAGCCTGCAAGCTGGGGTTCGTGTAGACCGACGCAGCCGATGTCCGGGCTGCTGTCAAGGCTGCACGTGCCTTGGTTTGATTACCCAGAGCATGGTACACGCGAGATTCCAATAACTGCACCTCGACCAACGCAAGTTTGTCATCTAGGCGCTTGAGTTCGCGGAGAAGGGGGGTGATGAGATTAAGGGCGTCAAAGTAGGCTTGCTTCTGCATGTGAATGGCAACCAGGCGAGTCTGGAGGTTCTGTCGAAGGAAAGATCGTCGCTCTGAGATGGCCCAGTCTATGCTGGATTTGATCACGTCACTTTGGATATCGAGCGTGTTGGGGATTTCGCTGAACAGGTCCAAAAGTTGGCGAACTAGATAAGTAAACGAAGTCAATTCCCGGATCCCATACGATTCAAGGTAATTCAATTAAGCTTACGAAGCTTGGCCGTCTTTGCCTTAGCAAATGACGAGAAGGCAGTACGACTGGTCTTAATGAGCTCTGCAATTTCATGCGGCTTCTTCGTATCCCGGTAGAGCCCTCCCAGCCCAACCAATGCACTTTCATAATCGCGCGACGAAGCCTCTGTCGTCCCCGGGCCTTGAGCAAGAATCTCTTTATAGATGCTCTCTGCCTTTGAGGGGTCCTTCGCCGCGAGAGCCCGGGCATCTTCTGTCCGCTGAGCGGCGACCGACGAGGGCGCCATGATCGATCAGGTATCAGAGAATGGGTAACAAATGTGACGCTGATGAATTGCTGAATGGAAAAAAGAGAGGAGCAGATGTCTAAGGGGTAATGGAATGATAAAGACACCTGTCTGGGAAGAGTGGAAGCTATGCGTCTGATGCTTTGCTTGCATCGTCATTTCGCCCAACTTGGCTGGCTCGTTGCGTCGGCAGCTACCCTCACCGCCTTCCGCTTATCTCAGCAGGAAAAACCGCTGCTGGAAATTTTTATAGATTTTTGGATGAGAAAACAGTTTCTACAATAAGTGATTCCACTTAATTAGAGCGCTATGGTGAGTTATAATTCGATATACCGGTAGCGCATTGTTATTCCTAACATGATGACAGAAAATCAAAGCTCTTTCTCGCCCCACGGCCTCTCAGCAGGCCCCGGGATCCTCTGTCGTTCGACAGCCCCGAAACCTTGATCCTGCTCAGCATCCATTCGAACGGGCTCGTGAATATACTCGCGCACTCAATGCTGTCAAGATGGAGCGACTATTTGCAGCACCGTATGTGGGCCAAATGGGCGATGGCCATGTGGATGGTGTATACTCCATGGCAAAGGACCCGAACTCTCTCGATCATTTTGCCAGTGGCAGCGGTGATGGTGTGGTCAAGGTGTGGGATTTTACGACACATAAAGAGATTTGGAATACGCAGGCACATGAGAACATGGTGAAGGGAGTTTGCTGGACACCCGAGCAGAAGTTGCTCTCTTGCGCGAGCGATAAGACCGTTAAGTTATTCGATCCATATCGCTCGTCGTCTGAAGCACCACCTCTGGCAACCTATCTGGGCCAGAGTCCTTTCACCGGTGTGTCGCATCACCGTAGCCTTCCTGCATTTGCTGCGTCGTCCTCTCAAATCTCGATCTACGATATTTCGCGGCCATCTTCCACACCTTCCCAGACCCTCCACTGGCCCACGAGCGTTGACACCATCACGTCTGTTGCTTTCAACCAGACTGAAACTTCGGTTCTTGCATCAACCGCCATGGACCGTTCCGTCATTATGTACGATCTTCGAACCTCGTCGCCGCTTTCGAAGCTCGTGCTCCGCCTCGCTTCCAACGCTGTCTCTTGGAACCCCATGGAAGCATTCAACTTTGCGGTTGCCAATGAAGACCACAATGTTTACATCTTTGACATGAGAAAGATGGACCGTGCCCTGAATGTGCTCAAGGACCATGTTTCAGCGGTCATGGACGTCGAATTCAGTCCTACTGGTGAAGAACTCGTAACGGCATCGTATGACCGGACAGTTCGTCTATGGGACAGAGCGAAGGGTCATTCGCGCGATATTTACCACACGAAAAGAATGCAACGGTATGTATTCATTTCCTTGTTTAGTCTAGTCACGTCTTTGCTAACCTACCCAGTGTCTTCTCTGCCAAGTTTACCCCCGATAACAAGTACATCCTCTCCGGCTCCGACGATGGCAACATCCGACTTTGGCGTACCAACGCTTCCGACCGCAGCGGAGTCAAGAGCGCTCGTCAACGCGCGAAGCTGGAGTACGACCAAGCCTTGGTCAACAGATACTCGCACATGCCCGAGATCCGGAGAATCAAACGCCAACGCCATGTGCCTAAGACTATCAAGAAGGCTACTGAGATCAAGAGAGATGAGTTGTCTGCGATTAAGCGACGTGAAGACAATATTCGGAAGCACACTAAGAAGACTGCTCTGTCGAAGAAGCAGCACGAGCGTGAGAAGATGATCCTAACGCAGGAGCAGTAATGTGTTATTGAGAAACATGTGAACTTTTACAGCGTCCGAGGTACTCTTTTCTTTCTCCCCTTTCTGTGAAGCAGCTTATTTCTCTTGGATCCGGAAAAGAAACAATTATCTTGGAGAGATGGGGCGGGCTCACGTTTCACGGCGTTATTTTCTTTCTCCGAACATCTGCTGGACCGTTGCATCAGTCTGTGTCTACCGATTCTGAATCACTCTGCAAATTTTGAAGTGCTGCTACACGGTTAGATGGAGGACGGGCGGGTGATGCCTTGGCCACAGCATGGTCGATTCCACTCAACCATCGAGCAATTTGTTGAAGGCCCGCAGGAAACACTGCGTACCATCTGGCAAGCGCAGCGAAAGCAGGCAATCTAATCACACCACCTTTCCCCTCGTCAATAGCCGCCACAACCTCCTGAGCAACTTGGACTGGTTCAAGAATGGGCGCGAAGAAATTACTCGGCGTTTGGATCCAGTCAAACAACGGCGTTGACAACTGGCCCGTTTCAACCAGCAGCATTTTCACCTTTTCATAATCCCCGGAGACATGCAACTCAGCCTCCAACGTCTTGTGTAGGGCACTGAGAGCAGCTTTACTAGCAGAGTAGTCGGAGAGGCCTGCCGCATGCAACTGTCCGAGGACCGAGCTGACATTGACGATGGCACCGCCGTTCGGAGCAGATAGCATGCCGGGCAGAACCACCTGGCAGGTATTGAAAACGGCGAGCAAGTTGGTACGGATGGTCTTTTGGAAGGCTTCTGCTGGTAGAGACAAAAGCGATTGGCCGTTGATTCGTGCTGCTGCGCAGTTCACCAGTACTGTTGGCGTGCCCAACTGTAAATCGTCAGTAATTGTACATAAGCCAAAAGTAATATCCAAAATCAGTTCCATCTATTCCCTTTCAACAAAGTAAAGAAAAATAGAGAAAAACATACCTCTTTTTTAACCCTTCCCAACGCCCACTCCACCTCTCTCCGATTCCCAATATCACACCTATAGTACTCAACACCCGCAACCTCATCACTCCACCCCTCGATCTCCGCAACTTCCTTCACATCCAAAACTGCCACACTAACCCCCCTAAGCCCATAAATCCTCGCAATCAGCAGACCCAATCCACTCGCACCTCCCGTCACAACCACAACCTCCTCACCCAGATCCACAGATCGAGGTAATCCGTACGCGATTCGGTGGTTCACGGCGCGCGCGAGAGCGAGGATTGTCAGGAAGGAGGCATAGGCTGTTGCAAGGATAAAAGAGAGGTCTGTATAAGGGGTTGCTTGGGCGCGGAGACTGAGGACGGCCATCCAGGCGAACCAGGGGTGGAGGAGGGTGCGGTTGAGGACGGAGAGGAAGAGGTCGATAGTGATGTGATGGTGCCATTTTTTGTCGCGGGACGGTGATTTGGGTGGTGATGGGATTGGGTTAGATGTTGGTGGTTTTGCCATTGTTGAGAATAGTAATTATACTTTGCAATTTGGTCGTTTGCCAGGCATGGCGGGAAGGATGATGTTACTACGTTGCGGAGTTCGGAGTTAAATAGGGCCATATCGCACAATGCCATACTCTACACAATAAAGGAACACACGAAATCAGGGGGGGGGGGGGGAACTCTGCATTGGAATTGAGCAGCATTGGAATAGCACAGTAAATATAGCTTAGAAAACCGCCCCTTTAGAATTCATAACATGCGTCAATGTCTCTCTTGTCTTCATAAACTCTATTTTCAATAACTCCGATCCCATGACAGAAGCACCTCAAACAGCAAAAGCGCAAGATCGATATCCAAAAATAATTTGAATAAGAAAATCAGCACAAAAAAAAAAAAAAAAGGCGTTACGCGGTCCCCCATACAGGAAAAGTATCATTGGGTTCCGCGCAAGCTTTGGCAGACCCATGCAACGAATAGCTAAAGGTAGGACAAGCAGGATCTTCTTGCATAATGTCAAGATCATCCGGGTTGAGGGAAAGGTGAAGGCCATTACCAGCTCGGGGGTATAGCCGATGATCTTCAATTTCATATTCAGCCTCGTCATCTTCGGAGACCGCGCCATGGCGCCGTTTCGTTCCAGCAGTCGACGGGTTATTGTCAGTAGGATGTTGTTCCGCAGAAGTATCCCCATTCCTGTTAATTAAAATGCCGTTGTTGGTGGGTTCTTGGGACAAGCTACCAGCTGTTGGTGGATTAGCTGGTGCCGCAGAAACCGAGAACGACATGCCAGACTGGAGAGGGAATTTGGACGACGGTAAAGTCTTCAGGTTCCCAGGGAATATGGGGAGGTCCGGATTCCGGTCTGCTAAAGTAACCAGCAGCTCGACCAGAGTTGCATGAGACAAACTTGACAGGTAGCCACGGCATTCATCGCCTGAAAATCCTGAGCCTCCAACTTCAAGAGGTGGAATCTGTAGCTTTACCTGTGCGGGCTGCGTTTGTACGATATAAGGATTACTCCGGACGACCGTCGGCTGGATATTAGACAGCGATACAGGTTTGCATTCCTTGCACATCCATTCCTTCTCCTTGATCAAGATGACCTCTCTGTCGATGCACGGATCATGACATAGTTGATGCCATGCCCTGTTGCACGAGTCGCAGAAGACAATAGCATTGGTAAATGGACTATGTCCTCTTTGGCAATGTACGCAATTGGCGTTGATATCCTTGCCCTTCCGCATAACGCGTTTGCGCTTTCGTGCTGATCCCGGGGTCGTAGCAAGATTGCTAGATGGGCTTGGGACTGCAATGGTATTCTTGTTGCCAATTGACGGAGACGGGACCGGAGAAGGGACGTAAAGGGAAGGACGATTGACTTGTCGACCCGATTTGGTTTGCGTTGCCGTCGGTGCAATGTCAGATTCATCAGAAGTAGAGTCCCCAGCCTTTATGATTCCTTCACCGTCGTCATAGTCACCGCGCCTGCGTCTTTTCACGGTGTGTCTGGTTCCATTCGCAGACTGTCGGGCACGAGGGGCAGCCACCTTCTGCTGCTTAGCCGTCCTAGTTCCTGGCGCCATTGCTTTCGGTTGCGATTGTGGCTGTAAATGAGTTGATAATGGGTCTGCCGGCTTCGGAGCAAGATTAATGATGCCTGTTTCAATGTAATTCCTCTGGGCAGGTGTCGGTATACTAGGAACATCCGGCCGCGACGGCGGCAAGTGCGAGGGTGTAATTTCCAAAAATGCAGAAGAAGACTTCATATTTCCCGTCCCTTGTGCCTTCCACTTATTATTCAAGTCTGTATCAACCGATGGTGAACTCCAGCCAGTAATAGGATCAAACCCATCTTTCCTCGCGAAACTACCCGTCACTCGTGCCAAAAGCTCTGTAGTAGCCGGCGAGAGCTTGGGGATCTCAACTCTACCCGGTATAGTATTTGATTTCTTTATAGCATCCGACGGCGGTCTAACGGATGGGTCGATGTTGGTGATATTCTGGCTCTGTGGCATTGACGAAGAAGTGGTCAACTGTGTGTGGGATGATGGCGTGGTTTCTATAGATGCCTGGGGAGAAACCCCGTTTTTCTGTGTCATCCCCCAAGTTCGACGGATTGCAGCAATTGCACTGAGTAACGGAAATAAAAATATGTACGAATGCAGGCCCTGTACGGGTTGTGTACTATCGCACGAAAACGAAGCTCTACTTGCCGGGTGCAGAGGTCTGTATAGAATCACGTGATAGAGGGATTTCTCCGCTTCGGTTGGGACGAGACACTGCCATTCACCTGGACACAATTATTGACGCTGAGGGAACATTTTGTCATAATACCGTTGCTCAATTAATGTTATGTCCATTGCTATGTGATGCTGGAGTTATATGACAGATGCTCATAGATCCCCGGGATCCCCGACCCCTGTACACGAGGGGTACATGCAGCTAATATAAACAGTTATGACAGACATGTCGCTCTACGATATCACTCCCTCCTGCTTCAAACGGGATATATCTTCCTTGCCATATTCGATTCCTCCAAGAATCTCATCCGTATGTTGACCCAGAGTCGGGGGTGGCGTCCTGACGCCTGGTGTGGCATGCGAATACTTGATGGGCGTATTCACCAACTTGACGGGACCACAATCCGGATGGTCAACTTCGGTGACCATTCCACGTGCTTGGACTATATTGATATATCAGTTGGCTGTTGCGAAATTGCTGAGATCTGGTAACTCACCGTGAGAGTGGTTTAGTGTTCCTTGAATGTCATTAACAGCAGCGTATGGCATCCCGCTTCCCTCGAAAATCTCGAGCCATTCCTGTGTTGTCTTCTGTTTTGTCGTGGTCTCGATTAGGCCGTCGATCTCCTCCCGATGCTTTACTCGATCGCTATTTGTAACAAAGCGGAGATCTGTCTTCCACTCGGGGTATCCCAATCGATCGCACAGCACTCCGAATAACTTGTCATTGCCGCCTCCGAAAAGTATGTCTCCGTCACGGGTCTTGTAGCTCCGGTAGGGCACGATAGATGCTACATGATTGTCAATAATTGGCTTATCCAAGGTACGAGAATAACCTCCTTCACTTACGATGCGCGGTGCCCCATCGTCCCGAATCTTTCTTCCCGCTGATAAGAGCGGAACTGGCAAGATTAGACAGCGTCGCAACCTGACAATCGCTCAGGGATGCGTCGATATGTTGCCCCTTTCCAGTACGTCCACGGGCAATAAGCGCGGCCATGATCGCGTTCGAAGTATATAACCCCGTCGTTAAATCTGTAACCGCCACACCCACTTTGACTGGGGCGCCATCCCGTGCCCCCGTGATGTGCATCAGGCCCATCTCCGCTTCGACCATCACGTCGTATCCAGCTCGGTTACTGTATGGACCTGTCTGGCCGTACCCGGTGATACTAGCGTAGATCAACTTGGGATTGATGGCATGCAATGTTTCGTAATCCATGTTGTATTTCTTGAGACCTCCAGGGAGGTAGTTTTCAACAAGAACATCGCATTCCTTGACGAGCTTGTGCAGAATCTCGACGCCGGGCTTGTGAGCGAACGAGAGGCCAATCGACTTCTTGTTGCGGTTCACCTATTGCGCGTCAACCTAAGCCGTATTGTTTGAGCATGAGCAAGTGTATCGTACAGCTAGGTAGTAAGCGCTCTCGCCAGGGCCCTGTCGCGACTCATTTTGATATTTCGCAAATGGTGGGCCCCAGGCTCGAGTATCATCACCACGCACAGGGTGTTCGACTTTGATGACTTCTGCTCTGTTCGAAACAGATGACATTAGCACACGCACGTGGCGATCTGTAAAATCGGGCTGCGTACCCTAAGTCTCCCAGGATCTGTGTACAGTATGGCTAGCAGACAAAAGAAAGATCAGCATACTGAATGACGGTTAAGAAAAACAAAAAGTAAAATGATTACTCACACCAGCGAGAACTCTAGTCATATCAAGCACCTTAATCCCAGTCAGAGGTAGCGTATCGCCAATAGCGCTCGAGTAGCTTCGTCGCCATGGTGCCATGCGCCGGAGACCAATCGCAGCAGCAACAGTAGGACTGTCCACCAATGGCCGACGGACGAGGGCCTGAAACTTCAGTGCAACACTCATAATCACACACCCACTGAAACGATAGTCATCCCACTTTAATAGAGGAAAAGGGATTGAATGGGTAATGGAAAGTGGTGTTACTTGTACTTTGCATCCCACCGCCGACACCGCTCGGCGATATATAAAGAGAGCCGAGGTCAACCGACTGACATCAATTCCGAACTCTCTCGTTCACAGCGCTTTTTCGGATTATCGCACGATGTTTACTGGCCTTGTTGAGAAGATCGGGAGTAAGCTTCCCCCCTCACTTTTCTTATTTGATAAACGGCCAAGCTGACGAGTTTACTACAGCGGTGACGGCCCTCGAACCCCTCGACACCTCGTCGAGCGGAGGTGGTGGCACATCCTTAACCATCTCCAACTGCAAAGAGATACTCACAGATGCCCATTTGGGCGATAGCATCGCCGTAAATGGTAAGACGATGCACTCCTGACACAGAAGTCACCAGAAAAAAGATCACCGCACATCCTCCTCCATGGAACGTGGGGGAGGGGAAATTCACGGCAAGACTCAAACTAACCGCATACAGGAACATGCCTCACAGTAACAGCTTTCGATAAAACCTGGTTCAAAGTCGGCGTCGCCCCTGAGACCCTCCGCCGCACAAACCTCGGCTCCCTCCAGACAAACTCCAAAGTCAACCTCGAACGCGCCGTCAAAGCCGACACACGCATGGGCGGCCACTTCGTCCAGGGCCACGTCGACACCGTCGCAACGATTCTGTCCGTGACACCGGAAGGAAATGCTTTGGTCTTCCGCCTGCAGCCGCGCGATAAAGGTGTGCTGCGGTACGTTGTTGAGAAAGGCTATGTGACGCTAGACGGCGCGAGTTTGACGGTGACCAAGGTTATTGATGGGGAGGAGGGGTACTGGGAGGTTATGCTTATTGCATACACGCAGGAGAAGATTGTTACAGCGTCTAAGCAGGCCGGGGAGGAGGTTAATGTTGAGATTGATATTGTCGGGAAGTATGTCGAGAAAAGTGTGGAGAGTTACTTTACCCAGGCTTCTGGGGGTGACTACAACATCTTGGAGAAGATGGTCTCTCGTATTGTGAATGAGAAACTCAGGAAGTGATGGAAAAAGGGAAGGTATGATTTACGATAGCATTATCTTATAATCTCTCAGTTAGCATGTACATTTTATTCTGACTGCAAATAGACTTATGGGTATAATTTTTGAAGCCTTCCAGCGCAATAATACATTAAAGATGCTTTTTCAATCCTTGTTCGTAACCGTTTGCTGCTCTCACAGACAAAGCGCAAATGCTAATGCGACGGGTACAGTCGCACATTGCAGGTAATCATCACAAATACGCAACAGCCAACGAAGGTCTTCCAGACCATGTCCAGCTTTACCGGTATGGGCTGTTGACGAAAGCCCGTCTTTAAGATCTGAAGCAGACCGGGAAGTCTGTTGGATATCGGGCATAAGTCGCAGTGACAGGCGTACCCGTTCATTCTTCCATGGAATCGTCACTATCCACCTCACCTTCCTGTTCTTCGCCCTCACCTTCCTCGAGGTCATCACTGAGCCAGTCATCTTCATCATCCATCTCTTCATCCTCATCGTCACTCTTGACCTCCTTTCCTTCAGCTCTAGCCTTAGCCTTCTCCTGCCTCTTCTTCTCGACATTGTCCTTTTGCTGCTTCTTTCTTTGCTCCTTCTGCTTCTTTCTCTGATCCCAATTCCTCTCCATTTTCTGAACTTCTGCTGCAGACTTCGTAATGTAATCGTGCCACATGATTTTGCCGTCACAAAGCCCGTCCTCAACCTTAGTCAGCCGGAGTCGCATACGGGGACCCAATTCGACCAGCTTAACGGCCCGTTTCTCGAC
Organism: Aspergillus pseudoglaucus; assembly: GCA_039880875.1. NCBI lineage: Eukaryota > Fungi > Ascomycota > Eurotiomycetes > Eurotiales > Aspergillaceae > Aspergillus > Aspergillus pseudoglaucus. The sequence continues at coordinate 165,963 of JBDODC010000031.1, read as the reverse complement.
CTCGGGTGCACTGTTTATTTTCTTTTCGGCCTTCTCTTTGTCGCCAGCCTTCATGCGCTGCAAATCTCTCTTGTTCAGAATCTTCCTGGTGGTGCTCTCCGCAACCTCAACCTCCGCATCCGTATCCATTTCAGTCTCGCTTGCCGAAGTGTAGCCGGCTGCCGATGGGTCAAGTAGGTAGTCTGCGGCATCTTCAAGCTTCCCAAGATTAGGAACAGCAGCCTTGGGATCTTTGTTTCGAACCTCCTTGGGATCGAGGCGGCGAATCCGTTTCGAGACACCGGTCTTCTTGGTACTGATAGCGTAATGTCTCAGAGTCATGATATACGAATCGCTTCCCTCTTCTTGCTCTCTGTTTAAAAGCATAATACGGCGAATAGAGGACAGTGGCGTAGCCTGAGGATTGATCGGAGGGAACATCGACTGGAAGATGGTTGTACATAAGCTCTCGAGACGCTTGGGTACTTTCGAGTCCTCTGTCGCATTAGGCGAGTTAAAGTTGTTCATGACGAGCAGGGGTGGTGTTTTGTGGTCCTGTCCACCACCTCTCGGACGTTTCAATGCTCTCTCAACGTCTCTGCATAACGAATAGTTCTCGACATGGAAGTGAAGAGTCGGTCCGCGAGGAGTGAGCGCAAGACGCATATTGGTGTTTCCGGTGGCCGATTTCGAGAAGAGCATGAGGTGCGAGACACCGAGGGGTCCTGTCATAACCGTATAGTCCCTCAACCTGTTGGATTTACGTTCCTGAAGTACAATTTTTCCGTTAGATATTGCTCGAAGAAATTTCATAATTTGTTTAATTCGCGCATCTCACCTTCAATCGCACAGCCGTATCAGGCTCCATCATCAACCGGACATCCTTAACCAGCTGGCTAACGCTCGAACCGACTTGCGAAGCGCCGACTCGAATAACCATAGACTTCGGAGTCTTGCTCACATTGCCAGATGCACTGACCCTGGCCTTGGCCGACGCATTAACCGCCTTCGAATGAGTACGATTCTTGACTCCTTTCGCCATTGTGAAGTAGTCAATGACAAGAAAATTGATATGCAAAAAGGTCAATATTGGACGATGTCTAGAAGCGGAAGTGGACTTTTTTCTCTTTTTTTCTCCGGCGGAGACCCAGACGATCACCGGATCAATGATCTTGCGGCGCCCAAAATTTATTTGGAGATAACTATCGAAGAGAAAGAGGCAAGCCAAAAAAAAAAAACAAAAAATTTACCAATCACACTATACAATATGCCCGGATTCAAGAAACAAAAGACCGTGAAGCCAGAGTCCCGCAATATTGAGGAACCAGAGCCCTCCAGCCCCGAAGACTCTGGCTCTGAAGCTGAAGAGACCCCCGATAACCCTCAAGCGCAAGATGAGACCGCCGAAGCTGAAGACAAAAAGCCGCTCCCCAAGTCATTCAAAGAGTTAGGAGTAATTCCGCAACTATGCGAAGCTTGTGACAACCTAGGATTCAAGGCTCCCACTGCGATCCAGGCCGAAGCCATTCCGTTGGCTTTACAGGGCCGTGATTTGATCGGTTTGGCAGAGACGGGAAGTGGAAAGACCGCAGCTTTTGCTCTCCCGATTCTACAAAGTACGGATAGCTTCCCCAGAAGAAGTGCTGAAGAAAAGGCTTGCTGACAGGATGTTTAAGCCCTCATGGAGAAGCCCCAATCCTTTTTCGGCCTCATCCTCGCCCCAACCCGTGAATTGGCATACCAGATCTCCCAATCCTTTGAAACCCTCGGCTCGACCATCTCAGTTCGATGCGCAACAATCGTCGGAGGCATGGATATGGTATCGCAATCGATCGCGCTTGGAAAGAAGCCACACATCGTTGTCGCGACTCCTGGTCGTCTGCTGGACCATCTGGAGAACACCAAGGGCTTCTCGCTCCGCGGCCTGAAGTACCTCGTCATGGACGAAGCAGACAGACTACTTGACATGGACTTCGGTCCCCTCCTGGATAAGATCCTGAAAGTCCTCCCTAGAGAACGCCACACATATCTCTTCTCTGCGACACTCAGTTCCAAGGTGGAATCGCTGCAGCGTGCCTCCCTCTCCAACCCGCTCAAGGTGTCCATCTCCTCAAGCAAATACCAGACCGTCTCAACCCTTATGCAATCATATCTCTTCGTCCCTCACAAGTTCAAGGACCTCTACCTGGTCTACCTGCTGAACGAATTCGCCGGCCAATCCGCCATCATCTTCACTCGCACCGTCCACGAGACACAACGTATGTCTGTCCTGCTCAGAGCCCTGGGATTTGGCGCTATTCCTCTCCACGGCCAGCTTTCCCAGTCCTCCCGTTTAGGTGCCTTGGGCAAGTTCCGTTCCCGCAGCCGTGACATTTTGGTCGCTACGGATGTTGCAGCCCGTGGTCTGGATATCCCATCCGTCGACGTTGTTCTGAACTTTGACCTCCCCAGTGACAGCAAGACATATGTTCATCGTGTTGGACGTACCGCGCGTGCCGGAAAGAGTGGTGTGGCGATTAGTTTCTTGACACAGTATGATATTGAGGTTTGGCAGCGCATTGAGAGAGCTCTAGGTAAGCAACTTGATGAATACGCTATCAAGAAGGACGAGGTAATGGTGTTCGCTGAGCGTGTTTCGGAGGCTCAGCGGCAGGCAATCATGGAGATGAAGGCCTACGATGAAAAGAAGGGAACCAGGGGAAAGAAGGGTAGGGGGAAACGGTCTCGTGATGAGATGGACGAAGAAGAGGGTTAATCTACAATCTCCTTGCTACTATTTCTTGTCCGATATACCTATTTATGCCTGGTGATGATTATTATATTTTGGAGTTTGACGGGAAAAGTTAAAATAGATGTTTGCTTTATTGACAAACAAAGAATCATTTCATAATTTATGTTCGTAATCTCGTCCATAACCTGTATGGCATTGTAGATAGGCGACTTCGTCATTTTATATCAATTAAAAAGAAGTCCATTTCGTCAGACCGTGTTCGCTAAACGAAAGAATGCAAATCATGAGGGTAACTTGAGAGCTATTAAAGAATGGATAACTCAAGAAGCTTGCAATATTTCCTTGACCGAGCCAGCCTCTTTAACCGCATTAGCAACACGGGTGGCCAGGTCGTCCGCTTCAGATCGGCTTGCAGCCTCTGCATAGACCCGGACTGCGTCTTCGGTGCCACTAGCACGAGCGAAGCTCCGTCCCTTATTGTACCGAGACATGAGTGATTCGATCTTGGTCTGAAGGCCTGGAGGCGACTCAAGCTTACGCTCCGCATCGTAAGCCTTGAAAATGGAGCGATCAGAAACCTCGACACGGACGAGACGGGAGGGAAGGTCAGTGTAAGTTCCAAGCCATTCCTTGGGGCTCCACGATTTGTGGGCAAGAATAGCTTCAACTAGGAGCATGTCAGAGATAGCATCACCGACCGCTTGGTTAATCAGGTCAGTGAGACCCTGAAGACATTCGATCGAGCGTTGCTGGGCCGGCGACTGAGGCTCAGCGCTCTTGATGATCTTCAGGGCGTTCTCAGAGAAAGTAATGGTACCATGGCCATTGGCTTCGAAGTAAACACCAACGTCGAAGCGCATAGCCGCATGATGGAGATGTTTAACACCAGTGTTGGTGCAGACAGACTGAAGCTTCAACACCTTCTCAATGTAATCCGTGCTGGCACCGTTGGCATAAGCAGTTTGGATGATACCAATCTTGAGGTTTTGCGCAATTCCAGCGCTTCGGGCCAGATCGCCAATGAATGAAGCGGCCAGAGTGGCAATGCGATCACCATCAAGGAGGCGGAAGACGTTGCTCTCGTCAACAAAATAGTAGACCAGACGGTCCGCGTCACCATCCAAGGAGGCGCAACGGTCGAGAACAGCGGCCTTCGAAGATGGAGGAGCACGTTGCTTAGTCTTCACATAATCGGCACCGCACTAATAATCAAAAGTTAGTTTGCAATTGTCTGAGTATAGGAAAAGTGGGTGCCATACGTCGGAGTTCAAGCTGTCGGGATTGATGACGTCGTCGTTGACAACGTTGATATCAAGGCCACCCTCCTCAGCACTGGGCAAGTATTTGATCTGTTCCCTCAATTTAGGTCCACCGACACCGTTCGCACAGTCGACAGTCAAGCTACCCTTGACCTTGACGCCCCTCATCACTCTCTTGAAAGCCTCGGCAAGCTTCTCATAATAACCCTGCTCGGTAGGCTCGCCGTACTCATATTGTGTCCCGAGAGTGTTCTTGCAGCGGACGATATAGTGCAGCTGAGGGGTTGTCATATATTTCATGTCGGCAAACTCGACCTCTGTAGCGGTAAGTGCGGCATTGAGCACACTGACCAGACGAGAGCCAGATGCACGAGTGTCCCGAGCGAAAACCACACGAGCCGGGTTCTCCATGTTAACATCGATCTCTTGGATCAATTCCTCGTACACTTCGGCAATCTTATCCAGCGGAGCATTGGCGAGCTTCGTCGCATGCTCCTCCCATTCAGCCTATCCAGAGAGCGTGAGCGAAGTATATCAATCGGAATCAATTTGCGTTAAGTCTTACTTCCAACATTTCACCCTATACGAAATAGTCAGTCAACACCCATTCCACTTTTATTTTACCGGAAAAATGCAACATACCATTGGGTCAACCAGCTTGACCCCATTGTCCTGCGCAGGATTGTGACTGGCCGTGACCATGACACCAATCCATTGTCCGCTAAGCTTCCTGGACCGGAGTCCGGCGAGCAATCCAACAGCGAAGACGACCGTGTTGAGGAGATCACTGCGTGCATATACGCATTGGTCAAAGTGTACTTGTAACGTAAATGAAAACAGGGGCGATCGTGGGGTCAATTCGTGGAGGCGGGGCTGGAGGAGCTGATTCTCCCCAAGGGAAAACTTACGCCTTCATTCGGAACTGGACACAAAAGACAGAGTCAGTACCATTCGCAAAAATACCGTTAATAAAAAAACCACTTACCCCGGCAGTGCCATATTGGAAGACTGCCCCCTCTGGCTTGGTATAATTCAGGGCTGCTTCTGTGATCGCTTTCTTAACAGTCGGAGACGCCATCATGTCCACACATAAGGGAGGGGGGAAGGCAGTTTAAAGGGATTCCAGAACCGAAGAAAATGTGAAAGAAAGAGAAATCTCCAAAGAGAAAGAAGAGAAAGCGAAAATGACCAGAAAAGCAGACTAGCAAAGAAAAATAAATCAGAAACGGCGATTGTGGCACGAGGTGGGAAGAACAGCCCGTGACGATACTGCCACGGCCCAAGCGGTGAGCGGTGGAGGCCGAGGTGGAAATAGCACTACTACAAAGAACTACGCCGTATGTATGACAACTGGCAATATAGAAGTATGTATGTACTGTGGGCTGCAAGGAGTCTAGCGTGCTTTTATTTCGTGAGATTTGGTAATTATAGGGTTGAATTGGTCATCCACAGCCACCAAAGTTTACTCCGATAGGGAGAATATCATCCAAAGGCGTGAGTCTGAGCTCTCAAAGCTACAAACTCAAGCCTTGTATCGTATCCCAGCTACGTCGTTTTGAATGTCTTTGATGAGGAACCTAACAGTCACAACCGCCGTCAGCTAGTCAAATCGCGGGAAAATGCGAAGGAGAATCAAGGAGAACTTACGAGTACCACCATGCAGTCGGAATGACGGTCCCGAGGTGCCAGAGACTGTGGGCATCGATCAGCCCATGCCAGGGGGGAAAGTCCAGCAGTTCCAGGCTCATGGCCAATATAATCCAGAGAACAATCATTCCTGGCCAAGCGGTCCACAGTTTCTGCTGCTTCTGATACCGACAGATACTGAATCCGACCCACAGTACGTTCGATATCATTCCAACCACGATGTTGGCAATCATGTTGTAGGTATAGTCCCATGACCAGAAGCTCAAATAGCACACGTGCACGATGTAAAGGGCAGCGCAGAGCACAGTCAATAGGCGGCGCAACGTCGGTTTGAACCGGGGTGTCTCCTGGTCTAGGCGCAAGACCCGGATAGCAGCAAGATAGAGACCATACATGACGTTCGCCCCGGCTCCAAAATAGTCCAGTTTCTCCGTAAGCGGGAAATCTCTGCAGTGGAAGATAGTGCTAAACGTCCAACACGCCAGACCACAGTATCCAAACCAAACGTAGTATTTCCGGAGGGAATGCCAGGCTGGGATAGACTCCTGGATTCGAGAAATGCCATGCCAATGGGCCAGAAAGTTGAGCAGAGAAAAGAGGACAGAAAACGGTTCCTGCATGCCGATCATTCTGCGAAACGGCCATTTCCCATGGAACTGGACGATAGGAGTGATCATCGGAGGGTCTCGAGCGACTCGAAGGTCGGTGACGACATGTTGGCAGGTATAATCGCATTCAGCTGGACAGTTCCAGAACATGAGACGGAGATGGAGTGCTAAGGACAGACTATTTAGCCACAGGAAGCAATCGCATAGTAAAGAAAAGAGGTAGACATACGAATAACAGAATTGCCATCTTTGCAATTCTCAGCTTGACAGACCTATTAAATCGTTTGTGAACTGTGCTTTGCGATCCAAGTAAACAACTAAACTACCTTGACACATTCTTTGAACTCTGGGAGGTGGTCTCCCAAAGAAGCTGAAGACTTTCCAATCAAGGTAGCAAATAGAAAAAAGACAAAAAGACAGGAGATTGTTCTCCCCCTGGTACTCAAGCCCATTGTGACAATTCTGCCAAGTACTGGCACCTTTCAGCGCGTGAATTTCAGGAGAAGCGCCACAATGAATGTAGCTCCCGGATGGCGGCCGCAGCGGGCGGAGTGAATTCCGCCGGCAGTATGGGGTCTTGGCATTTTTGCTCCAATACAGACATTGCATGCCAATTGCCAGAGAAAAAGAGGAGTAAAAATTATACCGTATCTTAGTAATGCAATTGAAGGCCTCATTATCACCATTGACACATATGGAGAGTTGTAACAACCAGCCCTAATCAGGACAGGGCACTCCGATCACATGATTTGTATCCAAATCGGGCTAGTCTGATATGAAGCAGAGACTAACCTTCATTGGAACATGGCGGAGATAAAAAAAAAAAAAAAGCTCGCGGCAAACCACCATCTTCCATATCGCATAGAGGACTTTCGTTTGGTTTTTTCCCTATATCTGTCCCCTCCCTCTTTTATTCTTATCAACGCTCTCCGAATCTTCATTCTTTTTGGGATCCAACTTGCGATTTCCACTCCATCAACATGTCTGAGCGACAATCGTCTGTAGACCCCTCTGCTATGATGACCAGCAGCGCGGATCGTATGGTTGGCGATGACCATGCCGAAGTGCGCTACTTCACTAGGTACGAAGAATCTTCAACTATCCTGACTTATTTGTCAATATGGCTAACAATACAATAGCTACGACCACCATGGTAAATGCGTCTCCAGAACTTTGTTTGATTTGGTATACAAGTGGCTAACTTCGCAACCCCCACTTAGGCATTCACGAGGAAATGCTTGTGAGCACACTTGTTCCACAACCGTTAATCTCACTTTATGCTAATATGTGATTTCTTTATAGAAAGATGACGTTCGCACGAGATCGTACCGTGACTCTATCTACCAGAACCGCCACGTTTTCAAGGATAAGGTTGTTCTCGATGTCGGGTGCGGAACCGGTATTCTCAGCATGTACGTGCAAAAAGAAACTGCAAATTTCACGGGGAAGGACTTTATACTGATAGACGTTATCGTGGATAAAGGTTCGCTGCTAAGGCCGGTGCTAAACACGTAATTGGTGTCGATATGTCCTCAATCATCGAAAAGGCTCGCGAGATCGTCGAAGTCAACGGCCTTACCAGCAAGATCACTCTTCTTCAGGGAAAGATGGAGGAAGTTGAACTCCCCTTCCCCAAGGTCGACATTATCATCTCTGAGTGGATGGGATACTTCCTTCTCTATGAAAGCATGTTGGACACTGTCCTCTATGCGCGCGACAGGTACCTTAACCCCGGAGGCAAGATCTTCCCTGACAAGGCTACCATGTATGTGGCAGCTATTGAGGACGGTGAATACAAGGACGACAAGATTGGATGTAAGTTATATTGTCAAAGTTTGGACTATTTGGTATATTAGCCTAACGTTTTCTCTAGTTTGGGACAACGTGTGGGGATTTGATTACAGCCCCATGAAGGATATTGCCCTTACGGAGCCCCTCGTTGATACCGTCGAGCTCAAGGCTGTTGTCAGCGACCCTTGCCCGATCATCACCCTCGATCTTTACACAGTCCAGTCCTCGGACCTCGCTTTCAAGGCTCCCTTCTCACTTCCTGCCAAGCGCAACGACTTTGTCCACGCCCTGATTGCTTGGTTCGACATTGACTTCACCGCATGCCACAAGCCCATCAGATTTTCCACTGGCCCTCATGCCAGGTACACCCACTGGAAGCAGACTGTCTTCTATTTGCGTGATGTCCTTACCATGGAGGAAGGAGAAGTTCTCACCGGTGTGATTGAGAACAAGCCCAATGACAAGAACAAGCGTGACCTCGATATCGGCATCAATTACAAATTCGAAACCACGGACCCTGTGCGTTACGCCGAGAACGGTTGCTTCTTCCGGATGTACGTATTGTACCTTGTGTACTATCTTCGGATCAGAAAACTGACATACACAGGTGTTAAATTTCTTTCTTCGATATTACGTTCTGCAAATCTCTTTCGGTAATTTCTTCTGTCTGGTATAGCATATCAATGATCTGGCAGCAAATGCACACGATCGATATGAACGACATGGTGTAAACAGAGGTTCGATTGGGGTGAACAATAATGATCGATTGGGGTGTTTTTTTTTTTTTTTTAATGTCGGCGTTTTTAATTTGAGTTTTTCATTGGAAGGAAAGGGAACTGCATCATTGTTTGGCGCGATACGGACAGAGACGATTATGAAGCTCCTCGAATTTCCTAAGTAGATACCCCGTCCGAGTCGATGCTCAGTCTAACCACCTCCGACGTTATTCATAGATTGTTTAGGCTTTTTAATGAGATCCCACTCACAACTGTTTTTATCTGATCGCTTTATTGGTTTTCATTGGCCGGATGAGACGGCACTCGGAGCTATATAGATCAAGCCTCGGCTCGCTCAGTAGCCCCGCAAGGCAATCAATTTAAAAGGGCGACACGAACGAAATTAATTACTTTCTGACTGTCCTTGCTGTGTATTTCCTGATTCCATTCAATTTTTGTCGCGAATCCAGACTTGAAATCACCGTTACGATGTCGGCGCCTGGAGCGGGTCACGAATTCCCGACCAAGGAGGTTTCCTGGCAGAAACGCGATGTCTTGCTGTTTGCAAGCAGCATTGGTTGCAAGGCCGATGAATTGCATTTCCTCTATGTAAAATAGGATATCCAGTAATCCTGAGATCTCCAACATTTCTGACCCTTGATCCAGGAACTCCATCCGAACTTCTCCGTCTTCCCAACTTACCCTTTGATCCTCCGTACGCAGTGACCGATCTCTTCATACATTGAACCACAAACATATTAACTCCCCGTACAGCTTTCAAGCTCACCGACCAGGAAGTTACCGATTTCTATGCGCGTTCGCAGGCGTCTTCAGTCCCCGGTATCCCGGACTTCAACTACCGCCGCGTAGTAGATGGTCAACGGAAGCTTACCATCCTGAAGCCCCTTCCAACGACAAGCGCCGGCAAGAAGTTTGAATTGCGAAACAAAGTTGTCGGTGTTTACGACAAGGGCAAGCCTGGAACGGTTATGGAGACAGAGCAGTCGATTGTGGACAAGGAGACCGGAGAAGTGTACTCGAAGACTGTGAGCAGCAACTTTATGGTTGGTCAGGGGAACTGGGGTGGGCCGAAAGGCCCAAGTACCGTGAGCTACGCACCCCCGAAGGGCAAGAACCCAGACGCCATCCATGTAGTCCAGACTACTCTGGAGACCGCTCATCTTTACCGGTAAGTTTCGCAATACCTGACTCGAACATTCCATGCTAACTCCCGAGTTCAAAAGACTCAATGGTGACTATAACCCTCTGCACGCTACCCCAGAGCCTGGTCAGACGATGGGTTTTGGAGGTGTCATCATTCACGGCCTGTTCAGCTGGAATTCCGCTGCCCACGGAATCCTGCGCGAGCTGGGAGGAAGTGACCCTAAGAACTTCAAGGAGTTCCAGGCCCGGTTTGCTTCACCTGTCAGACCAGGCGACAAATTAACCACGGAGATTTGGCGGATGGGTAATGTCCAGGATGGTCATGAAGAAGTTCGGTTCGTGACCAAGAATGACAAGGGCAAGGTTGTTTTGAGTAACGGCCGTTGTCTGTTGAAGGTTGTCGAGCCGAGGAGCAAGCTCTGAGTGATATAATCCAAGGATACATATTTATCGATTACCTTTTTAACCATTATTTTCATACATATAAAAGATAAAAAAAAAAGAAAGGAAACGGTCCTTACATAGTAGTATGTTTCCCGTGTGCTCGGTAGCTCAGACCACTAGAACGAACTATCTTTCCCGGCACAAACAGTCAGAAGCGGAATAACTCGCTATCTACTCTGACCAGCACTTACCCAAATATACTAAGAGCTATCACAATTCCTGCAGAATTGTTGCCTGACTCTTCTAATCCGTATTTTACGGTTGACATCACGTGACCGCAGATGCAATCGTGTGGAGACGTCTTTCCATAACTTCCCTGAACTGCCCGGTACTCTTCAAGTCAACTGCCATTGTACGATTCTAGGATGAGTATGCCTCGTCTCTCATCTTCCAGGGTGCTTGCTAGCCCCTGGAAGAATGCCAGGTATGATCATTCCCTCGCGACTAAAATTTTCATGCACAATGCTAAAATGATTAATAGCGCTTCATTTACTCCCAAGCACATCAACTTGGTATGTATTCATTTGGGGGATCCCCAATGTAGCGGAAGTCTCTTTGCTCATTCTGTTTAGCGTGCCAACTACCGGGGCCTGTCGACGGTTCTTAGGCCGTCACTGCAGCAGCAACAGCAGCAGTACCACCCGTTGCAATTCACCAGACGATTCTCGTCTCTGATTGAGTCTGCAGCTGAGGGGTCTCAAGATGCTGTAGCTGAGAAGCAGGAAATGGTAGTTAAAATGGGGGGCATCACAGCAGCAAATAGGACGGAGAACATCCCTCCAAAAGTCAAGAAATTTCTCGGGTACATTGAAATGGAATTTGTCGTGAAGGGGAGACCAGCCATTGCATTTTAGTAAGTCTAATAGCCTTTATATAATATCCGAAGAACATCAATGCTCACCTTATTTTACAGTGGGGAATTCTGGCTCAGGTTGGTTATTCCCTGGGACGTTGGAATGGAAATACAAAAAGAAAGAAACTCATTTGAGCATCTAGGGACAACTGCCAATGCCCGAAATGTATCCACCCAGACACAAGACAGCGGAGTGTGAATACTTTCAAGGTATGATCCTCCCTGTACTTTACTCCTTTCGTATTTTCATGTCATGAGCGCTAATCGATGTCCTCCAGATACCGCAAGATGTCAGTGCCAACAAGGTCAGGTATGAAAGCCGGGCCGTTGTAGTCGATTGTAAGTATATCAGCGACATTTAAGATTACCACTGCTAAATATACCCAGGGTCCGATGGACATACTGGTGTCTATCCTATCTTTTGGCTTCTTGCACACCAAAACAAATCTCCCGAGAGACCATACCCCTCGAAACCAGGACCGTCTTTGCGGTAAATCAGCCCTTCCTCGGTATACTCATAGCTTATGCATTGTCTTGCTGATGTTTTGGGTTAGGCGCTTTAAGAAGTTCCATCCGACTGATCCAAATTCATCTTATCCCACTGTCACACACGATGAAGTCATGATAGATAACAAAGCCGTGTTCGACTGGCTTGAGAAAATAGTAGGCCCTCTTCAGCCACTCCTTATGCTAACGGGCTCGTCGAATGCTGATATCTTTCTAGTACGACTGGGGATTCTGCTTTGTCGAGGGCGTTCCTGTTGAACCTGAGGCAACACAAAAACTGATAGAGAGGATTGCCTTTGTCAGACATACCCACTATGGTATGATCCTTCGACAATTGACTACATGAGTGCTATTGCTTATAATACTCTGAAGGTGGCTTCTGGGATTTCACAGCAGACTTAAGTTTCAAGGACACTGCATACACGACGGAGTTCCTTGGTGCGCATACGGACAACACTTATTTTACTGACCCCGCTAGACTTCAACTGTTCCATCTCCTGTCCCACACTGATGGCCAAGGAGGAGAAAGTTTACTTGTTGATGGGTTCCGGGCAGCTCAACTCTTGAAACTCGAGAATCCTCAGCACGCTAAGGCATTGTACAAGTATCGACAGCCGTTCCACTCCAGTGGGAACGAAGATACGTGCATTCAGCCTGCCATTCAATATCCAGTATTCGTCACCCATCCCACGTTCAAGCGGCAGCTGTATCAGATTCGATGGAATAACTACGACCGAGCAGCCAAAGTAGACTGGAGCTCGAAGGAACAGGAAGAATGGTACACTGCAGCACGGCATTTCAACGAGATCGTACAACGGAAGGACTTGGAAATCTGGACACAACTTCAGCCCGGAACAGCGCTCAGTATGTGCAACTCCTCCTGCTCCTTAGATATGGCTAACCGGCTCCAAGTTTTTGACAATTGGAGAATGCTCCACGGACGTTCAGAGTTCGTCGGAAAGCGTAGGATGTGTGGTGGCTACGGTACGTATACTCGGTCATCCCGGGTCCCGGGAATGCATGATACTGATTTGCCTTAGTGAACAACGACGACTTCCTCTCCCGCTACCGTCTTCTCAAGTTCGGTCGTGAGGCTGTTTTGCGAAACCTTGGAAATACGTACAACTCTGAGAGCAATCCTAACATGTTGTTCTAGGTGCTGGAGCGTCAAGAAGACCTTGACTGTTCGAGTCGGTTGGAGGACGAGGGACAAACTCTCTCGACGAGAGTGCGATATCAATCTGTATCGAATAGAGAATTTTGTGAAATACCCATAGTAAAATCATGTAAATCACTTGTTTTAAAGTATACCACCAGTGAATTTGCGGAGGGTAGTCTATTTGTAAGGGTCACGTGAAACACCGGCGGCTGACGTTGTTTGGCCGGAGCTCACATCGTCGCCCGGAATCCATCCAGACAGCTCTCGCTCCCAATCTCCCACCCTTGTCATCTTTCTCCGAACTTCCCTTTTCAACACATTAGCCTTTTAACGACTCATTTTCAATTTTCATCTTCCCTCACCTTTCTCTTAATACACTAACGTTGCCACACACCCACTCCGCCCACTATGTCCACCCTTGAAGATCTCGATGACCTTGAACGTGAAGTGAGAGACAAGAAGCAGGACCAAGGCGACGGCGACGGCGATGGCAAAAAACCAGAAGGCGGCGATGGCGATGCCGAGATGAAAGATGCCGACGAGAAAAAGAAGGAGGAGGAGGGTCTGTTGGATGAGGAGATTCTCAGCTCGAGTACGGCGGATATCGTCAAACGGCGGAGGATGCTAGAGAATGAGCTGCGTATCATGAAGAGTGAATACCAGCGATTGATGCACGAACAGAATACCATGAGGGAGAGAGTTAAGGATAATCAAGAGAAGGTTGAGAACAACAGGTATGGCTCATAGATCTCCGATTCTGGAAATCCTGAGTGGACCATAGCAGGGTAATGGCAAGAATGTATTGCTAATTGCTGACGGCGCATAGGCAACTGCCGTACCTCGTCGGAAACGTCGTCGAATTGCTTGATCTGGATGTTGAAGCCGATGCCGCCGAGGAGGGCGCCAACATCGATCTGGATGCCACGCGCGTGGGCAAGTCCGCTGTCATCAAAACCTCGACCCGCCAGACAATTTACCTCCCTTTGATCGGTCTGGTAGACCACGAGAAGCTTAAGCCTGGTGACTTGATCGGTGTCAACAAGGACTCATATCTTGTGTTGGATACGCTACCCGCCGAGTACGATAACCGGGTGAAGGCAATGGAAGTCGATGAGAAGCCTACAGAGAAGTACACGGATATTGGTGGTTTGGATAAGCAAATCGAAGAGATTGTCGAAGCTATTGTGTGGCCCATGAAGGAGGCGGAGAAGTTCAAGAAGATTGGAATCAAGGCACCAAAGGGTATGTCTATCCCTGTTTTATACGATTTATGCCTTTGCTAACGTCTGCAGGTGCATTGATGTACGGTCCTCCTGGTACGGGTAAAACGCTCCTCGCTCGTGCATGTGCCGCAGAGACAAACGCGACTTTCCTCAAGCTTGCCGGTCCGCAGCTGGTACAGATGTTCATTGGTGATGGTGCGAAGATGGTTCGGGACTGCTTCGCATTGGCCAAGGAGAAGGCTCCTTCAATTATCTTCATTGACGAACTCGATGCTATTGGTACAAAACGTTTCGACTCCGAGAAGTCCGGTGACCGTGAAGTGCAGCGGACAATGCTTGAACTCCTGAATCAGCTGGACGGTTTCGCATCGGACGACCGCATCAAGGTCCTCGCCGCCACGAACCGGGTCGACGTCCTCGACCCTGCGCTTCTCCGATCTGGTCGCCTGGACCGCAAGATCGAGTTCCCTCTGCCCAACGAGGAGGCTCGTGCCAACATTCTGCAGATCCACTCACGCAAGATGGCCGCTGATGACAGCATCAACTGGCACGAACTTGCGCGTAGCACGGACGAGTTCGGTGGTGCACAGCTGAAGGCTGTCTGCGTGGAAGCGGGTATGATTGCGCTCCGAAAGGGACAGAGCAAGATCAACCATGAAAATTACGTGGATGCGATTGCGGAGGTACAGGCGAAGAAGAAGGACGCCAACATGGGTATTTATGTCTAGGCGAATGTCACCTTTTTCATTTCTTGGTATTCTCATGTGTTACCATTTATGTACTTTGAGGATTCTGAGCAATTCAAGCCATTAGTAATTTATCCCCCTACCCATAATCATACATATGCAATGAAAATTCATTTAAACTGCCACGATCACAAAGATGGTGTAAACCCTGTTCGTTCCATTTGTTTGATAGCCTCCTTACGCAGCACATCAAGAAGCATATCAAAGACGTCCCCAGCCTTACGTTCTGGACTGATATCACCCCAAACAACATCCCACGAGTCAATATGATAGTCTGACTAGCAAGTTCTGATACATTTGACACAAGAAAAATTGTCTACATGGAAGTCTTGTTAGTCTTACCATTTTCCAATCGAGACTATAAGGAGAGAGAGAGGAAAGACATACCTCAACCTGACCAAGCCGCGGCTTTTTGTCCATACTCCCCTCCAACGTCCAAATATCAACTGTCCCTCTCACATGCATAATGTCCTCCGAATCCGATATCCACATCACCAAAATACCCATCCGAACCTCACCATTTCCGCAAACCAACCATTCAATAAGATCGTCTCGAAAATGACTTACCTGTTCACCTCCATCCGAGGTGTCTAGATCACTCTTGGTCCATCCACATTCAAAGATGACACGCGGTAGTAGGCATTGGGAATGATGAAGAAGTTGGGTACTTTTGGATGTTTTTGTATGGCGGCTCTGGGAAGGTGAACACTTAAAAACAGTTTACTCATTATTATAGCATAGTCTATGGCATGAGACGTCAAGTCAGTTTAGATGTGTGCTTACAGGTAGTCACCATAGGCTGAAGAGATTCATATTCATCGTCCGATAAGATACCACTATCACACCAGTTGAACTCGCAAGCCCTGTACCGCAACTAATTTGTATCCTGGAGGGGACCGGGAATTGCTTTGATATTTAGGATCCCAGTACTCGGGTCGGAATATTTGCTGTACAGACGTTAAGTCCATGGACTTCAGTGTTAGGTTAACCGGATGGAGGTACATGCAAGCATATCAGCCGCTCAAGTGCAAAACCAGCATCTTTGCCCCAGGAAGAATCAATATACGAGTAGGTCGCGATATAATTGTTATCATGTCCGGGGTTGGGATTGTTCCCCTGGTTGCAGACTTGCTCGATGATGTGGGAGTAGAGGGCTGTTGCATTGGGGAATTCGGAGCCGGGGTGTATGTTGAGCTAGGTTCCTGATCTTAAGACATTATGGTAATATTATGCAGCCTTGAGATATTGTTTTTGGAATTGTAGTGAAGTCCCGGATGATTTACCGATGATGTTGGACCAGGGTATAGCATTCACTGCTTAAGTCCAAGTCCAATAGTCTTTTTCTAATTATTCTTCGCTCTCCCTCCAGATGCAACAACGATGCGAAAAATAAATGCTGTCCTTGGGGATCATACAGCAGTTATGATTTGACTGATCTAAAGAATGTTGCAAAGTATCTTTGTGGAGTCCCGTACAGCTATGTGAATGAGTTTTTGACATTACGCAAAACCAAAGAAGTCACCAAGATATGAGGGGGGAAACCTTGACAATGGATGACCGTCCGTTTTTCCTCGAAGGATGTACCCAAATCTCTGATATTCTTCCACGACATCACGCCAAATCGTTGGTCCCATTCTGCTCAACCATATCCCCTGCAACTTTTTCTTACAAAAGTGTAATCTGCTGCTCATTTACTTCATTTCTTGGATTCAAGACGAAGGACAGAGTGATTCTTTTGACCTGAACTCCCTTATAGGAGACATGTACTCACGATTGGTGTCCGAGGTACAAGGCAGCTATGATTGATGACTCTCATTCTTATCACCTTGCACTTTTAGTGCCCTAATACTCGCTGAGCACACCTTATACGTTCCCCGAACTGCTCTGCAAAGACATTCAGAGAACACCCAACTGAGTAAGTACAGCCCATAGGTGGTTGAAGGCTGATTCTCGAAACTCATGCCACAGTTTTGAAACATCTCAACAAGTGGTTTGTTGGTGGAATTGGTGCAGTTTGCTTAGGGGTTCTGAAGAACTGAATGACGGCCTAAAAGAGAATATGAGTTAGGTCTCTAAACAGAATGTAATGTTTAACAGCAATGCAAAAAAGCGGTTGACAATTTTTAACGAGCAAAAGATGCACATGGTACATTACGATAATGCCTTGGGTCATGCTCAACTGCTATCGATGCAAGCATGGGATACATGCATTATGCCCATGGATGGCCATCTCCCAGACTTATTTTATTTCAACATGCCCAAATACAGAAATCCTCGGAATGATCGCAAGGGAAAAAAATATGACTCTTTCGGAATAGCATGGTAAAAAGCGGCCGTGTGATTACCGGCTTTATGATCCCTAGGAAACAGGTATCACACCTCTGTTCTTGAGCGCCTAGCATCAAAACTTAGGTCGACCATACCTGGGCTTACAGATATTCCGAGTACGCTTTTCGCATTGGTTTAAAAGCTATACTTAAGCTGTACCTAGCTGTTAATGAACACATCTACCGTCATTCATTCGATACTCAATGAAGTCGAATTATAGTTAACTTTGTGCAAGAAAGGCCACACCAAGGCTCTAAATTGTGAAACACTGACTCCCCGAGCCATGAGTTGTAGTCCAAGCAGCTACACAATGACAAGCACCGTTCTCGTTATGCCATGTCCGCTATTCTAGTGATTTCTGGCTAATTGCAACCAGAGCCCTGTGCCCCCAGCCCGAGATTACGTACTTCTAGTACTCTCTCTTCACATCCCAAACGCTGAAGAGAAACGATAAAGCCTGCATAGTATACCCTTCCAAGTGACATATCACTACATGCATGTGTGTGGAATCTTTCGATAAACTATCACATCTGGACATTCGTCAGACTACCTGCCCAGCCATTGCTTAATGAAATAGGCGCGACGAGGATTGATACACCTCAAATCTTTCTCGGCGTCGAAGTGAAACCCACTACATCTCGCTTAGAGGGCCTCCTCTAACTGCTCGCATACTTCTTTCAGAAATTTGCATAAATCGAGGGTGTACTAGATGTGCACCTAGAATTGGGGTTTCCAGCAATTAGCTTCCTAATGTAGGGCCAGCAGTGGTCTACGTGGCGTTTAGGCCGGGGGACAAACATAGCTTATAAGGCTCTTTGGGTTGAGATTGCAGAGAATGCTAACCCCTGTCAGTTGTCAGTTTGAAAACCTCGACGAGCTAAGCTGCAACATGAAACCATTTCAAGGGGCTCTTTCGAGTTATCAACCTTGCTTCTCACATACGTTCATCCATTTCCAATGTGACATGCAAACCGGGCTATGTTCTTTCCCCAAACCCAACCCCTCGAATTAATTCTCAAATTGCTCAATCCATGCGAAATAAGTGGTTATGATAAACCACACCCATTTCAACTACAACCCAACCTGCCCAAAAAACACAACAGGACATGGCTAAACTCGAGTCCAAAACAAGCAAAAAAGTCCCGACTTTATCTAGCTTACTTATTTCTCGGGCTAGGCAAGTTCTCAAAAGGACCACGGGTTCTGATAGAGGAGCAAGGGAGCAGGGCCAGATATCGCGCTGGCGTTAAGATGATCCCGTGCCTCTTTCGATTCTATCTCTTCTTATGAGATGCTTATTGCGATGGCTATTATAATCGGAATGGAAGTTTCGTGGTATAAATATCTACGAGAGTTTCGAAAGATCCCCCGCAGAGTGCTTCTATCACAACATGAGATAGGAGGCTTGGAACCAGAGAAACCCCAAATTTTAATTATACAAACTTTTATCAGCTCAGGTTCCGATCAATTCTACTTACAGGTCATCTACCACGGAGCAGTTGATCAAAATCTCATTTAAGTATTCCAACAAACACACCCAGGACAGACCTGGTTCTTCAACCTTCTAGAACAATCGCCACATACAGCTCCTTAGGGGAAGCTGTCGCGCTAGAGCTCATGAAGAAGCAAACTCCTGATAATGACGGCATTTTCATATCTTCATCCAACCACAACCTGCCCGACCTATAACTTTCCATCTTCCGAGAAACTATCAGCAGTTGCCATGACAGTCGGAGACAATCGATTCCTTGTGGGGATGAGCGGCAGAAGCATACAAATTTTCGAACTTTCCTTGCAATGCTACGGAGCACCATGCCGTGGAACCGGAGAAGACCAAAATACTAGTTCCTAAATGGATAGGTCTACGCTGGTCCACATCATGAACAGGGTGATCAATATGGAGTAGATCTACGACGCTAGTTCAACGAATCAATAGTTTCAATATCATGATTCTCGATTGCGATTATTAGTATCCTAACCTAACCAATCCCGACCTAACCTAATCAAACCTAACCAAACCGCTCTGCCTGCCATGCCAGCGCCATGGAACACAAAATAAAAAGAAAAAGAAAAAGAAAAAGACATAATATGTTGCCTCCCATTTTGCAATAACCAAGTTCCAATAACATTATCTGGTGGTATATAGATCGGTATATATAATGGCCAAGTATATGCAGAATCAAAGAAAACACCTGCGCAGCATGTGTGTAAAGAAAGGAACCGAGGGGATCTCGAAATGATGAGAAAAAAAAAAAAAAAAAGAGAGAGAGAGAGAACAAATATACAGACCACAGCGAGAGAAGAATCATCAATACCATAAACGCCATCCCGGTGCGTGCCTTTTTGAGGTACCGTGTCCCATGGCATAAGAAGAGAAAAAGGTTGGGCCAAAGGCCCAGGCTAGAATAGCCGCTTGAGATCGATCACGTCCATATGATTTGGACGATCTCTTTCCATGTGAAACCACCAATCTCGACCGTTCTTGTGCCCGTAATTCCATGACCCTGTGCAAGTCTCTTTCTCCCAGGGGAGATGTGGTGTTGACCCCAAACTCATTGGTGTTGAGGGTGTTGTGGGTGTTGCTGGACTGTTGGTGTTGAGAGACATCATGGATCGACTGCCGATACTACCCCATAACCGTGGTGTCGAAATGGCTGTCGATGCCGGGGAGGCTGGCTCTTCCGGAGGCGGTCGTGGCCCCGTCTTATTCCCAAAGCAATGTACCCCGACACCAGCTGCATAGTTGAGCGACTGATTGGCTGCCAGGATGTGTTTCCACACGACGAGACCACCATCCGCGTCTTGTCCAGGGAGGTCGGGACGCAAAATGAACTTTGGAATCGACACGTCCCGATAAGTTGACCGCGACCCTATACGCCCCATATACGCAGGCATGTGAAAATCAAATACTGTAACTGGCCCATTCGATTGCTTCTGCTCTGCTGCCGCTGTGGGGTTAAGCTGAGGCCGCTCGCGGGCTGACCAAGATCCAAAAGCTTCCATATCGGCGTCAAAATCATCGTCGTCGTCAGACTCGGCATCCTCCAGCGCATTGTCTGGTACGTAGGAATCCGAGTGGTCTGTAATCAAGCACCTCATCCCGGTCTCGGAGTCTTTAGCGGCCATGTCGATAAACGTCTGGGCGCGGATGCGAGCCGAAGTCAGGTTGTTGCCGGCGGGGAGGGCCATTGGTCGTGCTTTAACGGAACCGTGGGAGCTGCGGGGCAAACTGTAGCGATCCGGTTGAAGCAGGGCCTGCCCCTTGGGGATCGGTTGACAAACGGCTTGCAGAACACCTGGGGGCTCGATGTCGGACGGAGCGCGCAGCGCTTGGAGACGCGGGAACCCTGCAGAGATGATGCTCTGAGCGAGGTGAGAGTTGGGGGTATCGGTGTGCTTAGGGGGCTTGACAAAGGGAGCATAGTCCAGCTTGCTCAATGCCGTACCGGGATTCGGAACGGCGACATCCCAATGCAAGTATTTCAATGTTGATGAGGCCAGGATAGGTTGGAATACCATGGCATCGGGTTCGACCTGCGGGCATGTGTCGGATTGGACAATCTGGAAACGCTCCAGCTGGCGCAAAGAGGAGAGAACCTTGGAAATGACCAGTAACGACTCGACCTTCTGTTCGATCAAGGTCAACGATTTGAGAGATTGTGACTCGGGCCGCGAGGTGTACTGAGTCAGCCCGGTGTCAGTAACACCAGGCAGACGCTCGAGCCGCAGGGACTCGAGAGGCGGAAGACAGAGCAGAGCGCTGTCGGCAAAGGCATCTACATGGAAGCCAGTAATACAGAGATGTCGAAGGGAGGGCAGCATGGTGAGCATGCGTAGGAAAATGCTGGGTTCTAGGGTGCTCCTGTTCTCGTCAAGGGCGTAAAGGGTCATGGTCTCGAGATGGGACCAGGAGGCATGGTAGTCAAGAAACTCGAACATCTGCAGGGGTCCAAGACTACCGGGGCAGGAGGAAATGCGTGGAGACAACTCGGATGCCTCAGAAGTCTCGCGGGCTTCTCCAATTACCCAGGTATGTTCCTTGAGCTTCTTGCGGGTGGAAAGGGCATGTGTGAGGCGGTCGAATTCGTGATGGTATGGAATGGAGAGGCCAAGCAGACGTTCGAGATTGGGACAGACCATGACAACGGAGGCGACGAGATCGCGGTACTCCTCCCATTGACCGACGTGTTTCCCGGAAGTGAAGAGCAATTCCATCTGGGGAACGCGGAGTTCGAAGACCAGGTTGGCCAGCAGTTTCCTCTCTCGCAGTGTACGGCGGAGCAACTTGAGACGACTGCCGCGTTTGAGCCGGTATTTCTTGAGTTGTGCTGGGGAATCATTGCCGACGATATGGATGCGATTGTAGAGCTTGGCACGGACAGCCTTCTCCCAGATGCGACATGTGAGGGAGAGGGAATGCAGATCGCGCTGAAAACAGGTCACACAGCCATTATGGTGGCAGCCGGTATGCAGGGTCTCGAGCTGAGCGAGAATGTTATCATAGACCTCCTGGGGCAGACGCTTGATCACAGGCTCGAGAATACGATCGAGAGAAGCGGCGGAATCACACTGGCGCCAAGACGCGGAGGAAGTAGGCGATGTCGGGGAGCAGGCAGAGGTGGGAGCGGTGGACGCGAAACTGTAATTGGAACGGAACGACGAGATGGAGCAAGTGGGTGATGTTGGCGAGGTAGGAGATGGGGGCTGTTGACTCTGGAGATCGCGATAGAAGTTGCCGGAGGAGGCATAGGGCACAGCATCGGGGCTGGCAACGGTGTTGACAACGGCGTTCATAGCGACATTGGAAGAGTAACGAACGGATTGGTAGGTATAAGGAACGATTGCAAAAAAAGAATATAGTAAGGAACGACTGGAGAATGAATGAATGAATGAATGTAAAAAAAAAAAAAAAGAAGAATGTGATAAAGATGGAGAGATGGGGTGAAGAGAGAATGTGAGTAAGTAGTGTAGGAAAGGAGAGAGGAAGACGCAGAGGATATTTACCGTATCAAGAAAGATCCTCGTGACCCACACGGCATGAGGTGCATTCAGGAGAGCACTAACCGGATATAGTTAGTGTATTTACGTGAGTTTGTATATGCTTGTACTTGTCTGTACTTGTACAGTACGACTAAAGTACTATGTAAAAAGAACCTTAGTATATGATTATGATGTCTCTGTTTATTCCCAAATAGATATATACTACTCTCCTGGACCACGGTTGTCCCTACATAAACACACGACACAGCAACAGTACCACTGGATGCAGTTCGGTGGACCGCTTGGCACTCTAAATCTAATCATCCCTTTTCAGTAGTGACTTCACAACGAATAACAGTCTAACTACGGGTAGAAAGAGTAGAGACACTAGCAGAGTAGGGCAGAACATTTTACAGAGTAGACTACTCTAGTTGAAGATATATTGCGTGACAGGGTTCTGTACAAGCATTGCCTGTATGGAGACAATCATGCCATACTACCCCATATTCTACTACCCCTGTCCTGCAGTACCGTTTACAAGATCAGCTGTTATACATCAACGCAGGTACCTGTGCATATCTGCAGGTGCCCTAATCCCTATCACAGCTGAAACTCTGCCGGGTGTTTCAGGGTCTGCAGGGGTTACCTAAGTATCATTACAAGTATAGCAATCATGTTCATCGTACTACATTTGTACTAGTGCTCCGGACTCGGACTCGGACTCCATAACATAGCACTGACCGAATGACAAATTGTATATAACCCTATTATTCTCTAAAGAACCATGTCTAGAGCACAGTCTAAAGCACAGTCTAAAGCACTGTCCAACGCCAGTATAACAAGATAACTAACTCAACTATTTGTACATAAGTACTTGTGCTCCGTACTCTGTTACTCCCATACAGTAAGTACAGTACTGTACGTGAGCACGTGAAAAGGGGGCCCCACGGGTGATCCCCCCATCGCCCGTGCAGACGCCAAGCATGACTAATGCTGCATCTCTCCGCTTTGGGAACTTAGTCAGTGCACACTCTTTCTATGCATTTCAACACCCACGAGTATCATCCATAACAAACTCTGGGAATAAACAATAGGTCCTATAAACAATGCCGCTGCAGACTCCAGTCATGCAAGAACAAGAAGGGAATAGAAAATAGAAAGAGAGAGAGAGAGAGAGAGAAAAAAAAAAAAACCAAAGGGAATAAGAATATAAATCACATATCAAAATGCTCATCAACATGGAAAATCCCCGGGTCTCCCTCCCCAGTCTTCTGAACTCCACTCATCCGTTGCTGTTGCTCCGCCGCTCGATGCGATCGTTGCCACGCCTGGTCATCTATCCGAAGATCCTCATCCATCCGATCGTCGTTCTCTTCCTGGAAATGCTGGTCCATAGAGCTCTCGTTCACAAACGTAAAGCCCTTGAAATTGGCCTGCATTCCCGGCGACAACGGTGTCGACCCGGGCATCAACCCATTGGCCACGATCGCGGCATGCTGGTTCAGGTGTGCGTTCTGATCAAACGCGTTGGTAAACTCAGGGTCAAAGTTGGACGTGTCCGTGTCCGACTTGAGTTTCGGCTTAAATGGCGGGATCACCCGCTTAGCGCACAGGGCGTCCCAGTCCACATCTGCGAAGAATGGGTGCGCCATGAGCTCCTTAGCGTCTTCCTTGGCTCCCAGTCGGTGCTTGGGATTCCGGTTGAGTAGACCCTTGACAAAGTTCCGCCCTTCGGTACTGAGCGCGTCCCGAGGGAATCGCACCTTGCCAAATGCGATGTTCTTATACATCTGCTGTGTGTCCTCCGCGTAGAAGGGACTCCATCCACAGCACATCTCAAACACAAGCACTCCTAGAGACCAGAAGTCGACCATCTTCGTATACCCTTGCTCGTCCAGCAGCACTTCGGGTGCAAGATACTCGGTTGTCCCGCAGAATGTGTTCGTGGTGTCATCCCGGGTAAGGTTGGCCTTGGACAGACCAAAGTCACAGAGCGCAATGTGTCCATTGGCATCAAGCAGGATATTTTCCGGCTTCAGATCCCGGTACACAATGTCATGCTCATGCAGGTGCTGAAGAGCCAAGATGAGCTCGGCAATGTAGAACTTCGCCCGCGCTTCTTGAAACCGACCTTCCTTCTGTAGATGCCAGAACAATTCACCCCCAGACATGTAGTCTGTCACTAGGTACAGATCGGTAGGGGTCTGGAACGAGAACTTCAGCCCGACAATAAACGGAGATGCCGCCATTGCGGTCCGGACTAAAATGTTCCGTTCGCCAAGAGTATGTGCAACCTCCTTCTTCTGGATGATCACCTTCTTCGACAACACCTTCATCGCGTAAATTCGCTGCGTATCCTTCTTCTTCACCTGGTAGACCTGACCAAATGTCCCCTTGCCGATGAGCTTAAGGATTTGAAAGTCATTCGGTCCGACCTGTTTCTTATCCGTTGTCTCAAACCGCATTTCCATCCGGATCTCTCCCGAGACCTGTGTATCGCCCGCGCCGCGGGCGGTCAACTGGTACCATCCATCCATTCGATTATTTTCTTCGTTCAGATTGATAGTTAGCCGTACATGTCCCAGGAATGCTTCCTGGTTGCTCCGGTCATAGACAGATACATCCACTTCCGATTGCTCGCCAAGAACATCACTGTTCCTGTTAGTAACCGACCCACGTTGCCAGTAGCGGAGAGTACGTACAAAACAGCCTCATGATTCCAATGAGGATCAGTCATAAGCTTCCCCTTCTGATCAAAACCTTCTAACAAACTAGGCAGACTGTTGCTGCTACTCTGTCGACTCTTCATGGGAATGGCGATCGGGCGGCCCGCTTCTAGGTCGGACTTTTCTTGCTCCTTTTGCTGTCGCTCAATCGAAGCTTCTTCTTCATCGTGGGCACTCTTCGAAATGACTTCGTTCGATTCGAATACACAAACCACATACGGATCGAAACCTGGTCGCAGCCCCCGGGCTTCGGCAATAGTAACAACCAACTTGCCCTTAAGGGAACCGACCGCCGGGTTAGATTGGGGCGACGAGGAACGGTCTCGAGAGGATGAGCCAGACGGGAACACTTCGTCCAACTTTCCGGCAATTTCTTCTGTGGCTTGATCCGTCTGCTGCGGCTTCGATTGCTCTGTCTGCTCCGGGCATGATGTAGGCGGCTTGTTATCGTCGGTAGGATGACTCTCGGAATGAGTCCCGTCGTTAGACATAGCGCGGGGTGTAAGGGGAGGCGTGTTCTTTAGGCGCGACGCATCAGCCGCGTTCATGGTTAGCTTGACCAGATTCTCAGAAGACATGGAAACATGGGGTGATTTGTCAAGGTGGACTGCAGGGGCATCCGCCAGCGAAGGGAGACAAGGGTTGGAGAAATGGGATGCAAGAACGGTGTTGTCCGAAATACTGGACACTGGATGAGACGTGTGACGCCGTGCGGTAGACTCTGGGACCGACGCCACAGTTCCTCCGGACGGAACAGGAAGGTAACTTTTCAACGTGGTGAAAATAGAAGAACCAATGCCCTTGTCTGGAACCGAGGACGCCATTTCTGTCTCATCCGACTCCTTCTGCAAAAGGGAATGGGCGGAACAATGGGGAGGTGTGGGTAGGTTTGCGGGACCCAGAGTCACTGGCTTGTTCTCTGAAACGTGAGACTTCTTGTCTGACGGAGCAGCGGAAGATTTACCCGGGCCCATCATGACCAAAGACTCAGAGGAAACAGAAGAGCGGCCAGACGAACATTGGCTCTCCGGAGCATCTGCGACAGGCGCATCTGATTGTGGATTGTCCATGGGGTCGGGCAAAGAGAACGAGGTCGTTGATTTGGGACCAGAGGAGGGACCAACCTGGAAGTAATTGTTCATGATGGAGGGCTGAAGCTTATCTGTCGGGTCCGGCTGCGGGGTAGTGATACCGGTAGGAGTGGGACTGTTGGATCCCATTTGAGATTGGTGGGTTGTGTGATCCTGGAGAGGAAGAGGTTGTCTGAAAAAGCGGTTAGCAGTGTGTATAAACATTGACATGGCTGCTGATTTGGTGCAGGAACAGGTGACAGGGAACATGAGGTCAAGAAACCGCTTCAGGAACAAAACTCCCGACCCGACCAGACCTTGGGCACGATTCCTACATTTTCATCGCGGTGCGATGTGACTCAAAAGACAAAGTGTATGCACGTGCATTAAAGGGGCAACGGAAAAAAAAATAAAAGACATGGGTATAAAATGCGTGGTGTAGGCCCGGGCAGGACTGTCTATCCGTCTGGCGGCAACCGATGTCCTCTCTCCTTTCTCTTCATATTCCACAAAGCCACCACCCACAATGAAGAGAATAATAAGGACAATAGAGCCACATCCCACGGGCAGACAGGATGGAGAAAAACAAGAGGGCTCGCTTGTGGCTACTCACGGTGTCGACTGCTCACGCAGCTCTGTTCCACTCTGAGCAGTTGCCATAACTTCTTTCCATAAAATACTCCTCCACAACAGGAAATATGCGGTATATCGGGAACGAGGCTATAATTGAGGAGGTTCGTCAAGCTAAATGATGGGGATAATAAGTCGTAAGAGTAGTCGGGACTTCGGTATTCTGCAGAGTGGCGATTAGGCTTCCCCGTTAGCCACCGCAGCGAGAAAAGATTCGAATACGTCGGTGGATGCGAAGGAGAGAATATGGATTGATTGTCTCGAATGTTGGTATTTGTAGTTGTCGATTGTCGTCTTCGTAGTTGTGGTAAAGTGGCAGGTCGAGGTGTGCGGAGTCGACTAGTCGGTCGAGGGAAAAAAAATTAAAAGAGGAAAATAACTTTGACGTTAACGGAGCCAAGGAAGACGACTTCGGGGTTCGGGAGGTGTACGATGAAGCGTTATTATTAAAGGTCACCGATTTATTTGCAGAACAAGCTGAGACATAAGGCTGATATTTTGATTTCAAAAAGGAAAAAAAAAAGGAGGAAACGAGGAAAAGTAATAATGATAATGATAAAATACAGTCACTGATTGAGGGACGATTCTTTCCTACTCAGAGGTCTCGATGCGCCGGGCGGACCATAACACAAGAGACACAACTATTATAGAAGAACGATTATAGAAAGAAAGAGAAACGATGGAGTGGATTTTGATGTTTTATTTTAATCAAGTCATATCAAATGAACAGCCTCAATGGCTTGAGTTGCAGTCAGAATGCCTGGTGGCATCGAGGCTGAATAATAGTGGACAGGGACCGAGTTATCCAATGGTTCAATTCCTGTTGTCGAAAATGCGCGAAGGTAGAAGAAATAATAAGTATTTTCATAGGTGAACGATCAACTGGATCAGATGTTGAGTGGTTAAATCAACTCTTGTAGGTAATCGGTCCTATCTATACAAGTCCGGTGACGGAATGAATATAGAATCGTCGCCATCTCTTTGTAGTGAGACTAGTTATATCTATAGAAACCATCAAGCTCAAGGAATCACTTATGTGATCGTAGATAAAATCATTTCATGCCCACTCCTCACGTTAGCAGGATGACTAGATGGTATGCATGCCTTTGGCCTTCGCTACGGCATACTCGAGAGCATCCACTACGAAGACTTCGCCTCCAGACAAAGCTTCTGCAGGATCGGAATCCTCCATCCTCTGAATTGTATCTATTTTTTCCCGGATACGGCGGTGGAGATGATAATTCTGCATGCCAGATGCCGTCATCTTCTGTTTCTTTATTCAACCCCTCCCCCTATATTCTGGGCTTTTGCGACACTGTTGGCTGCGAAGTTGCTAGGACCCCCAGACTAGAATTCAAAACGGCATAACCATCCGCTTTATTTTCGAGTTTTGAGTCACGAACTCCCGAGATGATGATATATATTCCAAACTCGACGGCCTGGACCATGCTGAAGATAAACATGCATATGCCCTCAACATAAGACCACGGAGTTCCCGAGAGTCAGCTCCTTGCTTCTGCACATCACCCGTCACAGCAGCCGTGGTTGATTATCGTAGCGGGTGCATCGTGACATACTAGTACATCTCGACGTTCCCCCGGATTTGATGGCAAAATTTACCGACCGGATGAGGGGATAGTACTATGCACATGGACTGACTCTTGCATCAGTTCATGAGTGGTTTGAACAACCCTGATCGGCCTATTCCCTCACTGCAGAACCAGCCACCCACCCAATACGAGTAAACACATCTAGCAGCATGCGCCCGTTCTTACATCCGACGCGGCTACTGAATGACTCGACCAGTACTCCGTAAATCGAGTCATTTGCAATAATCACAACAGCGGGAGCCAGTGTCACTGGATTCTGCAACCGCCCCTCAATGGTTAGCCGGGTACCCGCATTAATCCCGCTTGTATCAGTATATCGCGCCAAGTCCAACGAATCACTCCCACCGCATCTTCGCATGTGAATGTGAGTGGTCCAGAGGATCATTATCAAATTCAGATTCGCTGGCGACCCGATCTCTACTGGACGTAGCCAGTGCAACCCCTCTCAACCAAGATAGACTATCACAGGCGCATAGAGCGCGTCATCGGTCGGCCTGGTTTCGATTTCCGGATCAATCAGATGCTTCGTATAGACGAGGGGTTGGATGCGCGATAGAGGCATTAATCCTGGCAAATGACCGATGTCCATATGGATGTGCCCGGATGAGTGACGTCATTGGGGCCTTAACATATCGCCAAGCATTAGTAGGGCTTAGGGCTCAAAGCACGTGGCCCCGGAGACTTCCTTGTTGCCCCAGGCACCAGAAAATTATCGGAGGAATAGTAGTCCCGCTCCGGGCTGCGTTACGGGATCCTGCCCGTCGCTCGACGCCAAAGTCGCAAAGAGCCTCTTCCCGCGCAGCTCTAGAACTGGTCTACGAACCTTTTCCACCTTGTTTCCTACATTTCCGTGCCAGCTATGGCCAGGAAACCTAGAGCAGCTGCTCAGGCAGCGGCTCAATCTATCAGTACGTCAATTAATTTTCTCTCCCTTTTTTCGATTCTTCAAGTCGATGGAAACAGAAACGCGTAGACTGACTGGTATAGAAAATGTTCCTCCACCCCCCGAACAATCAGACGAAGAAATGGCCGAAGCTGAAGCCCCCTCGCGTGAACCTTCCCCCGTAGAAGAAGAGGAGGAGGAGGAGGAGGAAGAAGAAGAAGAAGAAGAGAAAGAAGTCAAAGAAGACGCGTCCGAGAAGGAACCGGAACCAGAACAAGAACAAACCGAGCAAAGCGAACAGCCCGAAGAAACTGAGCAGGAGCAGCCCCAAGAAGAAGCTGAAGTCGAAACCGCGACTCCAGCAGCTACAGCGACGCCAGCGCAGGATTCGAATACCCCGTCGCACCCGGATTCACCCTCTCGTCTGGGTCGACCTGCAATCCCGCGAAAGCGCCGCATTGGTCGTCCGCCGAAGAACCGCCCACCGGATTGGGATTTGCAGGATAATGGTGCTGCTCCAAACCATGTCGGTACTCCTGCGAAGAGACGACGTGGCCGTCCGAATGCCAGTGGTGGTCGATGGGCGCGCAATCGGGGAGCCTCGCATGTGACGCAGGCCCCGGTTGACAAGGAAGGAAAGGCGATGGAGATTGCGAATGACGAGGTGGTTCTGCCGGAAGATGCTGAAGGAGAGACCAAGGTCGACAATAATGGCAACCTTTTGGGTGATAGAGAGTACCGAGTCCGCACGTTCACGATCCTCAGCCGCGGCGACCGCAAATACATGCTTTCCACCGAACCGGCACGGTGTATTGGTTTCCGGGATTCTTACTTGTTCTTCCAGAAGCATCGCATGCTCTACAAGATCATCATCGATGACGAAGCCAAGCGCGACCTCATCGACAGGCACATCATCCCCCACTCCTACAAAGGACGTGCTATTGGTGTGGTGACGGCGCGGTCCGTGTTCCGTGAATTCGGTGCCAAGATTGTCGTTGGAGGTAGGAAGATCACCGATGAATACTACGTGCAAGCTGCGCGCGAGCGTGGTGAAGTGGAAGGCGAGTTGGCAGTGCCAGAGGACAAACTCCCCCCACCAGGGGAGCCGTACAACCGGAACCAGTATGTCGCATGGCATGGTGCCAGCAGTGTTTATCACACTGCAGGTCCATCGATTCCTCTGCCGACTGGCAAGGTGGTGGATTCAAAGAAGCGCAAGGTGACGGTGACTGGCGTTAACTGGATGATGGAACATGCGCGTGAAGCTAGGTTGGTGTCACCTTTTCACCACCCCCTTTCATCTCTTGAAAATTCTAACAGGCCCTAGCACATACAACTCATCCATCCTTACTGCCCGACGCACAAACCTGGGAGGATCCTACGATATTCACACAAACGCAATGCAATACCCCAAGACCATGCAATCCACCCACGCACGTTGGGAGCGTGTCCCCCCGCCAGACCCCCGAGTCGCCTCTCGACTAGCCCAAGGCCTGTCATCTTTAAGCCTGACAAACGGTGCCGACAGCGAAGAACCTGCCTCCAACGAAAACGAGGAGAAAGATGAGAACATGGACGAATCCCAAGACCAACTCGACGAAACCAACTCTACTAAACAAACCGAACTAGACACCACGCAATCCCCTTTCCCAGACGTGCCCGCACCTTTCTCCCGTCGCTTCGCCATCCACGACATCCACTACGAAACACCGCCCTATTCCAACCTCGGCATCCCAGGTCCCGACGGTGACGTCCACGATCTCGGTACGAATGGACTTATCAGCACTGCCAACCTGCAGCATCCTGAATTTGTCACTCCGGAGATCCTTGACGAGTTGCCCTCGGATTGTAAAGAGGCATTGCTGGAGTCTGCTGCGAGCGAGTGGGAGTGGAAGGAGAAATGGGGCAACGAGGGGACGGATGCGGCGAGGACGACGCCGTTGAAGAGTTATGCGTGGTTTCCATGATTATGATTTCTTGATATCTTTAATTCTTTTTTATGCTTTGTTCGATGGCATGGGATTGGGTTTCTAGGAGAAAGGGAGTTTCGTTTTTGCTGCAAAACTGATTAATCGAGGTTTTCATGTTTGTTAGTCCCTTTCGAGGATACCTCTATCATACAAATAATCCATAAAAAATATCAAATGGTTGACTTGATACGTGTAAAGGTAGTAAATCTCATTGAGCACATGCATGCCGGTTTATCAGCGAACCTAAAACAAACACAACCCCAGAAACGGTAACCCAATTACGCCAACATAGTATGAATAGGAATAAAAGCATTAAAACAAGAATCAAAGTATTCCCGGTAGAACATTCATCATGCATCAAGGCTCAAAAAGAAAGAAGGGGGAAGAAAACGCTAAAACGAAATTAAAAGACGAGGAACATGCATCATCACATGGCCATTTCTGCACGGAGCTTCTCGAGCTCTGCTTCCTCGTCTTCTTCCTCGGCTTGATTCGTTTTGTCCTTGGCTGGCTGTTGTTAGATACCATTTGACACGAAGGGAACTGGAAGTAGACTTACGCTCTCCATTTGCAGCAGCAGGTAACCGGTTAATTTGGTCGGCCACAGGCACTGTACCTGTCTTGAGCATACGCTCGTCCATAGCCTCCTGCTCCAATCCTTCGAGTTCGGCGTCCAGCTCGTCCTCGTCTGGTTGTTCGCCCACGGACTGGCTGGTGATAGCCTGGGCGATTTCTTCGCTGAGTTGATGTTGTTCTCGGAGTTGGTCCCTGATCTTATTAGCCCCTGTACCAAAACCCATTCCCGACAAAAGGATACGTACATCGTCTCGTCAACCTTATCAATCGTCATAGACCCGTGAATCTGGGTCATGGCAGATCCGGCCGCCTTCATTGCATTCAGAGTCTCCTGGTTGATATTCGCCGCTTCGATGGAATAAATCTGCTGTTCGAGCTGGGTAATCTGCGCCGTCGTCTGTTCAAGGTTCTTCTCGTGGACTTTTTTCCTCCTAAGAGCCGCTTTCGCAACAGCTGTTTGCTAGTGTTAGAATCCCGTCCGCTCCCAAATTAAAGGCTTATAAACACACCAGTTTTATTTGCTGCAACATTTTTCTTCGCTATAGTCTCCTGCTCCTCCATTTGATTCTCCAGGTGTCTCTCCCGCTTCTGTAGCATGTCCAGCTGCTCCCGTAGCATTAAGATGGCATTTTTAGGCGCATCCTTGCGCTTCTGGGCTGCTGCTCCGCCGAACCAGGACCACATCTTATCTTCTGGGGTTATTGCGTGGTGTCTCGGGTATCGAGAGTTCGGTCTGTTTCGTCGTTTAGATCGATCTTAGAAGGTGGTGGGATGAAGAGATAACAACAGCGTTTACGATTCGGGCGATAAGAGGGCAAAAGGGTGTGAAAGGGGCCCTGCTGGTCGTAAGAACTAGCGATCGAGCTTTGCTAGAATCGAAGATCGGGATGATCCGAGGTGTTCGCTGGGGAGTGCCTGGAGATGATGCTTGCCTTTTTCCCCTCCGGTGGTCATGACGCGCCGCCGATCGATGACACGTGACCCCCGCTGTTTTTAGGTTGTTCGGAGAGTACATTTCAACTGCCTCCAACTATACGAGAAAAGAATAGATAAAAATCAGGAATGACTACACCATTGCCGTCTAAACTAGTCTTTCTCTCACAGCTCCGCTCTCTTCCTTCAGACTCCAAAGTGCGATTCTTGGGCTGGTGCGTGGACTCCAGCCCATCTATACATGCTTTGCTATAGAAGAACTGCAAGAAGATAAACTAACAGTGCTGCTTTAAGCGTAATAACCTACCATGTCACAACAGGCCACCTCATCCTCGAACACAACTACCCCCGCCAGGCAGGGAAAGATGCCGTTATAGCAGTGGACATCAACCCTCTGCTTGAGATGATTACAGCCGAGGAGCTGCGCGTGGGCGCTTGGGTGAATATCCTTGGATATGTAAGAAAGCCAGTGCATGGCAAAGAGGTCTTTGTCGAGGCGCTTATGGTGTTTCCGGCTGGACCGGTTTCGTTGGGGGGGTATGAAAGGACTGTACGGAATGCGCAGGATGTGGATTTGGCGAGGGGGCTGAGGTATTTGATTTCTTTTTTTGGTGGATAGGGTTGTGCTGATAAAGGATATAGTTGATTGACTTGCTATCCTCGCGACAACCATTTCCGAACATGCATATTGACTCGTCAGTTTGGAGAAAAGAGACATGGTTGGTCCTGCTTTATTCCAACCATTACACCGGTCCAATATCTTGTCTACCTCTTTTTGGAGGGATA
Source organism: Aspergillus pseudoglaucus (assembly GCA_039880875.1). Taxonomy (NCBI): domain Eukaryota; kingdom Fungi; phylum Ascomycota; class Eurotiomycetes; order Eurotiales; family Aspergillaceae; genus Aspergillus; species Aspergillus pseudoglaucus. The sequence continues at coordinate 132,644 of JBDODC010000031.1, read as the reverse complement.
GCAACCGGAATACAGTTAGCCTCTTAGATTAAACTATGAACGTCCAGCGTGCATTAAAACGGTTCTGGTGACACGGTGGCTTACATGGAAACAAGGGCCATTGATCGATTTGGTGGAATTTAGGCCTTAAGGGACGACTTCTGGAAGAAGAGAGAGATTTACGAGCTCTATGACCGCGGTATTCCACGAAAGTCTGCTAGTATAGTGTGGCTGAGATTGTCTTGTTCCTTTGTTCAGCTATCTTCAGGAACCCTAAATTCAACCCTTTTCAAATCAATGTAGATAAGAAATTGTTTTAGGAGAGCGAACGCCATAAATTTTATGAAGCGTCGTCGTGGTTACTCCGGACAATACTTATTTTCCGTGTCTGGAATTCCTCGACCATTGGATAAGATAATTTTGCATGTTACACAATAACCATACATATTGAAGTAACAAGAAAACAAGCAGTGAATACATAGTTCCAATAAATGGTCTAATGGATTAAGCGAGATCTAATCTGATAATCGCCACGCTATAAATAACTCCGAGGAATTTCCACTTCAGGGGTTTTCCTCGGCTCTGGATACTTCGGGAAGACACAGTGTAGAGTACAGAGACAGTGAATGCCGACAAGGTCAAACTGTCGCTGTCATTGACATACCCCTTCCCATTCCCCTCTCTAACCTTCACACTGCTATCCTCAACCAGACAATATGCTCCTCATCATGGCCGCCCTCGTGGCCCTGACTCTGGCCCTCTATCTCTACCACGTCAATCGTGGAATGACTCTAGTCCCGAATGAGGCACTCAAATTTTCACCTCATCGCTGGACCGCTGAAGAGGTCAAGAAGGCCTATGAGCGAAACACTGACTCTTCCGTCGACGTGACCCAGCATCTGCCTCCCAAGCAGAATCGTCGCTATGTCGTTGTCGGTGGATCAGGTAATTACCTCTTTCTTGAAGAAGAAAGCATGATGCTAATTACAACAGGCCTTGTGGGCAACTGGATCGTCACCCACCTCCTAGCCCGTGGTGAAAACCCAGCAGCAATCCGCATCCTGGACCTCCAGCCACCTCGCCAGCAAGTCCTAGACCAGGGTGCTGTCTTCATCAAGACCAATATCACAGACAAGGCAGCCGTATCTAACGCATTCACGCAATACTGGCCCAGCAAGGAAGTTGAGCAACTCCCACTAACCGTCTACCACACCGCAGCCGTCATCCGCCCAGCAGAGCGTCACAAGGCCCTACTTCACCTCTGTACTACAGTTAACGTTGACGGAACCCGTAATGTACTTGAAGCTGCAAAGGCCACTGGCGCGAGCTGCTTCATCGCCACGTCCTCTGGATCTGTGGGACTGCGACGAGCATCATTCTGGATTCCGCCATGGATTAGCGCGCCAAGGCGTCTGGTTCAGGTGTTGAGTGACAAAGTTGGTGACCAGCCCAAGGAGCACCACCAATTCTTTGGAAACTACGCTGCGTCCAAGTACCAAGCGGAAAGCTTGGTTCGTGGTGCGGATGGCGCGGAGTTGGGTTTCAGGACGGGCTGTATTCGTCCTGCGAATGGTATCTACGGCATTGGTGCGGATGGCAGTGGTAGTATTCTTGGACTCTACTTGCGAAGTGGTGGTAATCCTACGTAAGTCTCATACATAGCCCCTGAGAGTGACAGAAAAGCTAATGAACGAAATAGATGGACAGCCCCGATCATCCAAAACTTCGTCAACGCTGAAAACGTCTCCATCGCCCATCTTCTCTACGAACAGCAACTTGTCTCTCCGGTTTCAAAGGATATCGACATTGGTGGCCAATATTTCGTCGTCACAGACCCTAACCCTCCCATCACCTTCAGCGACGTGTATCTCCTGCTCACCACACTCGCCAAAACGCCCATGAACTTCACTTACGTCTCCGCTGTCCCGCTATTCCTCATGTCGTATGCTGTTGAGTCCTATGCCCTCATTCATTACCGCTACCTATCGTGGTTGTTGCCCCCTCTGTCTTGGGATCTGGCGCAGTTGCAGCCTGCTTTGTTTTCTGTGTCTAATGTGCACACTATTGCGGATGATTCGCGCGCACGGCTGAAGCCAGAGCAGGGTGGATTGGGGTATTATGCGCCTGTTAACACGCTGGATGGGATGTGTAAGGAGGTGGAAGCGTGGAATCGTAATGTCACTAAAGATGCGTGATTGCAAATTGCAGAGGGGATGAAACGTTGGATGGTTTTTTAATGAAAATAACATGTATTCAATGGATACCAATCAATTGCATACGAAAATCAAAATAGTATTGAAAGATATCCAGTAATACAAGAATCCGAAGTATCTATCCCCAACGACAACGGCATCTTCCAATGTCAAGCGTCCTCTCATCCTGAACCAAGTATAAAGTACGAGATCAACTCATTGCCGTATCTACTCAGTGAGGATAATACGTCTTGACCAATTCAGCCATCGACTTAACTTTCAAGACTTCTGGGCATCCTTCCAACGCACAACGCACATTGTCCGTTCTAAATAGGGCCATATGACCGGGACTTCCGCTTCCCCACACAATGGTTCTTGTCCGTAACCGATGTCAATTCGGGATCTGACATTAATTGATAATCTACTCTTTTGCTAACAGAGAGTGAATGTTACTAGTAAAATTAACGCGGCGCAAAGGTGTCGTCTGTGCATCCGAGCATAGAATTTCACTGTAAAGGACAAAAACGGATATCGTTATATCACCCAATAATAGAACCTCAATATTGTACCGAGGGTACTATCTATTCTAGAGCACCACGCTACACTTCCCGCTGTCAATCTGACCCACCCGGAACCACGATTGATATGTGACAATTGCTCTTCCAGCATTGAGGTGGACATCTTAACCTTATGCTGACCCTTCGTAGCAACCTCTGAGCCCTATTCGGCACTTGAAACGTGCTGCAAAGGCGATGAACAGCAAGCACTGAGAGCCTTCGATGCTTCAACCAGGGTCTTTTCGACTTGGTCTGCGTGAACAAGGTTGTACGCATGGCCCAGGTTAGTGTCTGACCGAGAAATATGCATAACAGCCGAGGCGGCGTAATCCACAGAGACAAACTGGTTGCGTTGCCGCGGTCGATTTGGATAGCACCCCGTGAGAATGCAGTTGTACATCATTCGATTTATCAAGTCATTGGCATTGCCCACGCCGGTGCTGCTGTGTCCCATAATTAGCCTGGGACGATAGATGGAGATTGGGTACCCGCGATCTATGGCGTCCCACATAATGCTTTCTTGAACAAGTTTGCTCCGAGTATATCTCACGTGCTGTTTGGAACGATCTGTATCCAAAGCGGGCATTTGGTCTTCCCCGATATCTTTCCCAGTAAGAATTCCACTGGGTCCTGTTACAGCTATGCTGGAGATGAAACGCATAAGCTTGAGACGCATGTAGCTAACGAAATGGAGAATGTGAAGGAACTCAGTTGTATTGAGCCGATGTCAAGCACGTTTGCAGTCAATCCTCGAGATTGTCGGTACCTCGCGAAACTGTCCAGAAACGTATTTACTGCTGCGTAATTCATCTGGCCTCTCAAACTGCAAATACCCGGGAATAAACTAAGCAGAACGAAGAAATCCAGGTTGGTGTCGCCCAAAACATTGTGGAGGTTCCATGCCCCTTGGACTTTGGGAGCAAGCGCGACTGTCCATTCGCCGTACTCCATGTTCATCAGAAGTTGATCTTATTTTTTTTTCAATAAAAATGTGGTTAGCATTATGCCTTTTCTAGGGGAGGCCGTGGCTAACTTTCAGCACCATGGTCATTTGCATAACTCCTCCTATCGGCTTTTTGCATGCAGCAACTGCATGCCGGACATCTTCAATGTTCGCCACACTCCCTGCCACAACAGTTACGGCGCAGACATCTTGACTTTCAAGATTTTGAGCGAAAGATTGGCTTTCGGGAGATGCTTGGCCAAATCATGAAAGGGAATCCAAGTGCCGGGCTCCTTTTTCAACCATCCACCTCACAACAGCACATCCAATCCCGCCTAGACCGACAACTAGAAGGTAAGAAACATCAGAGTGGAGACAGGTGGCCCATTCTTGGATCTTTGATACTGCTAGAGTCGATGAATCATCCGGAAATTGAATAACGATCTTACCCATATGCTGACCGGTTTGCATGTATGTAACAGCTTCTGCAATTTCGTCGGTCCCGAAAGCGGTAATGGATTGGATTGGCTTCGGTTTCTTTCTTGAAAGTAACGGATACATCGCTAAACAATATTATATGAAGCCTGCGGGTCCTCGATGCTAAGATGCAGGAGGTGGACGCCAATGAATGATCGATTTTCAAAAAAACAAGCCCCTTTCCAATTGACCGTGACCAAGAAAATCTCGCTTTCAAAGTTCAAGCATCTTCTGAAAGGTCGCGACACATTTCCAAGAAGCGCGTGTTAATTCGCTAGACAGTGAGTTCAGGACCAGATCGACGCCCCTATTTCCGGTCTTTGCCATCACTCCTTGAAGGAATGACGGACTCCGAGAATCAAAGACGTGGTCCCCCACTTTGAGAGCTTGAACGCCTGATCCGACTCTACGAACGACACCACTCCCTTCAATGCCACATTCGCCCGTGTCTCCAGAAAGTCCTAACATCACAAGGGTATCCTAAGAAGGACAAGTGAGTGACCCATCATTCCCAGCTTGCTAGTTGCTCAAACGGACTTGCCCTAAGGCTCAAGCCAACACACTTCACGTCAAATTCAACCTCACCTTCTGCAAGGTCTAGCGATGAGCTTGCTGGTTGCCCATATTAAGGAGCCGATAACTTCATAGGTGCCACTATCAAGCGCCTTTTACGCTGAGCCATCCGCCCCTTTTGTGAATTGGTCATCGATAGTACTCCACTGTAAGCGAGGGGTATGAATGACACTATCCCGAAGAGAGCGAATTCATAATCGGGGTACAATCATGGCTTTTCTCATGACTTGATCTTGTTTAATACCCTGACGATACTCTATGGCAGTACCGTCAAACTGGTCAATCTCCAAGGTTACAAAGCCTTCTGCAACCTTGTATCGACAAGTCCAAACTAGGCCCCGTATAGCAGCATACTTCACCTCCACTCCAAGAATTGTTAAAGAAAGCAGCAATTGAAGCATAGCATGTAGATTTCCCAGGGGACATGAAAGATCTACAGAGTCAAGCCACCCAGACATTGCGCAAAGCAAATTGTGGTATCACATCTCTTTCAGGTGCCCACCTGAACCAATATAACATTGCTTCTCCCAAGAAGGTTCGACAGTACACCGCTTCATACCTACTGTATGCTCCACAGTCGGTTCCGATAAATGGACTGCCAATGATCAAAGTTCTTGGTCCTGATTGCGAAAGATTTGGACCATGATAAATTGTAGAAGTCCTCCGAATCATCCTAGTACAAGTCCAAGGTGACATAGTGATAAAAATGAGCCATAGTAAAGAATGAAATCGAGTCGCCCTGATGTGGAGGTCTCGTGGTATCGACGCGGAATCTTCCCATTTTTGACTTTGTTTTGGAGCTGGGAATAATCCATGCGTATCACAGCACATACATCCCATCTGGGCTAGCTATATATGGAATTGTCCTTTGAAAGCCGACTCGCGTGTTCGTCCGATATGTGTTAATCCGTACTCTATATAGAAGCATTTTGCATCACTATATGAGTCTATTCCTTTTCGGGTTAGCTTCCGCTGTCAGGATTTGTGACTAACTCAATTAGGAATCCTGTAAATGCGCTCTTGTTCTAGTAATCGGGAGTTTCCCTCAATTTCCTCCCATCATCACGAATGACCAAAATATCCCATTCTTACTGGACGCCATTCCAAGTATACAATATCTTGTGAACAAGTAAAAGATACCACCAAGCTGGCTGTGTCCCACAGTTCAAGATATATATTGTGTCCCTGGTACTACAGTCACTACAAATGCAAAGGGGCAGCACCATTTCTTGCGACAAAACATCGAATCTTCTTACAAGACAGGCTTATCAAGCTGTTTCAAGACATTTAGGCTGGACTAGAATAGCATAAAAACTCTTTGCTTCCCCAAGACGGCTAATGACTTGAGAATCATCGAGTGAGCATAGCACTCTTGACCTCCTAATATGACATGCTGTCCTTCTTTGAGCATCCAAGCTACCGTGCAACTTATGCCATTAGAAGATAGCTACCCGGCATTTTTACTATAGAGTCGGGATACTCTTACGTTCCTTTGGTTAAGACAAAGTGCCGGAGGCAACTCAGCATGACTTATTCCCCGCCGGAAATATGTGATTCTATATGAATATCCTTACTCGACTCTTTTTAACACGGTGATGCATGAAAAAATATGAAGCGAATATCCATTTATCTTTGCATATGGAAACCTCTCCCCGAGATGATCTTCAACTTGCACCAACGTCCACACATCCCCCGCAATGCAGCAGCCAATAACAACATCAAAATCCCTGTCTCGCAGCATCATACTGCAGAATGGATTTTCCAGAATGTCTGTCCTGATGAGACGGTGTGTAGAATTAAGCAAGTTTTGCGGATGTCGTACTGTGGCGCGGAACCTTATGGGGAACTATACATACGTCAACATTAGGACATGGGCATTACGGTCCTCACTACTACCACCATTATATATCTTATGTCTCTTCAACTTGAAAACATTCTGGAATAGCTCTATACATATCTCGAACCGTCATTTCTGAAGTTGCTTGCTATTTACCAGGGAAGCTTTATTATACACAAAGTATACCAACCGAACTACATCGCATCCACAACCCAGGAACTACAACACAATGAAACCCGCAAAGCCTGCCTCAACCACCATGGACGAACAAACATTCGTCCCCCCAACAATGCGAGCCCTCTATTACACCCCCCTCCCCACAATCCCCAACGACTCAACCGCCGTCTCCAGCCAAACCTCCATAACATTCGACACCGACTTCCCCGTCCCCAAACCATCCCCAGCACAATACCTAATCAAAGTGCAAACAACAGCCTTCTCGCACGATGAAGTGCGTTTAGCCGGGCTGCTAAACCCCACGCTGTCGATGCCGCAGATCCCGCTGCATAATCTCTGCGGGACGGTGATTAGCACGCCGAGCGAGGATCATTGGAATGCCGAGGGGCCGAAGTTCAAGGTCGATGATGTGGTTTTTGGGCTGGTGAGTTATTCAAGGGATGGAGCCGCAGCGGATTATGTGCTTGCATACGAAAATGAACTTGCGTTCAAGCCGCAGAATATCAGTGCTGCGGAGGCTGCTACAATCCCCCTGCCTTCTCTTACGGCGTGGCAGGCTATTTTTACATATGCTGGGCTGGATGATAACCCAGACCGAAATGCGAGCAATGGGAAGCGCAAGCACCTCCGCGTGCTGGTCACAAATGCATACGATAACGAAGTCGGGATGCAAGCAGTCCAACTGCTGCGCTCGAAATCCCTCTTCCCGAATCAGCACCGTCCCTGGATCTGCGTGACCTGTTCCTCCCCAGAACAAGAATCCGCCCTCCGCGAAAACCACTATGTCGACGAAACCGTCGTCGCTCCCCTCCCAATAGATCCTTCCTTCGACCTCGCAACCTCCTTCCGCAGCAACCGCTGGGACCCCGTTGACATTGTCCTCGACTGCGCAGACGGGATAATGTTCCACCAAGCACACTCCTCACACGTCGTCAAAGATCATGGCGCCGTCTTGACAGCCGTGGATTCAACACCCGCGCAGACGCAGCAGCATCTGGAGAACGACGATAAGATTAAGCGGGGCCTGTTTAGTCGGTTCATCGCGGTCGAGCCGGATGGACATGCGCTTGGGAGGATTGCGAGACTTGTTGAAGAGGAACAGGCACCGCGGGGGAGGGCGGAGAGTATTGTGGATTTGGTTAATGGGGCGGATCTTTTGGATGCTGGGGCGGCGGGGGCGGCAGGGGCGAGACGGGGCGGGATGTTTGTTATGAGGGTCAATTAAATGCTTTGAGACGACAAGATTGCACATGACGAGTTAGAGTACAGATTGTTGAACGTCAGCATACTACGTACCACAAATTAAGATGAAACGCATTTATATTTCAAGAAATGAACTGAGTCAGTCACATTAAGAGCTGTTTCATGCATGCACTCTTATCAAACACATACATATCCCCTTTTGTCAATATAGATATTCTCGGAAGCAAAGGGTATGGGTACTGAGAAAACAGACAGACAGATCGTAAAAAAGAACAAATTGAGATCAGAAGAGAGATTTTGTACACCAGATAGAAAGAACTTCAGTTCCATGGGAAAGAAATACATGCTCTGCCTCAGTTCCAACCCGTATGCTGTCGAACTACATCAAGAAAGGGAGCCAAGGATTACCTTGCCGAGTTTGAAGGCACGGTAGATCAAAAAGATTAAGAAGTCGAGAACGAGAAAGATAAATGTGAGTATATTAGAACAGCGGTACTACAGCCGCTACAGTAAGGAATCAAGTCTTGTAAACACGCTCAAACATGCAGCAACAATCTAGACCATCGTCAGTATCAAACGCTCACGAGTAGTAAAAAAGGTGGACGTACCTCCATCTGAAGCTCTCGATCCGGGCTCTTGTTCACTTCATCATTGATAGCCTGGGCCAAGTTGGCACCGATGGCTTGCGAGCCACCAGCCCTCCGGGCAAATGGCCATTGAGAGTATTCCGCCAACAGCTCGTCCACCTGCGCAAAGGCTCTCTCGCGAGCCTCGTGGCTCATCGTGACCAGAGCGTTCTCCAGCACGTTGGCCGCATACGCTGCACACACCATGATAATCGAGCGGAGGTAACGGTACTCTGCATCCTCGGGTAACCACGTGTTGGCAGGAAGGATCACCGTGCGGTTGCTGCAGATGGCGCGCACGCGACGGTGGAGGTCATCTTTGGCGCCTCCGTCGGCAACCGGATGCGTGGCCATGTCGAAGAGGAGGAAGTTGCGTTTTTCGGTACGGAGGATGCCTTTGTCGACCAGACCCTTCGCGAGTCGCTCGCGCACTTGCTTCAGCTGATAACCAATCTTCATCAAGTTCCATGTTTCACCTGGCTGTCGCATTAGCGCACGCTTCAATTCCGGTAGCTGCTTGGGTGTTCATACCGCTCATCAGATCGATCCATTCATTGACGCTCATCTTTTCACTTGATTTCATCATCTTCAGGGCCTCGTCCAGCAAGACTTCCCCAGTCAATGTATCGTCAACGACCTCGATGACCCGATCGGCGAGTGGGAACCGTCGTCGGGAGGAATCCTTTTGCATGCTTATCCGACCGCGGAGCGCCAGCTCAATGACGATGCATCCTCGCAGGGCGTAGGATATGTTTTCATTCCAAAACGATAGATACCCCTAAATGCAAGAGAATCCCAGGTGTCAGTGACTGTCGCATGCGCATGCTTCTTGTTCCCAAACAGGGGCGGTAGATAAGGAGAAGAAGAGAGCCCACCTGTTTATCCTTCAATCCTAGTAAGAGTATATCCTCCATCAGAGTCAACTTCGGTTGCTTGCTCCGTTCCTCAGTCTCGCTGAGATCTCTGGGATCGAACACGATTTTATGGCCATTTTCCCCGCTCGTAAACGACGTCTCCGGCCCTCGATGATCCAATGCAGAGCCATTCCGGGATATGGGCGAAGAAACTCTGCTGTCATCATTGTCGTCTGCGCCACCGGCCCGACCACCGCCTCTCCGGCGAGTCAAGCCCCCGGCTGAGGACATGGGGGATAGATAACAGGTGTGTTGTTGTTGTGCGGGCGAGAGATCGGAGGAGGATATGTGGGTAGAAAGGGTGCGGGCGAGAGAGCGAAGGGGAGTCGTATAGCCCAAGTGAAATCCGATAAATCAATCAATTCAGAGTCGCTATTGAGTGCGACACGAATTGTCGCTTGGAGGCGGAATTCGAGGGTGAGGTTGAAAGAGAGTTGCGTAGACCGAAAGTTTGGCGTTTTGGGCGGGAGGGAAATTATTATGATCAGGTCAGGGGGGCTGAAGACTTGCCAACAGAATTCGGTTCTTCGACGAAAGAGAAAAGAATAAAATAAAGAATAGAATACAAAGAGCAACACACAAGAGAACTTCCCCGCGAGAGAAAGGACTGATGAGAAAGATCAAAGAGAGAAGAAACAGAGGCTGAGTAGAGCCGGAGGAACGATTAAGAGGCTCTCGTTCCCGAACGGGATCAACGCTGGCTGAGCTGAGCTTCTCGTGAGAGCGGGAAAAAAAGAAGGTACTGGACACGTGAGGTATATAATTACTAGTATTATATTGAATTGTTGATCTGTATGGGATTGTGTGTCTACTGCTCCGAGTGGTTTCTCTGCTGGTGGAGAGGTTGTCCGGTGGTGTTCGCATTCGGATATCGCAATGATACTGTCCCCCGCACACAAAATCGAATTATAATATATAGAGTACATGACGCTGATTATATGCCACGCGAGCTGCTCTAGAGATACTAATATATGTAGCCCAGAGAATTGAGTTCAAGAGAAGAGAGGAGATCAGAACGACATTTCAGAGTGATATACACGATATGGTAGGATGAAGCAAACAACCGGCTTGTACCAGTACAAGGACGTCGATTCTTGCTAGGATGCTCGAGAGTATCCTGGATGAGTACCGCGCCAATATTTTTTTTTTTTTTTGCTTCTCTCTATCCAACCTTTACCCCACCTACACCGGATCCTTCATTAAAATAGCACTTAGTGGGCTAGTATGCAGTCAGCAAGCAGTTCATATTTTCCAGGTCAAAGGAAAGGCACTAACCATCAGGCTGAGCAAGAATGTACTCGACCGCCTTGTCGACTGTCCGGGAATTAGTATACACTCGGCTCCGAACAATACAACCCGGGTACTTACTGCTGTGGATACCATCGGCCTCCTTGTCGGGGATCTCAATGCTGAATTCCTGTTGGTACCATGTCAGTATCTGAATCAATTCCCCGCTAATCCGATGATATCAGTGTCATACCTCCTCAATAGCCATCACAACCTCAACAGTGTCCAAGCTGTCCAATCCGAGGTCGTTCGAGAAGTGGGAAGTGCCGTTGATCTGTAGGACGCAGCAGTCTTTAGAATGATGTCTCTTCTTTTGATGAATCCCTTGTATAGCTCCAATTTCCCCTCCTTGAATCATGACGGCACCACCTGGCACCAGAGCTTAGAACTGACCTTGCTAGCGTCGTTGACCTGTCATACCAGATTCTGTTAGCTGAATTGCTCTCTACTCATATATCCCCTCCTAGATTTGCCGAAACGAACCTTGTCAAAGTTCTTCAAGAGGTTGACTATCCGGCCCTCAACCTCCTCCTGGTTCAGGCCAGCGGGGGCAGAGTAGAGACGGACACCCTGGTAGGCGAAGCGAGGAGTGAATTGAGCCGGGCGAGCAATGGGAGAGCTACGGATCTGGAAAGATGCCGGGGTTCTGACGGCACGAGGCACGGAAGCTCTCAGCGAGCGGACGACGGCGGAACGGAACATGGTGCTGAGTTAGAGGAAAAAAGGTATGCGGAAGAGGAGAATAAGATGTCAACTTCCGATATAGAGGAAGGAGTTAAGTAACAAGAACGCAGACAGGCGAAGCGCAAGAGAGAGTCGAGGCGTGGAGGAAGTTCCGGTTGTGACTTGCGTTTTTGCCGTTTTTGCGGCTCGGGGGAGACCGCCGCATCAACCAATCAACGTCGCTCGGAAAGAAATGACCTAAGCCGCTCATGGCGAACCTCCATTATTACATCCCTTCACCTCTCGATAACCTCCGGCCCTCCTACCACCTTCCTTATCTCCAATCCTCGGATTCGTTTCTGGTCAATCCGCAATGGCATCCACTAAGCCTATTGCGAGGCTGGTCGCCTACCGCCGGCCATCGCCTTACCTTTTGACATCTTCTCTCCGGCCTGTGGGTTCGACCGCAAACTTCTCGTCCTCGGTGTCCCGGGCAGCTACGCCTTACGGTCCCCCTCAACCTGGCTTCCGATTGCCCGCTCCCCAGCGATGGGACCAGGGCACTGAAACCTCGGTGGACAAGGCCAGTAAATACTTTTTGCTGGCGGAGATGTTCCGGGGTATGTACGTGGTGTTGGAACAGTTCTTCAGACCACCGTAAGTGTCCCTTATACCCAGTGGCAATACAATAGAGAAAGAATGCCAAACTGATATGGCTTCTTGTAGATACACAATTTACTACCCCTTCGAAAAGGGTCCAATCTCCCCTCGTTTCCGTGGTGAGCACGCCCTCCGTCGCTACCCCACCGGCGAAGAGCGTTGCATCGCTTGCAAGCTTTGCGAAGCTATCTGCCCTGCCCAGGCCATTACTATCGAAGCCGAGGAACGTGAGGACGGAAGTCGCCGGACGACAAGATATGATATCGACATGACCAAGTGTATCTACTGTGGCTACTGCCAGGAGAGTTGCCCAGTTGACGCGATTGTCGAGAGTAAGTCGACCTATACAAATCAATTGGGGATATTAGCTGACGATTCTACTCCTTAGCCTCCAACGCTGAATACGCCACCGAGACCCGTGAAGAACTGCTGTACAACAAGGAGAAGCTGCTGGCTAACGGTGACAAGTGGGAGCCCGAAATTGCCGCTGCCGCCAGGGCTGATGCTCCCTACCGGTAAAACCAGACCGATACCATAATACAATTCAATTCGAATACCCAGTTCCTGGTTCTCCTTGCGAAAAGCAACCACCAAAAGAAGGAAAAGGATCTAGAAATCTTTTCTGTTTTCATCTTGTACATACATATCACTTCAGTCTGTCGTATTAGCAAACTGTACTAGTCGGGTCAGGGCGGATTTCGGTTCAAATCTTTCTGTACTCTGTTACGAAGTCCAATTCAATCTCGTTGAGTGTATAGTCAAATGTGCTAGTATTGAATTCACTCATTCAATGACCATGACCTTGGTTGTAAATGGCCATGAATCAAACAAATTCATATAATATAACCTTTTTCTTTCATCTTCATCATCAGGGAAGCGTCAAACACCATTATCTCATCTGGTCCTAGGAAGCCGTCACAGACTCATGGTATGCTTCGCCCACTCAACTACCTTCGAACATGGCACTATCATTCCAGATAAGCTAGCTATTGCCCCCAGAATATCTAGGTTGAATATAAAAGTCCGTTACTCCTCTCGTTCCTCTCAATCTCTTGCCTGTGTTTTATCTCCTATGTATCTCAAAAACTATACACTGCGAAAACTCCAGCCCCAATTTACCATTTTACCTCCTTGCGGAGAAGTTTCCTACTCTTACTCAGTTCCCTCTTCTCTTCAGTGCCACAGAGATAGACTCCTACGTCGTTCCTGAACAATGGCCGCCTATCCCAAATCCCCTTCCGCTAATTTGTACTAGGGCGTTGACAACGGCATCACCCTGAAGTGGGCCGATAATGTAAGAGGCAGGCTGGCCATCATGCCACAATTGGGACGGGAGCGGGTCCAATCACTTTAGAAGCTGCGACCGAACACCTGAGCTATAACTGTGTGACAAGACTCGGTAATAACAGAGCCAGAATAGTGTACGATACTATACCATCTATTATTGGGACCAATATGCTAAATTTCTTTCAGGGGTCCCTTCCATGAGATGACCATGGACGCGGCAACTGATCAGACACAAGAGGATGACTTCCATGTCACGATCAAGGCCCGTCGCGGAGACTTGAAGGTCCATATCTACGTTCATGGTATGTGTAATGGACCGATGATACCCGGCAATATCAAAATGGGAGAAAGTGTTATAGAGATGTAACTCTATCCACAGACACGCTTCATCCGTTCCGATCATCGCAAAATGGACCTCGTGCTGCCTACACTTGAAGATGAGCTACTTGAGGCCGAAGACCGCTATAGTTGATATTATTCCACGGAGCATATCAAGAATGCAGATCTGGATGGAGTAGCTTACTGGCCGCCTGTTGATGGTTCCAAAAGAGGAAAGTTCTTGTTGGTTCTGACTACAAGGGTGAACAAGTATATACAGGAAAATGATGATAAGAATTGCAACGTGACAATTGGTCTTTTGGGGGAGCACATGGTCCTGTTAGAGCACTGAGGTGTAGTTTAAGACTCTGACTTGCGGTTGATCAGTGTGGGTGGAGTGGTCTCAAGGCGATAGTAAGTGGCATAATTGACGACACGGGCTAGTCGGGCATGTGAATGAAGGGAAGAAAGAAAAGACGGCAGGAAGGGGAAGAAGCAATGTACTCAGATGTAAATGATGTTGGAGCTTGGAGACTAAATTGAATTTGTAGTTATTTGTGTGCATTCTTAGTGGTATAGTATAACAACGCTTTGAATTATGTCAGTCTTGCCTACCTATGTCGATTTCGTGCAACAACATATTCAGAATATTGCATAATAAATATCCCTCGTATTGTACGATGGTAGTTATTGTACTTGGGGGTACGTGAATATGCTTGAAAGTAAGGATGATGCAGCAATGGTGGACATGTTACGGCGCTGGCATACTACTAAGGTAGGGTAGAGACCCATTTCAGACTTCCAGCTAGGGTATCTAATAGCGATTAATATTAGATGTCTGTCCGCAGCATTTGAGCTATGTTCAGAACTCCGGTGTTCTATTGTCTGGTTTATCCATACACTATGCAGCAGTGATATGGAGTATTATGCTTTATGATCGTCTGCCCGAGACCTTTGATTTGCGCCTCAAAGCAGATTGAGAACATATACACCCCCTGACCTAACCCTTTAGTCGTAGTATTAAGCACAATCCATGGTGAGCAAGAAGCAGCTTTTCTAAGATCCATTACGGCCTTTTGTCTGTTACTATTTACTTCGTCATCGATTTCCAGCCCCTGGCAGGCGACAGTTGGCCAAACTATGACCAAACGTAAAGGAAGTATCCCTGTCATCACAACTGCCTACTAGGACTCCGACAGTATGTCATCGGATGGGCAGCAGTACCCCAAAACGAGCACCTTCAACCCTACATAAAAGCCACAGCCGGCAACATGTCCACCCCCTCACAACCATACATTAACCAAGTATACCTAAACCGAATCTTCCTCCTTCAAATCTTCAACCATTACGATCTCACCAACACCGCCAACGAACTGATAATAAACATCCTCGCCACAGGCGGGCAAAACCGAACAGACATCTCAATAACCGAATCCGAGGCCCAACTAGAGACCCCAAGAGCACAAGTCCTGGCTGACGGATGCTATAAACTATATGGTATTGAGTTTGGGCCTGCAAACAATGTACGGTCGATGCCGAGGTTGGGAGAGATGGCGGATGTTTATGCTGGGTTGCAGATTACAGATTGTTTGGGGAATGGATGTGAGCAGACAGATGGTATAATTATGGAGGGTTGGAACGTGTATTGGGAGAAATGGCCTACTGTGTTGGGGTTCGACTGGAAGTATGGTGTTAAGGGTTGCTACTATTAAGTTGCTCCGGACGATTTCTTTTCAATGCAGAGATGAACCAGTGATGGCAAGCTGAGTTAGACGCATCTGGAACTGTTGATATACCCCTCGAATTAGTAGACAGTATTGTCACGATGGTAGGAATCAGCCTCCTATCGTTACCTACTCGCATATGTCTAATAGACCTTCCCTTCAACATTACCCACAAACTTGTCCTCCCACCAACACCATCTCCCCAATTCCCCCCCAAACCATGCCATCCTCCATAAACATGGACGAACTCACCCCACAGCTGCACCACCTCGCCTCCCGCTTCGACTACCTCGCCTGCATGCTCGCCCCATGTACAGACGAAGTCTACAAAATCCGCACTCAATCCTCCTCGACTTCGCACATCTAGCCCCAAATCCCAACCCTCAGTACTGTGACTCCTTCGCCAATGGCAGCCAACTAGTAACAGACATGGCCATCATCAAACACGAATCCGATCCGTACAACGTAGCTGATTTCAAAGCCGGGGATTGCAAATTTGTACGGGACCGAGTACCAAAAGAGGGTACGCGGGCTTCTAAAGGTTGTGAGGATTGCGAATGTACATGCTGATTTGTTGACTATGGGTAATTTGGGTTTGGGCCAGATGGACCGGGATCGTTATGTGATGTTGGCGAGGATGGTGCTTGGATGTTGGGGAAGGGTGGTTGAGTATGGGGGTGGGGATGGGGATGGGGTGTTTGGGGAGGGAGTGCCATTGGATTTGGAGGTGTATTGGGATGTGGTGTGTAGTGTTCGGGGGTTGAGAGGTTGATGTTGATTTTTTGGGGGTTCTTGAGGCAAGGATGGTTGTTTCTGTTACTATTGGCAGTGCTGGCATTGTTAGGTCTGTTCTGGGCAGGTTTTAATAGCTTAGTCTAGGGCCAGCGAAATGAACTTCTATCCATTATGAACTCGTACACAAAGCTGTTTCTTAAGCTGTTTTACTATGACTTCAATATAACATGAAGCTACCAGAGAAACAACCAAGAACAATAGATTGATTGACATCAACATATAAATCGCTCCCTATGCATACATGTAACAGATCAAAAAGCAGACAGCCCCCCTGGGCATTCAAGAGAAAAAATGACAGTAAAACAGTACAGAAGTAGAAACACCCCAAACACCTATTATCCAGCTTTTTGTTTTGATCCTCCAAACGCATTCTTTTTGACAAGTGTATATGTACGCACATCAACCTACCTCAGAACTTGATTTATTTCTTCTTCCCACCAACCTTGGCCTTGAAGCTACCCTCAAACCCAGGTCTGGCCTTCTTCTTCGATTCCCCGGCGGGCTTCTTTCCCTTATTACCACCCTTTTCGTCACGTCGCTTGCGCAGATTGGCATCGCGCTTTTGCTGCTTCGTATCTTGGCTCTTCTTGACAGTGTCAACACGCTCCTTCCACTCCCGCTCAGACTTGCGCTTCGCGGATTCCTTGCGCTTCAGCGCCTTTTTAAGGAGAGAGGTATCGTCGCGCACGCGCTCGCCGTGTGCTCGCTTCTTGGCGTTGAGCCACATATCCTTCTGCTCGATATCGTCGCGCTTGGTTTCGTCCATCTCGGCGAGGCGAGTCTTCTTGGCCTCTGCTGCGCGGAGGGCCGAGGCGGGGTCTTGAGCACCGTGTTTCTTGGGCTTGTCGCGGAGAGTGGACAAAGTGGGGTCGGCATGCTGGCCATCTGCAAAGACGACACGGCCAAAAGAATAGCTAGCGTTGTCGACTGATTCAGCGGGGGAGCGTGGGGAAGCAAGGAGGGAGCCGGAGCCTCCTGGGGAGAAACGGCGGGCAAGGGCTTCGTCGTTTTTCTGTTCTTCTTCTTCCTTGGCTTTCTGGCGGAGCAGTTTCTTGTGCGCTTTGCGTTGCTCTGCCTTTTGGCGGCGGGCTTCGATAAGTTCTTGACGGTTCCGTGCGGGTCTGCCGTTCAGGCCGTCTGCGTGGCGTTTTGCGCGGAGCTCATCCAGGCGCTTCTGTAACCGTTGCTTCAACTCCTCTGGTGTTGGTTTAGGAGCCTTGGACTCGGAAGTTTCTTGCTTGGCGGACTCGTTATTTGGGGGAGCAATGGAGGATACGGACGAACTGCCAGATTGAGGATTCGAGGCGGAAGAGCCGGATGTCGAGGAAGCGGTCGATGTCTGTTCTGGTTGTTCATTGAAGTCGAGGGAGAGTCCTCCGGTCTCGTGTTCTTCGTCATCACTGCCATCGTCATCGTCGTTTACCTGTTGCTTAGGCTCCGGCTTTTTCTCTTTCTTAGTGTCATCGGATTTGACCCCATTCTGTTGCGGGGCCTTGTTCTGCTCTTCCGGTTGCTTGTCCTTCTTAGCAGCATCCTTGGCCTTCTTCTTCTCCTTCTGAGCAACCTTCTTCTGCGCCTTCTTTTCTTCCTTCTGTTTCTTGCGCGCCTCTACCTCCTCCGCCGACTTGCCCTGCTTTTCCGATTCCTCGTCCGGTTTCTGTTTCTTGGCGCCATCCGCTCGTTTCAAGCCCTCCTTGGGCTTCTCAGCGTTCTCATCATCAGACGGTGACGATTCATCATCATCTCCGGATCCAGACCCGGCCTCCTTTTCGTCGCGCTTACGCTTCCGGGCGCTCTCGTCCATGACGTCCTTCGCCGTTTTAGCAGTGTCGGGATCCAACTTGGCCCGCTTGGCTTCGCGAGCTTCTTCCTTAGTCTGTTTCTTTCGCTTCCATTGGTCCTGCCCGGATTCCAATGGTTAACTGGGGTTGTCCAGGGGAAGGGAAGGAAAGGCAAGAAGAAAAGCGCTCTGGCGCTAACGCATGGGGATTAGGTAAAAGACGTACACTGCCATCTTCACCATAGTAGTACTTCGCCGGTATTAATGACAACAGCCCATTAAAGGCCTGCGCATGACTCCGTAACCGATCCTGATATAGCAAAAAAAAAGGGTTCGTCAACTCCCCGACACCGTAGGCGGGGGCAGAAAGGCACCACCTACCTCGATGTCGTCCATTGTGCTCTGCCTTTTTTTCCCCAGACTGTGACACAATAGAGCAGTCCACCTAGTATTAGATATGCGAAGGAGTAGGTGGGTAGGTGTATGTCCTTAAAAGAGACAAGAGCGGTGGTTTGAAGCGCGATAGATCTTTTGGGAAAAATTTGGGTGAAATCTTGGCGTTCACTTTTTCTCCGCTCGGCTGGTTCACCGCCTGCACACTGGTCTGTGCTGTTCACTCCATCTCTATGAGGACGTTGGAATGCGAATTGCTCTCAACTGATCTTGCTTGCGGTGGAAATGCACAAGACACCGAATAACACTAGATTGCAAGGTAAAGCAATACACATATTTATTATCGCTACCATTAATGCAGACTATCAATAGAGCAACCGAATCCATCATAACACTGGTGAACACAAGCCGTACGCCAGCATACCTTTACGCTTGAACCTTCAACGGCGACGAATGACCCTTCTCATCCAATCCCGGACATTCCTCACTCCAGACCTCCGTAACCTTATCATAGGGATACGGGATCGTCCAGGCGAGATCGTACCTATTTCGCAGACATTAGCATATAGCTATGTAAACGGCATGGTTGGAGAGATAACTCACCGATGGTAGGGATACTCAGGCGGTTCCTCGACTCCCAGTTTCTCAGCGATATCTGCCATCCTCCCGTGGCGCCACGAAACGATAATGTCCCCTTCGCCGTCATACTGCTTGATATGCTTTGCTACACACTTGGCGTGGTTTCGCTTGCAGGAGGTGTCGACAGAAAGGCCGAGGTCCTTAGCGAGAGGGTGGACAGTGTCGTACGAGCGTCTGTGGTCGCCGTCTGTGGGGACCGTGTTAGACATGTATGGATAAAAAGTAAAAAAGAGACTTACTCTTTTTCACACGGGGCGCGAGAATATATCCAATATCGAATGGAGAGTCTTCCCCGAACACCGTGCGCAGACACTCTGCTCGCTTGTAGCCATCCTTGTTTAGCTCGTGGTTGTTTCGATCTGCGGGCTTCTCGCCATGCCGCAGGAGGTAGACTGTTGGGCGGTTGCGGTGATAGTGGTTTGGTATGGCTGAAGAAGAGACGGAGAGAGCGAGAGCCAGAAAGGAAAATAAGGAGAGGATAGGAGAGAACAACATGTTGATGTTACTCTTCTGTAGATGTAAAGCAGGCTAGCTTGACGGTCGTAGGAGCTGTGTACGTCAAAAGCACTATTTGAGTAGCTGTTTAGTCGTCTGTCATTATGATCTGGCCTGGTGAAAATTCGAGCCAGCGAAGAGTACTTGTAAAGAGAAATAGAGAAGAGGAACAAGTTTACGTTCAGGCGCTATTGAAGCGACGAATGACCCGTGGCAGTCATTCGGTGTGTTCAGCTGATCAGCTCCAAGTGATAATCTTTAACTGTAATCGGTGAAACGGAGCTACAGAGTACATAGATAAAGAGTAGTATTCGAATAAGAAAAAAAAATTGATCCTTGCATCGGATCTACCGCTGAGGTTAACCAAAAAAATTAACTGAATCCTTGTCATGATGTAACTGTCCCTGGTTCCTGTCCTTATCGCAGACGAACGTATAAGATCTCCGATAATCTCAAGCGGAGTATGTATACAACACGAACAGGAGTTTGCATTGACGACCATCCTTACACATTGTGCATTCATATCTAATTATGAATGCTCAGTCAGCATCAAGCATAAATCCTCGTGAATGGTTTTCTGTAATGACCCGAAATATGGCTGCCTGTTGCTTGGCTTCACAGTAGCCGGATGTTCGGTTCATTGCCAAGACTGATTCATTTCTTTAATCTTCGCTGCAAGTATTTTCAGTTTTACAATTCACATATCTCCTCGGAAATGCCGTGGAATAACTGTGGAATTCTAGAAGATATCCTACATGTCATTTCATCATGATCATCACCACAGCCCGGCCGAGCCACTGTGGCTGTGTAACTCGTATAAACCATACGGCGCTATACCTCTCTTGCAGTGACAGTGGGCCTAGGCAATGGCGTCTACGCACAGAAATATTCGCGAATCTGCGCTGGTCCAATGGGAACAATTGCCCAGATCTTGGCGATGTATCTGTATTGTAAGCTGCTCAGCCCTGCGGCACAAGAACCGTTCCCCAGCGGGATGGCCGAGCCGCTGAGTAATCGCGTACTCCGACAATGCTATTCTGTATTCTGGGCAGTCACTCGGACTGTATGGAGTAACATTCTGGTATATTCGAATTGTTCTGTAGAAGAGTCATAGTACAATTAACCAGTAGAAAGTATGCAGTGACAGCACATGATGGGGTTGATCATGTAGGCGCGTTGGGCAGTGCAATGAATGAATAATCAATGTACGAATGTATCGAGGCGCCCTCGGTGGTGGGGTCTGCTCAGCCCTGTGATTTGACTTCCCCTCCGATCAGGTGGCCACTTGGTCATTATAAAAGGAAGAGATCCTCCCACTTTCCCTGTTCTCCATCTTCATCCATCTCCATCCTCTACTCTCAATCCTCTTCAACTCTTTATCCCCTCTACAACCTTTACTACTCTACCAACATCATGTCTGGCTACGATCCCTACAACCAAGGCCAATACGGCCACGGCGGCCACGGCGGCTACCAGCAGGGCGGCTACGGTGGTCAGGGCTACGGCCAGGGTGGCTACCCCCCTCAACAGGGCTACGGCCAGCCCCAGGGCCAGGGCTATGGTCACCAGCAGTACGGCCAGGGCGGTCATGAGCAGTACGGCCAGCAGCAGCACCACCAGCAGGGCTATGGTCACCAGCAGTACGGTCAGGGCGGTCATGAACAGTACGGCCAGCAGGGGTGAGTCTCCACCAAACAACCGTCTCTATTTACTCGACAGATGTACTGACATTGTCTTGATAGATCCCACGAACAAGCTCCCGACGGCGCCCAGGACGGTGAGCGTGGTCTCGCCGGTGCTCTTGCAGGCGGTGCTGCCGGTGGTTTCGCTGGCCACAAGGCCAACCACGGTTTCCTCGGAACAATCGGTGGTGCCATCATGGGCAGCATCGCTGAAGATGCTGTCAAGAAGCACAAGAACAAGGACGAGGGCCAGCAACAGCCTCCGGGCTACGGTCCTCCTTCGCAGTACGGTGGTTCCTCGCACGGCGGTTCCTCCCAGGGCGGTTCTGGTATGATGGACCAGCTCGGCGGTTTCTTCAAGAAATAGACGGTCGCGGTTGATTGTTCTGTGATTTGATACGTTATTGCATGGGTTTCTTTTTTATTATCTCTACATGATTGCTGGGCTGGGTCTGTTTCTGTTTTTTATTGCTTAAGGTTCTATCATTGTTATTACCATGAGCATGTCATGACTTAGTTAACGATACCGATACGAATTTCATTCCGTCGCGGTCTACACAAATGTCCACTCTATAGGAATAATTGCTTTTGTAGACGTTCGTATTTTTTGTATTTTCTCCAGATTGTGGTGTTGACGACCCCGCCGCCGATCTGTCACGGGACTAGAGCAGTCGCATTAGTGCCTCAGGCAATGCCAAGCCCGACATCAAAAGTTCGCGCGGACATTTGGTTTCCTCGCTGCGAATCCCCGAGAATCGACAGACAAACCATAAGAGTTCAACATGATTGTCCGGCAGTTATGTGTGCGGCAGAGTGAGTATCAATGATCCAATTGACATTTCAATGTCACTAACTGCTTTATGCCCTGCCCCAGGCCGCTTCCTGGCTCTTAACCGACCAGCTCGCATGCTCAGCCGGTTCTACTCGACCGAAACTCCCGTCCAGACCGCAGTCCAGACGCCTACCCAAGAGCAGCCCGTGCAACCGGAACAACCCGTGGAATTGCAGAGTTTTGAAGAACTACGGATTTCGGCCCAGGAGACATTCAGGAAGAGACAATTGAGAAGTACGTTGGAGCAGATTTCCTTCCGTCGCTCGGAAGAGCAGCCAACTGACTTGGACCAGGACAAAAACGCCGTAGCCTTGGTACTGTCGTTGAAGACGCTTACGACCCCGATGAACTCCTCCAAAACCCCCCTGAGCCCAAAGACATCACCCTCGAACTGCTTCTGGCCTCCCAGACACATCTCGGCCACTCGACGTCACGCTGGAATCCCCAAAATTCGCGGTACATCTTCGGTATCCGAGACGGTATTCACATCATCTCCCTTGACCAGACCGCAGCATACCTACGCCGTGCAGCAAAGGTTGTGGAAGAAGTTGCAGCCCGGGGTGGTCTGATTTTGTTTGCGGGTACCCGGAAGGATCAGAAGAAGACGGTTGTGCGTGCCGCGGAACTGGCCAAAGGATACCATATCTTTGAGCGCTGGATTCCGGGTGCTTTGACCAATGGACAGCAGATTCTGGGGCAATGCGAGACCAAGGTTGTCAATGCGTTGGATGAGGAGATTACCGAGTTGAAGTCAAATTTGGAGGAGCATGCTGCTCTTAAGCCGGATCTGGTGGTTTGCTTTAACCCTGTTGAGAATGAGGTTCTGCTTCATGAGTGCGGCCTTAACAATGTGCCTACCATTGGTATCATCGATACAGATGCCAACCCTGCCCGTGTTACCTACCCTATTCCCGCCAACGATGACAGTTTGCGGTCTGTTGGTGTCATCGCTGGTGTGTTGGGCCGAGCAGGCGAGGCTGGTCAGAAGAGACGGTTGGCATACGCTCACGAGGGCCGATTCACATACGAACCTGTTGACCCGAAGGAGCTTGGTCTGAACAAGAGGGCACCGGAGACCCAGCCTGAGCCTGAGCGTCAGCGCCAGCCCGAAAACCAGGATATTCGGACAGCGGAGGTTGCCGCCAACCAGTGAGCAGGTATTTCTTTTCCATTCTTTTTATCTATTTTTGTTACCCCGTTATGAAAGCATCTATGGGACTGTACTGTATAGATTTTGCAAAGGGTTGGTGCTAAAAATGTGTATTATCAATGAATGAATTATGGATTATTCACACTTGCTTGTCCTGTTACTGTCACTTTCACTTCACCATCGCTGTCGTTGCACCTGTCTTTGAACTCATGCCTTAAGAGTGTACACCACTCTTCCCCTCTTATCCCTCCCCTTATACTCAACCACACCCCCAACATCTGAAACAACCCTCCTCTCATCCCCATGATGCAAAATCACATCCAAATCCTTCCAAGCCGGAACAAACCCCAACCACTCCCGCTCAAACCCAACAACCACCTTTTCCTCAGTCGAGCTATACTTGACACTGAACCGTGAGATCCTCGGCTCCTTCGAAATCCCATCATCCTCGAGCCAACTATTCTCAAAAACGCGCCCATGCGAGTTTCCCTTGGGCGGGAAAATCTCCACGCCACGGTAGTCATCGACTTCCTGGATGGCTATCGAAGCATCAGTGTTATCACCGGGAACGCGAGTCTGAACGTCCTTCCCAACAGGAATCGCGCCTCCAACCCGTGCGAGCAACGGAATACTGGTCTTCCAGTGCGAGGGTATATCAACCCACTGCCCAGCCGCAAGGTAAGTATACGGCCCGTTCAAGTTAACATAACCATAATCAAACTCCCCACCCTCCTCCTTCCGCGGAAGATAAATCCTCGCAACATCAACCCCAGCCTCATAAACACCACCAACAAGAAGACTATCCCCCAGCCAAAACTCCTCCTCCCCATCCTTGAGCTTCTTCCCCCAAACCTCCGGATCATGCTCATACCCCCACCCAATCCACCTCTGCGGCGGAGACGCGGAGATATGACTCTCCAGTCCTAGCGAGTAGATGTAGGGAAGGATCTCGTAGCGACGTTTTATGGCTGCGCGGACGTGCGGTGTGATTTCGGGGTACATCCATGGTTCGATCACTTCGCCGACTTGGTTGTTTGTGGGGGAGGTCTTAAAGCAGTTTATAGCGAAGCGGGGGGAGTGGGTTCCTAGTTGGATCCAACGGAGGAGGAGTTCGGGGGAGGGTTGGGGACCTGTTCTGTTAGCAGAGTTCTATGAAAGATAATAGTGGGCATAAAGGGCTTACCTTCGAAGCCACCGATATCATGTCCTTCGCACTGGTTTCGTTAGCAGACTGCTTATCTTCTGGAGAGGTAGGGCTACCTGAAGAAGAGAAATCCCCGCGTTCAGCGACAACGAATTCGCCCCCTTCATCCCCTCCCAACTCGTTACATTATCCCCACTCCACGTACTCGCCGCATACCGCATCGTACCAGCCGTCGCACTCCTCGTTAACACAAACGGCCGATACTTCGGTTCCAAATCCAACAGCGCATCATGCGACGCCTTACCCATAAGCTCTGTATGCAGCGCACGACCCCAGAGTCCAATGGCATTGGGGTACTTCTGTGCTGCGTCGGAAACTGACTGGTGATCTAGGGCATGTTCCCAGTCGTCGTTTGGCAATGTGTATTCGTTGTTATCGTTCCACATGCCATCGATACCTGCGCGTTTCAAACTCTGCACACCATCATACCACCATTTGAACCCAAAATCCGACGTAAAATCAATATGGCATCCATCCCCACCCGTCGCACCCCCAGCACTCCAAAGACGCATAAACCCAGGCTCCTTTGTATCCCCATCCCTAAAAAAAGAACCCCCCTCAACAAGCCGCTTGAAATCAGGATGCGACTGCAGCAGAAATGGCTTGATATTCGTAATCAACCGAATCCCATACCCATGATATTCTGCAATCCACTTCTCCGGGTTCGGGAATCGATACCGATTCCACGTAAACACGTTCCGAACTTTCGGCTCCGTTTGTGAGATCGAGTACCCCGAGCTCATCTGGTGCGCGGAGCAAGGGATATCGTGCTTCTTGAGCTTCTCTGCGAATTCGATGAGGGCCTCGTGCGCAGGAGGCTCGTCGAGCATCGTGTATTTGTAGCCGCCGGAGATGTACCCATATGCCCAGCGGGGCACGAGGAGGGGGAATCCGACTAGCTCTGCGTAAGAGTGTACGACTTCCTTAAGTGTCTTGCCGATGAGGAGGTACTGCTCTAGACCTCCGTAGTCCTGGCGGTAGACTTTGAAATGGCCCCAGAGACCATCGATCTCAGAACCTACGGACCATGAGCCCCGCCCATGCGTGGTTGAGAAAATCGCCACGCAGCCGTTGGGGGTTGCCTTGATGAGCAGCGGGATGTGCTTGTACAGTGGATCACTGTTGTACACATCGTACCCGAAGGAATCTGTCGCGGAGAGCTGGAAGTTGCGACCGCTTAGATCCATTGGTGCGCGCTTTTCACCCAGTCCTACATGTAAAGCGTCGCGGTCATGCTCCGTGTAGTGCGCGATGCCAGTGCCATCTGCCACATAGGAGCGGAGCGGGAGGTCTTTGTATAGGGCTTTTTGGCCGGAGCCGGGTTTGACATCGTCGTCAGTCCAGGAGAGCGTGATGACGGGGGTGTGGCTCCAGTCAACCGAGGCGGTTATGTCTCCGAGTTCGAGGGTTTTGGTTGTCGGGGTGGTGTCTTTCACGGCTAGTTTGACATTGGCGAGGTCGGTTGGGGGTTTGGTCACGCTGGGGAATGGCGGGGTGGGATGATCGGGGGAGGTGAAGGCCACTCGGAAGAGGTTCTTGCGGATGGGCTCGAAGGTGAAATCAAAAGATTGATTGTTTTTCTCTTTGGACGAGAGGTGGATTTGGGAATCCTCGGTTGGGACTTGTTTGTAGTCTCGGGGGGAGTACTCTTTCTGAGGCATGATGATTGTCAATAATATCGATTAAATTATTGCTTAGTATTTGAGTCTACGAAAGATAAGTAGATGGCATTTATAGCTTTGTTTGAATCACTTTCTAGCCCCTCCCAGTTACATTGAGGGGTTGTGTTGCATGGCTGTATATCGGATTTCGGGGCTCATCTCCGATTTCTCCTCTCCATCCCCAGATGTCCCGGATTATTGCTAGTCTTTCCACGACATCGTCTACGAGTACACAGGCCATTTGATGGATGCCGGAATAGATTAGTCCTGCATCATATGTTGTATGATATCGGAGTTGGGCCGTTTCTGGGTTTCTATAGACAGCTACCATGAAGAGTATAGTGAAACATGTATGTTCAGGCTCTTATGACCTTTTCTATCTTAATAATCAGATATACGTTCAATAGACAGCCGGGGCCTTCTCACAGTCATCTCTGTTCGTTCACCAAGGCGTAACAATCAGGGTCATAAGATTACTGGTTGTTTTTGATCATTCCGATGAATGATTTTTCTTATTTATATTGCAATTTTTTGAGCCTTTTGGGTGACTTCTGATACTGGGAATGCTTAGAAAACATTGGTGGCCCACCAAAAGACAGTTAGGGTTGGGCCTGCTGTAGGCTCTTGGACTTTGCTTATTTGACTTACACTAAAAAATAAAATTAAAAAAAGGAAGAAAGAGGAACTATGGTGTCATTTATGTGAATATTAAATGATCTAAACAGATATTTTCTAAGATGGATCAAAAGTATCAATCCCTCTACGATGCGATTCCCGAATTTTTGACATGCTTGCTTTAAGCTGCTTTTTGCTTTCTCGGGATAGTGATGCTCATCTTAATTTGCACTCTGTAACTTTAGAAGAAGAAGAAGAAGAAGAAGAAGAAGAAGAACCAGAAGCATGTTTGTGCTAAAAAACATTGATTTATAAGGCTTACAAGTTTCAGTGTCGGAACGGACTACAAAACGTGTATAGCATAATGAATCTTCATAATTCATAGCTATTGGGAATGTCAGTCTCGCAATATTCCAATTTAATATATCTAGAGGGCAAAAATGCTTTGCACTTTGGATTAGCTGTTTGATAGTTAAGTGTCTCTGGATTCCACGGGGCCACTATCCCCCGGTGCCAGAATCCCGTGGACCGGCATCAGACCTGGGGAACAACATGGCATTGTTGATGGTACTATCTATATAAAGCATTCAAACAGCGTCCCTCATCCTGTACTTTCCCCGCGAAACATCTTTCGGAGCAAATTGGTTCTGACACGAGAGAAGTTCTCATTGACTCAAGAAACGAGTGAGATTACTTTCACCATGGCGATGTATGACATACCCCGATTACTTTATCCTGCCTAAAGGCGCCGCTAATCCGTTGTCTTTTAGCACCCCAGAAGAAAATTTTATCGAGTTCACTAAACAGGCTGGCACATTAACGGAACCTGACATCGGGGCTGCCTTTGACGAACTACAGCCAGTCAAGCCCGATGTGCTTATCGGAGAATGGAAAGGTGGTAGTCTCGACACTGGCCACCCGGCTCATGCACAACTCAAAGACATGAATTGGCTAGGAAAGACGTTCCATACTACTGAATCCGTCGACCCTATCGTCATTGACAAAGATGGCAGAAGAGCCTGTAATGAGGATTGGGGACATGCACGTGTAAGTATTCTCAGCTGTACCCACTACAGACAATTTAATTTTCAGAATGCCTGACTCTGATGTCGAGCAGCTTCGTCAGATTGAATTCCGGGGTGTTCAATCAACCGCAATGATTTATGATAACCATCCCATCATTGATCACTTTCGACGAGTTAGTGACGATTTAATTGCTGGGGCAATGGATACTAAGAGTTTTGGAAACGCTGGGACTTACTACTTCTATTTGTACAAATAGCATCGTGTAGCGCGACGATTCCAGGCCAATGTGATTATCACTAATACTGAACATTGAGATTGTGCAACAAATACAGTCCACATGTTGTACTTGATTGCTTCATACATCTTGTGTAACTTACATGATTTTTGATGAGTATTGAAAGAAGTATGCCGGAGGGCATATAAGAAAGAGGATCTTATAGGAGGGAGAGAATTAAATTATATAAAGGACTAAAATACAGGTGGGAAATATGCAGATTAAACATATTAAGGAATCTCTAAATTTATAAAGTGCATAAATAGGGCTACCTGGACAGTCTCGAGGGAAAAATCGATGCTTAGTTCAACTACAGCTCTTACACGCAGGCGCCGGAGACACTTCCATCATAATCCCTCAGCATCAAAGTAACGTGCAGCTATTAGCACAGATTACGCATGAACTTACTGCAGGGCAATAGAATTGACAATATACACAGTTTGTGGGTCTAGTTTTCGATGAAGCCATCGGATATTCTGACCGAAAGCCGATAGTCCGGGGTGCATTATTCCTACGCCCCGCCATACTTGCATGATATCGGACTTGGGCCGCTGAAGAGAAGTACAGGAATACGAGATATCAAAGGAAATCAATGCTACAAATAAACTGGGGTATGCTGGTATGATGGACGGTATTGGTTCCTGTGGCTTCGCATTAGCCTCTTCCCCTCCCCACGGGGCAGAGGATGGCCACGCTATGTCATCAGGCAGTCTTGTATAAACGAGATAAATTCCCTTCTCTTGTTTGTGCTCTTGATAGCTGAGGGAGCTTGCTGTTTCTCGTCCACCAGTCTACTGCCGTGAAAGATGTCCCAAGAAGCAGAGATCTCCAAAGCTGAAGAACGACATGTCGAAATAATCGAACCGCAAACCCATCCACAACACCGAACTCACGATAAACCAAAGGATAATGATACTGTCGACCTCATCAATGGCCTAGGACGTTCGTCCATCCTCACAAGGGAAACCAACACCCGCGTCCTCCGGATGATCGATCTGCGACTCCTCCCAATTCTCCTGGGCATATACTTCCTACAGCAAATCGACAAAACCACCTTATCCTACGCATCTGTATTTGGACTGATCGAAGATGCCAACCTTCACGGTCAGCAATACTCCTGGCTTGGCTCAGTTGTCTACCTCTCCCAGCTGGTCGTCCAACCGCTCGTCGCGTATATTCTGGTCAAGGTGCCGTTGGGGAAGTTCCTAGCTGTTACGATGCTGCTTTGGGGAGTTGCGTTGACATGTATGACGCCGTCAGATACGTTTGCGAAGTTGTTGGTCTGTCGGTTGTTCTTGGGTGCTTTTGAAGCTGGTATTCGTGAGTTGCCTTGCCTTCCGTATACTTGAGGCTAGGATAGAGCTGACTTGGCTCAGCGCCGGCCTTTATTGCGGTTACGCAGATGTGGTATCGACGGTTAGAACAGCCTGTTCGTCTCGGGTCGTGGTATGCAATGAACGGTGTTGTCAACATGGTGGGTATCTCTGTCAGAGATTTGTTAGGAAGCATGCTAAAGTAGATACGGACAGTTTGGGAGCTTGATTACATATGGCCTTGGACATATCAAATCTCATATCTTTGAGCCCTACCAGGTGGGTTCTGGTTTTCACCTTTGATAGCAGGAAGGCTGACGTGGAAAGATAATCTTCTTGTTCTTCGGTCTTATCACGGTTACCTTTTCCGCTGCTGTCCTGTGAGATCACCCATTCAAATAGATACTGTCATCGGCGCTGACGTTTCTAGAATCTTCATGCCGGACTCTCCGGTGCGAGCCAAGTTTCTCAAGGAGGATGATAAGCTAGTAGCAATTGAGAGGTGCGTTTTCTGGGGTTATCTCTTATACTTATGGCTATACACTAACACAATGCAGACTCCGAATGAATCAGCAGGGCGTCGAAAACAATCAATGGAAATGGAACCATGTTAAAGAAGCCTGTTTAGACCTAAAGACATGGTTTTGGTTTGTGCTGATGTTCGCTATATCGTATGTGTTTTCCCAATCACTCGGATATGACTATTGTCCTGCTCACAAGCCAGACTTCCAAGCGGTGGTATCTCGACCTTTGGCCCCCTAATCATTGAATCTTTTGGCTTTGAACAATTCAAGACCATCCTTTTCAACATACCATTTGGCGCAGTTCAGCTCATCGCGACCATGGGAGGAGCATGGCTAGCCACGGCACTGAAGATGAAGGGGCCTGTTATTGTCTTGCTATGTCTGCCCTCGATTGCTGGATGTGTGATGTTGCTGCGTATCGCGCATGATGCTGCTCATAAGGGACCCTTATTGGCAGGATACTACATTGTAAGAGGTTACGACATGGCTTGCTGAAAGACTCAGTTGCTAACGATATTATAGATCTCTGTCTATCCAGGCATAAGTAAGTCGAAACGCGTACTCTATTCACGCTTAGGGTTAACCAGTTTTGTTCCCGTTCAGCACCACTGATCTACTCATGGTCCGCCGGAAATACAGCAGGCGAAACGAAGAAAAAAGTCACAACTGGCCTTCTGCTCATCGGCCAATGTACTGGTAATGTACGTCGAGGTCCCCCATTTGCGACGGCTCGAGTTATTGAACGCAGATAATGTAGGTCGTTGGTCCTAATCTATACACAACCGCCGATGCGCCGCTCTATAGACGAGGCTTAATTTCGAGTCTCGCGATGTTCTGCGTTCTAATCTTGCTCAGCTTGTAAGTTTCGGCCATCGTTTATTCCATACCCTTCACCATGCTCTCGATTGACAGGATATGCCCAATGGTAGATTGAACACAGCATACCTCCTCTTCCTGAACAAAAAACACGAGAAGAAACGAGTTTCCATGGGCAAAAGCGCCAAAATCATCGATAAATCCATGGCTGCCATTGGAACAGTATTCAAGGAAGAAGAGGAGGGCAAAGTCCAGCAGGAGGAAGGGGTTGATGATAATGCATCCAGGGATCTGACAGATTTGGATAACGAGGATTTTATCTATGTATATTGATTTTACTTTTTTGTGTCTTTTGTTTATTTGTTGATGGATAGTTCTGTATCAGTAGTAGGAATATTATGGGCTAAGCGGGTGAACTCCGGCTTCCCCGCATTATCCTCATTGTCTGATATCGACACCTAAACTACTACATCAAGCTTAATCTTATCATCTACTCACATTGCAGTATGTCATCAGGTGAATCTGCAGGTATCATATCAGTTCCATATCCAACAGGCACAAAGCGCATCCCGGTACATCTATGAAACCACGTCAAAACATCGGATATTCCCTGACTGACGGGTTAACAGAAAGCATGCAGTTCATGTAGGCTGTCAAAGGCAAGTATACTACTGCCAGAATTCTGGCCGTTGATTAACCGAAACAGGTAAAATGTGATGGGAAAAAGCCGTGTACAAGGTCAGGGCCTGGAAGTGGAATATTAAATGAAAGATTAACTCCTGCAGATGCAACAAACTAAAAAAAAGATGCGTATTTTTTGAAGCCCCTAAAGATCCTATCACATCGTGTGTATACGCAATATGCGCCAATTTCAGGTGCTTGTTAATTATTGACTTGAGTACAGGAGGCTGGAGACGGTCGAATCTGAAGTCCAGCATCTCCGGGACCAACTTGATGAGATGCATCAGCTTCTTCTCCGGTGCGACTCGCAGCCGACCCCTACTTCATTAACCGTTGTCAGTGGAGAACTGCAGCAGAGTACACCCGGATTCCAAGATGTTTCCGATCCTCCGCTACACCAAACGCTTAGACAACCAGAGAACATCCATGGAACAAAGCGAAAACGCTCTGAGGCTGAGATACAGATTTTGAATGAACCGATTTTGGATTTCGTTTCGAAGGGGTTGATTACTGTTGAGCGTGCCATGTCGTGTTTCCGAACGTGAGTTTGTTATATTTTGGTTTATAAAACGTTGAACGGCTGATACATAAGCATTGCAGGTTCTTTAATGGATGTGTGAGCTACTCTATATCGTGCTAGTTGTGGTTGCAGCTTTGACTTACATGAACCAGGATCGGTATATCCCAGTCTTCGACCCAGAACATGATACCTTTGCCTCAGTGCGCTCGCGAAGCACCATTCTGTTCAACGCCATATGCACAATAGGTTATCGCGTTGAGACGAGTAAGCACTACCTGAAGGAGAGCCAAGAACCATTGCTGAAAGATTCGAAGAACCTCAATCACAAACATCAGACGTCTTACACGCAGAACTCAAAAAGTCAAGCAACCTCATTATCCAAAATAAAGACCTGAACTGTCTCGAATCAGTCCAAGCAATGCTCATCGCTGCTTGCTACTCCGCCGAGCGCTCTTTACTTCTCTCATTTGCGACCCGAATGGCCCTAGATTTGAATATGGACGAGGCGTTCGAGAAGCTTATACAGTGTCTGGCGATGAGAGAAACGGATATGGATCACGATCCAGAGAAAGTGCGGTCCTTGACGCAAGAATCCAGGACTTGGTTTGGGCTTTTGGTTTTGGAGCATATGTGGGTATAGCACCTGGCTCTTTAGAGACTTGCTGATATGGAATGTTCTGTTAGATTTCGTGTTGACGGTGGGAAGCCACCTGGAATTCGATTTGGAGGAAGCGCGCGTCGATGTAGGACTCTACTTGGTCATCCTTCATCTACTGTTTTGGACTTGCGTCTTTTTGCACAGGTTGAGGTATGCCGTTGCACTGTATCGTTGTTCTTCAATTTGCTGACCACCCTGGAAAGTTGAATATCTTGAGAGGTAAACTATCAGTCGAAATCTTAACTCCATGTACTAAAATATACAGCAAATATCAATGACACTCTAGGCCCAAGAACTCTCGACAGGTTAGATATCACGAGCTTCGTACACGAGACTAAAATAGATCTTGACCTCTGGTTTGAGTAAGTTCCTCCTACTGCTCTTGAACGAATAATAGCTAACGACTGTGCAGCGACTGGCTACGCATAATCGGTTTGCTTTGCTTCTTCATTTCCGGAATCGATATTCATACTCACATATACAGAGAACTCTCCCTCCGCAACCAAAGAAAAACCCTTCCTTCTAGCCGCCATACGCGTACAAAAATGCTGGGCCGAACTAACCCTTCATTGCAAAGCTCTACAATCCATGGGCGTCGAGAATGTCGCGTACGCATCCGCCCTGTTCCACATCACGTTCACCCATCAAGGTATTAACAAATACAGTGCAATATCCCCAACGGAACAATCTATCCTCCTAACAGCCAAAGCCGCCGCAAAAAAGCACCTCGCACTCATAACCACAGAACCAGACCATTACCTCGCCCAACTGCGCTATGCAATGGACTTTGTCTGGGCGAAATGCGCATTTTGTTTTCTCCTTCTGCTCAAGTTATCACGACTCATTCCTGAGCGGGAAGAAGAACATAGGGAATTGCTGAGACAAGGCGAGACGTTACTTGAGGAGTTGTCGAAGGCTGGTTCGGGGAATACTATTTACCTGCAGATTTTGAAGATGAGTATTGAGAAATATGGGCGGACCTTGCAAGACGAAAACCAGATGGATACGGAGACGGGTGCTGAGGCCACAGGTCCATTCTGGGAACTGTTCGATGCGCAGACAGATTTGCAGTCGTTTGTGCCGGAGCAATTTGTGTCCGAGTGGGAGTTTCCGGGGTTAAATTTGTTTTATTTTCCCATTGCGTGGCAGGATTTCTTTGGGGATTTTTCGTTGGCGATTTGATTTGATTTGATTTGATTTGATTTCATTCGTTTCAACTGCATTTGCTATATATCGAGAATGCCCAAAGTAAAGGACCGGATGCTAAAGGTATAGAAAAATTTCAACCCGATCCTTGATCATGTTGAATACAAAGCGCAAAGTATATTGGATATCAAGGCATCTATGTTCATAAGCAGACAAGCGCAACCATTCCTGAAGTAGACCTTTTAACCCAGAGCTCTCATGGTGAATTCAACACTAGAATAAAGTCAGTAATCATTTCCCAAGGCTTACATGCCTGGGGGGCGAGTGGAGACGTACACAGCAAAGGTTCCAGCGGACACAGGCATAGCCCTCAGCAGAGTCGGGCCAATACCCTTCCAGAAACCGGCCAGTCCCTCAACAGCATAAGTCTTCTTAAAGCAGTCCCTCATGCTGCTGAACTGCCGCTCAGCACCGAACCCATCGCATTGCATCTTACTCTTGACAACATCCAGCGGGTAGCTGCTCAGCCAGAGCGCCTCACCAGCCAAACCACCATACGAGGCGACCTTCAAGCTGGAGATATCCTCACGCTTGATGTTGTTGCGCTTGGCATCCTGGTTCATGAGGATCTCGAATGACAAGAACCACATACCGTAGGCCTGGATTTCACGGAGGTAGGTCACAGTTTGACCTCTGAAAAGGCCCCGCGTCACGCCTTCGTGGGCAGAGAGCTTCTTGATGCAGTCAATGGGGCCGCTGTACAGTCTATCTGCGCCGTGAGGCTGGGTTTGCAGACGGATACGGACGTGCTCGATGGGTCCGGAGAGAACGGAGTTGGTGATACCGGCGAAACCACCAGCAAGATAGTATTGGCCATAGGAAAGGGCCGGGTCGGCGTATTTCTTCTTGTTGAGCTCTTCCAAACGTCTACGGGCTTCATGGAAAGCGCCGAATTGAACACTGACCTGGTATCTGTCAGATCATGGACAGTCGTTTAGGTATAAAATTCTACTTACGCAAGCACCAATTCCGATCAACGGGGTCAAGGTACCCTTGTAGAAAGCCGCGGGACCTTCATTCTTGAAGATCTGACTGGCACAGTCAAGGGCGTTGGCGTATTGTGTCGTTGTTTGCAGCCGCACCTTGACGATATCTGCTAATAGTCAGATAACGATGCAGTCTATGCAACGTTTTGCCTCACATACCGAATGGTTGTCCTGTAGCATGTTAGCCAATTGATCCCCGGCACAGAGAACGCATATTCAACCATGCATTTTCTCAATTGGAATGGCAGAAGAAGCATTGTGGGGTGTCGCCGATAATAGTACTTCCACTACATACAATGCTCCTTAGACATTCAACATCAATCGGCACATACCAATAAGAACCTGTGCAATACCACCAACAGCACCAGCAGCCAAATCCTTTACAGCCCGGAGGGCTCCTCCCCCCTTTTGCATATCTTCAAATGCCTCCGCTTCCATATTGATGCGGCACCGCTGCGGCAACTGGCGACTCTGCAGGAATTGACCGTAACAAACAAGAGATTACAGGCAGAATTGAATGCCCAATTGACCAATACCGCGAAAATCACACACAGAAAACGTAAACACCCACAGAAAGAAAGAAAATGCAAAAGGGAGCAGGCCGATGTGCTCTCGTTCTTATCGTGATGGCGCGAGGTGGGACGGGGATTATGTCAGCCAAACTCCGATTGGGCGGGGGCACCGACAGGCACGTGACCACGGCGCGGGAAACGGAGGAAAAGACGCCGTGAAGCGCTCTCCGAGGGAAACGACAGGCGCAATTGTCGGTCATGATGCAGAGGCGGGTGGTATTAGAGGTGAGTTGTTTTATATTTAACTAGTTCTGCTGTGCTGACAGAACTGCAGTTGTCCCGCCGTCAAGGTGTTGCGAATCTTTCGTTTGCGGCCGCACATAGAATAACGCCGACGAACTACGGTCTCCGACGGACATTTCATTCCTCCCCCGCAGCGCTCGATTCGTTCGGTTCGAATAATGATGGCGAAAATGGAAGCAATACTCGTCCTTCGTTTTCACCGCCCAAGTTCACATCACGATGGGGCAGCGGGCAGTCAACTCAACGACCTGTTGCTCTGAGCCCAGCGGAACAGGCGATTCGCGACAAGATGAGGGCGCAGCAGCCCAAGAAAGAAGAGAATAAAAAAGAGCAAGATACTGCAGGGTCGCGTCTCAACGATTCATCATTTCAAAAACGACCATGGGGTGGTGCTCGACAATCGATTACTTTGAGTCCAGCCGAGCAGGCGATGCGCGAGAGGATGGTGGCACAGCGGAAACAGAGAGAGCAGGGGAATCAAGATGCTCGTGGTGCGGGTCCCCGGGATCAGAGACAACGACTGACTCCCCGTTCCGTATATTCCAAGGACGCAGGGACCGGCGGCGATAAGCCCAGGAAACATTTTAAATCTGACTGGCACTGTCCGAACTGCGGGTTCAACTGCTTTGGGAAATATTTCTTTTGCCCCCGTTGTGGCTGCCCGAGATCGGAGCCTGAAACGGATCCGTCAAAACCAAGGAGAGTTAAAGAGGTGCGGCATCGTGCCAATACAGAGCAAGCTGCAGCCCGGAGAAGCAAAAAATATTCAGCTTGGTCAGAAGATATAGGTGACTTACTAGGCGATGAAAATGCTGGAGAGCCAATCTCAAAGTCAGACGATGTGGTTGCCGTCGATCCGATTGAGGAGATTGACAGAGAGAAACTTGCAGAACTCCAATCCCAGGATATCGAAGAAAACCAACAGGACTCGCGGCAATGGGGTCTAGAGGAAGAGGAGGAAGAACCAGTAATACAGCGCCGAAAGGACTATAAGCGTCGTGATGGCCGGAAACAACAGAAAAACGACGAAGAAGAGGAAGGTTACGACCAGGAGGAAACCCGACGTCGTCGAGAAGATCGAAAGCGCGCGAAGAAAGAAAGGACAAGGCGAAAGGAAGTGCACGTCGCCCCAAGCCCTATTTTCCTGCCCGAGTTCATTAGCGTCAGCAATCTTGCGGACGTCATTGGGGTACGGCCAGCCCAATTCGTACAACGGATGGAACAAATGGGCTTTGAGGGTGTTACATACAGCCATGTCTTGGACGCGGAAACAGCTGGTCTAATCGCGGTCGAGTACAACTTTGAGCCCATTTTCGACCAGCCCGAGGAAGGGTTCGATTTGATTGCTGCCCCCGAACCAGAAGACCCGTCCTCGTTGCCTCCCAGGCCTCCTGTGGTCACCATCATGGGCCATGTCGACCATGGCAAAACCACTATCCTGGATTGGCTTCGCAAATCATCAATTGCTGCTGGAGAGCATGGAGGGATTACGCAGCACATTGGTGCGTTCAGTGTTGCTATGCCTTCCGGGCAGACCATTACTTTCTTGGATACCCCCGGTCACGCAGCCTTCTTGGAGATGCGTCGTCGAGGAGCAGATGTCACAGATATTGTCGTTCTTGTGGTAGCCGCAGACGACAGTGTCAAACCCCAGACGATTGAAGCCATTAGACATGCCACTGGAGCCAAGGTTCCCATCGTCGTTGCTATCAGCAAGATCGACAAGGAGGACATCAATGTCGACAAGGTGAAACAGGATCTCGCAGCCAATAATGTCTACGTCGAAGAGTATGGCGGCGATGTCCAGGCTATTGGCGTGAGTGGTAAGACGGGCCTAGGAATGGTGGAACTCGAAGAAGCCATTCTGGCTCTTTCTGACATGCAGGATCACCGAGCCGACACGGAAGGTAACGTTGAAGGCTGGGTTATTGAGAGTACCACGAAGAGCTACGGCCGAGTGACCACCGCGCTCGTCAAGCGTGGTACCCTACGCGTGGGCGATATTGTCGTTGCAGGTGATGCGTGGGCTCGTGTGCGCACCCTCCGTAACGAGGCCGGCATTACGATTGATAAAGCAACACCCGGTATGCCCATTGAAATCGACGGCTGGAGGGAGCAGCCAAACGCTGGTACGGAGATGATCCAAGCACCCTCCGAACAGAGAGCCAAGGATGTGGTTGAGTGGCGGTTAGAGCAGGCAGAGACCCAGAAACTCGGCGAAGATGCCACGGCCATCAACGAGGCTCGTCGTGGACTCCTCGACAAACGCCGGCAGGAGGAACTGGAACAGGCCGGTCATCATGTAGAAGTTGAACAGGCTACTTCCGGTCCCAAACCGGTGCACTTCATCATCAAGGCGGACGTTGATGGATCTGTCGAGGCTGTCCTGAACTCAGTCACTGCAATTGGCAATAACGAGGTCTACCCAAATGTGCTCCGTTCCGCTGTCGGACCAGTGGGAGAGTTTGATATTGAGCACGCTGCCGCTGCCCGTGGAAATATTATCACATTCAACACAGCGATCGACCACGCTATGTTGCGAATGGCAGAGCAGCGAGGCGTGAGGATCATGGACCACAACGTCATCTACAAACTTATGGACGATGTCAAGGAAATCCTCAGTGAGCAGTTGCCGCCCAATGTGACTCAGCGCGTAACGGGAGAGGCGGAGATCAGTCAGGTCTTCGATATCACCGTCAAGAAACGGGAGACGACTGCCATTGCGGGTTGTAGGGTTCGCAATGGAATTATCCAAAAGATCAAGAAGGTTCGGGTTCTGAGGGGCCAGGATATTATTTATGATGGTGGGTTGCTTTTCTTGTGTTTTGTCCAGATGGCATTTGCTAACTACGTTCTCAGGCTCGATGACCTCTCTCAAGAACGTCAAGAAGGACGTGGCCGAAATGCGCAAAGATACCGAATGTGGTATCAGCTTCGAAGGCTGGACAGAGTTTGCTCCCGGTGACCATGTCCAGTGTTATGAGGATATCTACGAGAAGAGATATTTGTGATATACCCCTTTCTCCTCTCTTTCCATTCTTGTGATCTTATAGATCATTGTATTTTTATTCGGGTCTTGGGAGCTTGCATATCAACGCATATAGAACAGGTGTTATGACAGAAGTGTTTCGGGGGGTTCAAAAATGATATGACTTCATGTACAATACATTTATCCACAGATAATGTGATGCCACGAGCTCTATGTCTCTTATCTTTCTATTCAAAAAATTATGCCATGTCGTGTCATGTCTTCTTCCACCGAATCCTACTAACCCACTTCGCCCAATCCTGCACATCCTCCCTCTCCAGTATCCTCTCAACAGTATACCATTGCCTCGCCAACTCCTCATTCCCCGCCATCCGATGCACGAAACTATGACACGCGCGACACAACCATGCAACACTATTCAGCAACCACTCTTCATGCCACCCCCTCTTGCGCACCTTCTCATGCACAGCCCGCGGAATCAAATGGTGATACGAAAGCGGTATCCAATCCCGCTCACAGATCTCGCATGCCTCTGTCCGCGTCGATGCCCAGACTGGTGGTCCTGCTGTTACGCTGGAGACGTACTCGTTTAGGAGTGGGGAGAGGAGGGTTTCGGGGATGTCGGTGGGGTCCGGGATTAGGCCGTAGACGGTGAGGGTTTCGGTTACTGTTGATGGGAGGGTTGAGGAGAGGGTTTCGATGAGGGGGTTTGGGAGGGGGTTTGGGTAGGTGTCTGTTCGGAGGGAGGGGTTTTGTTGGGTGGTGCTGTAGGAGATGGTTTGGAGGATGTCAGGGAGATGAGTGAAGATTTCGGAGGCGAGGAACTGGTTTACTTCAGTATTCGTCTCCAATTTTAGGGGGAGGAATGGTAAATACATCAACAAACTCGGCCAAGTCCTCCGGATTGGCCCTCTGGATGGGTTCTGTTTTGACGGCGGGCGTGGCCTTCACATTGTTATTGCTGCTCGAATTGTTATTTCTTCGCGCCTTGTTTGCTTTGCGCTTTGAGGGCTGGCGAGGCCTTTCATTAGACCTTGCAACTAGAATGCCGGACAGGATGTCGCGGAAGACTTCATAGTTGGAGTTCATGGTGCTCTCTGCAGTGGTGATGGATATCCACGCGTGAGAAAATCGCGGATTGATGTCATCGTTAGTAAGTAGCTTTCGTCCCCACGTATTCTAGCCTACCACCAGGGGGGTATTAAGGGAATTTCCTCTGTATATATCCAATTGAGTTAAACCAATTCGAACGCTGAAGAATTTCTCATCAATTCTACAAAATGACTAAGAAAGTCGTGATTGCAATGGACATCTACGGGACTGTCCTCACTATGGAGACCATCGCCCAAGAACTGGAAAAGCACTTCCCAAAAGCCAACGCTGAGGCCATCCTAAAGACATGGAGACAGCACCAGCTGGCGTACACTTGGAGACTGAACAGTTTGGGTGTGTTAGCTGCATCTTGACTGCGTTTCTACGATGCCGTTCACCCTACTAAACCGCTGATAGGACGCTTTCTGCCCTTCTCTGATGTAACTCGCAACGCCCTCTCCCATACCTTAGCAGAAACTCCAGGAGCCGATCCGGAAGAACAGCACATCAACAGGCTCATGGCGGCCTTCGAGAACATGGGCACGTTCCCGGACGTCGGACCAACGTTGAGTCGACTGGCAGTGACCCCCGGTGTCGTACCGGTGGTGTTTACCAACGGAACCAAGACAATGGTATCTCACTCATTGTCTAAATCAAAGGGCCTTGCACCGTACTCGGCAGTCTTCCAAAACATCGTCACCGTCGAAGAAGTCAAGCAATTCAAGCCAGCGCTGGCAGTATACAATCACTTGGCGGAGACGGTGGGATTAGAATCCCAAAAGGAAGACATCTGGTTGATCAGTGCCAATCCATTCGACATCAATGGCGCGCGCAACGCAGGCCTGAAGGCCATCTGGATCGACCGGAGTTTGACAGGGTGGACGGACAGAGCTGAGCCCAGTCTTGAGCCCACGGCAGTCCTGCACAGCTTGGAAGACATTATCCAGACTATTACTCATCATTATAAAGACGAACTGAACCGTCACGCTACACGTTGAGTTTAAGAAACACTAGTTGAGGTTGTTGAGTGAGAGATGTATTGCGAGTTGTATTTCCGAACGCTCCACGCAAGAAAGAAGAATCCGGGGTAAGCAAGCAAATTCATTCTATCCTTTCATTTCCCCTCCAGATATCCATTGAGTGATGTGGGATTTCAGAGTGAATAGAAAGGAATTCAGTTTTGGTAGAAAAAAAAAAAAAGAAAGAATTCGGAGAAAGAGAAAAATTTCAGCTTTTTATATGTATGCGGGCGGTGAGTGCTTATCGATAAGGTGTTGTTGTCTTGGCATCCAACAACCGACGTCGTTTTATGCCTCGTCATCCAAACAGGAACAATACCACTGTATTGGTATAGAAATATATCCATCATGGCCCGATCGTTGAATGTGAATAGCGCTGCTTGGCTGTTTCCTTTCCGAGTACGTTTCGATAATGACACTTGACATTTCCCCAAAACAGACTGAATGCTGACGCCTAACAGGGAATCCTATACTATTCCACCAATCGCTTCCTCTGGCCCTTATTCAAAGCTCGATTGATTCCAATCATTCTCCTTTCGACATTCATCTATGCCCTCTTATTTCTCTTCGCATACATACCACAGGTAGCCCTCCTCGCCATCTTCCAAGGCAAAACCGCCTGGATTAGCGGAGCCTTTTTGGTCCTAGGCGAAGGCGCAGCAATCGTTGCCGCGCTATTCGAAGCGTTCTTCGTTGATGAGACACTGGTGGATATTTTCGATGCGGTGCTGGTCAACGAGGGTCATGGGGAACTGGTCACGACGTCTCGCGTGCTATATCCCCAAGGAGATAATATCGTGCAGCGACTTGGGAAACCGATTAAGGGTGCTGTGTATGCGCCGTTCTCCCTGAGGCAGATTGTCGAGTTTGTGGTTCTGCTACCACTCAACTTGATTCCCGTTGCGGGTGTGCCGATGTTCCTGCTGTTGACGGGATATCGTGCTGGGCCGTTGCACCACTGGCGGTACTTCCAGTTGTTGGATGTGCCGAAGAAGCAGAGGAAAGAACGAGTTCGCCAGAAGCAGCTTCAGTATACTTCGTAAGTTTTCTTCTTCGATTCTCTTGATTTTGGTTGTTGACGACAGCAGGTTTGGAACGGTGGCTTTGCTGCTACAGCTGGTTCCGATTTTTTCGATGTTCTTCCTGATGACGACGGCTGTCGGCTCTGCTCTTTGGGCCTCGGAGTTAGAAAACAGACGCGGTCTGTTGGAGCAGCGGCGTGGGCCAGAAATCCCGAGATATAACGACGAGGAAGCGGCCTGAACGTGTACATACTGCCTACACCAGGTGGGCCAAGAGATATTATCGATACCCACGATTGACGAAACTGAATATACCAATGTCATGTTTATGTGATATGATGTGCTGTTGGGCTTGTTATGCTGGATGCTATTATACTAGTTTTGCGGCCTTTGCTATGGAAATTTTCGCGTGATAGTCTGGCAGCTTGCCAATTTGGCCTTATCGCTACTCTACGCTATAAATGAACAAATTGGCCATAAAGCATCTGCACGCCGAGGCATGTCTGAATGAACGTAACAACAAAGCAGTGTCAATACTATCAAACTACTGTCGCGCACATGACCCTTGCAGTATAATTCTCATCGTCAACATCCGGATCGAAACGAAGCCGTAAGCCATTAACCCTCACGCTCATAATCTCCACGGATCCACTTGAACAGCTTTCGAAGGCGAAAACCACCATCGCCAGGCTTGGTTTTGGAGCTCGCGTATTCATCACCATCCCGGGGACACACGACATCCTCCTTCCACAAACTCTTGTAGGTCGACCGA
Organism: Aspergillus pseudoglaucus; assembly: GCA_039880875.1. Taxonomy (NCBI): domain Eukaryota; kingdom Fungi; phylum Ascomycota; class Eurotiomycetes; order Eurotiales; family Aspergillaceae; genus Aspergillus; species Aspergillus pseudoglaucus. Next base: position 90,268 of record JBDODC010000031.1, on the reverse strand, counting down.
GCTGATTCCCACTCGCGCCACGACCCGTCGGAACTGAAATTTTAATCAGCTCGACTTGCCTATCGTGAACAAGGGGAAAGATGGCACGGACGATATCTGGCAGGCATTCGCCAACATGAAAGCCCTCAACAAGATACAAGTGACCACATCGTCGTAGGGTCTGTGTGCAGTCTTGCAGAATCCCATATTAATATGAGAATCGCAGGCAATAGTGAACGGCTCATGAGCGTCACGTCCGATTCCATTAATTCCCACCCCACGCTTGGCGCTCACGATTGGAGGTGGGATTGGGTGGGCGTTGTTTCTATCGTCCTCGTCAGGGTCGGGTTTGGTGTAGTGCATTCTATCGGGACCGGTCACGTCGACTCCAGAGGCGCGGATGATTCGCTTGACATTGACGATAAACCGAGGCCAGATCTTCTTCCATTCCCGATGGCTGGTGTTGATGCGGTAGTAGTGGGTGTAGCTTTTTTTTTCTTAGTAGGTGTCAATATGTTGTTCGGATGATTCTGGCTTACCCCATTGTGGTGGATTAGATGATATCCTTGACGTGATGAAGAGAGTAGGGGAACCCTAGAATTGGAATGAAGGAAGAACGCGGACTTGGTGATGGGGAAATGGATGGGAGATTGAGGGTTAATGGTGGACGGGAGATGGAGGGAAACCGGCACAGGAAGGGAAGGTGCAGTTTAACACCCATAATGCTTGCCTACAACCAGAACATTTCTTCTACTACTTTTAACGACCTAAAGGAGTGACACATTTGCAACTAGCTAATTGCTTGAACGCTGTTCATGGGTTCGATGTCCATTATACGAAGAACCCTAATGGCAATCAAACCCGTTACTCTGCCCTTCCCAACATCATCTCAACCTCGCATCCATCACCTCCCTTACGCCAGACCAAAGCATTCCAAAGCAGCCGGTGAAAGCAGGCGTTTCTTGACTTGAATCCATGATCGTAGGGATCACACCGTTATTCTCCCACGGGCACAAAGGTTCCTCTCCAAAACATTTTTATAGATATACCGTGCCGGCTGCCAGTCCATCCGGTCCCCATCAGAACTAAAAGCATAAGCATCACCCTAACTCTGAAATACAACGGAAGGAGGAGGAAACTTACGAAATCTAACAATGTTCAGCGCAAGTGTATACGCCCTCAATAATACACACGTAACCACATCACCGTACGGCTTGCGCGCAGTCTTTGTAGATCCTATCGTCGTATGACCTTTGCAGCTAGTGGCGAATGGTTCATGTGCATTACGGCAAATCTTGTTAATACCGATTCCGTTCTTCTTGCTGACTGTGGGGGTTGAGACCTTGTCATCGGGTTTTAAGTCGTATCCTCTGGGGCTGGTCACCTTCACGTGAAAGGCGCAGGTGGTTCTTTTGGTGTCTTTGATGAGTCGGGCCAGATCTTCTTCCAATCGTAGTGATTGGTATGGATGCGGTAATAGTGTCTATAGCTTATTGGCGTTGGTACATTTCGCTGGTGATTGTTTAGTTTTGACTTACCCCATTTTGATAGATGGCGAATAATAGTATTTAGTTTAATGGTAAATGGATAGAGGGACTTGGAAAGACATCTCAGCCAACTTCTGTCTATAGCCATCACATCTTCTCTACTACAATAGGCAAGCAGACTATCAACCCTAGCAGAAGAGATTACTCCGCGTGTAGTGTGTTCAATTCACCCCAACCCAATCACTGCCACGCAAATAATAGCATAACGATATCACCTCACCAACATATGCGCCATCATTTGAACCAAACTGTAAAAGCGTCAACCATACCTGCTCCTCTCAGTTGGAACCGCCTCGATAGCCTCCGGAATCGAGAGCCACCGGTATCTGGGGTATAGCCCCCACGGTACCACAGGCACACAGGTTCCTCCCCCCAGATACTCTTGTAAAGGGTCCTAGCCGGCTCCCAGTCCTCCCAACTACCACCAGAACTAAGATCCAAGTTCAGCACCGTCGTCAATCAGAAATGAAGCAGAAGATAAGAAGACTGACACAATCTGACAAGCATCCGGCACCGGTATGGAGGCTCTCAACAAGACACAGGGAACGACAACCTCAAAGGGGGTTATTAGCAGTCGCGAAGAATCCCTCGCAGTGCCCTTCGTATCCAAGTCCGTGCTCGAAGATTCTACCAGTATCGGTCTTGTAGGCTTCAGAGGTGCACATGATCTGATGTTTTTGGTGTATTGTGGCCAGGTCTTCTTCCATGCGCGGTGACTGGTATCTGTGCGGTAATAGCTTAGATAGCTTTGATTGGTGTCAGTGTCATGCGCTTGTTGATAAGACATGGTGGTTTCTTAATTACCTCATATTCGCAGATGAGGTTCTTGACGTGACGAAGAAGAATGCAGTAAAGAAATACGGAGGTGGATAATAGATAGCTGGCGGAAGGTGAACGAGTCAAAAAACAACCCAGAAGGATGCCAAATCTGTCGGCAGCAACCTATAGTTTAGATACCAGCCAACATGAGAAGCATTAATGTGATTCGTGATGTCGAAGCGTCTCAAGAGATGGGAGGGAGTAAGAAACTGGACGGGAGAATGGCTGTTGACAGAAAGGGAATGTGTAACTAAGCACGCCCTAACAGCTTCATCTGAGCAAACCTGCACTACAGAATCAATATAAGCACCGAGGCCTAAAACTGATAATAAAAGCACTGACTGAAAATAGCTGTAAGGCATAGTAAGTACTATTAGAGGATGAGTAGACCCAATTGAGTGATATACACCAGTCCCCAGTACCTCCGAATATCTCGACACGAGGTCATTGATCGTTATAAGACCAACTCTACCATATACACTGCAACAAGAGGTCAATAAAACCAGGCTCACTGCCCATGGCCTACGCTCAGAGGAATGTATACGGCGCTTGACCGCTGAGTGTCTCGAAGGTCAGTTATAGCAACCTTCACGAGAACCAGCGCTGCCGCCTGTCCGTTCTAGCTATTGAGAGGAGTATAAGATCGTCATATGTCTGTGATCGCGAGTTCAGAGATGACGGTCGTCACGAGTCATTCGGAAGCCCCTGTAATATGGGAAGGATGTTCACGATATGCGAACATGCTGCAGCCCTGTAGAATGCATCGTGGACACGAGATTACTCCCACCCAGACTTTCTGAGGGTTTTTGGAGCCAAAGAACTGCCACTGTACCTAAATGGATAGTGTATCCTCTAGCTCATATAACGGAGGTTTCTTAGCAGACACGGGCCCATGGCGGGGGAGGGATGATCATATAGAGAATTGAACACGAAAGAACAGCTAATCTGTACATTCTAGGCCAGGTGCATCCCGGTATAATCGTATACCCCGTATATGCCGGTACCCCTGATTGTACCGAGATCAGCCTCTCTTCCGCGTTTCCCCCGCCGGAGGACCGAGAAATCTCTGGGGAAACCCTTGATCCTTGAGCCTCACCCCGGTCTCCCCGGATCTGTCCTTGTCTAAATATTCAATCTTTCTTATCATGCTATTTCTCTCTTCTGCGTTGTCTGTCCTCAGTATATCGTCCTGATCATGTCTTGAAGCATGGAATAGCCTCATTGCGTCATCGTCTCCATGGACACCAAAACCAGACTGCGCAAGGCCTGCGATGCCTGCAGTATCCGCAAGGTCAAGGTAGCTCTCTGATCCTATTCCTCTTCTTCTGCTGGCCATAATCTAATTGCCATAGTGCGACGCCAGTGGTCCGCCCTGTCGCTCCTGTGCCAGCCTGGACATTCCATGTACCTACGAACGACCGAGCCGACGACGCGGTCCGCCAAATCGCCATGCTGAAGCCATCAAAAAGCAGAAGCTGGGCCCAAGCCCAGGATCCGCTACCACTGCTTCTGTGAGCTCTCCAACGGCGTCGCCCAGTCCCTCGGTATCCGACATAGCATCAGCGCCCGTCCCGCCGCCGCCTACTAGTACCACTGCCTCCTGGATGTCTGCGGAATCGATATGCCCGTTACCTACAATACGATTGCTCATCGACGATTTCTTCACCTATATCCATCCGTTAGTCCCCATACCGCACGAACCTACCTTTCGCGCAGCATTCGAGCGTCGTGAGGATGTCACAAATTCTACCTTTCTGGCCCTCCTGGCCGGCATGATCGGGTCGCTGGTCGCGTCGTTCCCGAGGCGACCAAAGCAACATTTAAGGACGGAAGCTGAAAAGGCTGCTTTTCCACACTCAATGGCCCTGGTCAAGCGGTGCCATGATGTCGCCGTGCAGGCACGTGGGACTGGATACCTCGATCGGACGGCCACGGTTTACGACGCGGCCATAAGCTACTTCCTGGGACTTTGTGCAGGCTATGTGTGGAATATGCGACGCTGTCGTGCCTATCTAGCAGAATGCCGTACGATGTTGCAGGTGTATGATTTATGTCGGCAGTCCCCGAGATTGGCTGGCAGCAATCCCACGAGCCCGGCTTCGCCATATTTAGATCCAATGGCTGCTGGTGCAAAACTCGCAGATGGGTATCAAGTCGACGTCATTCAGCAGGAATTGGGGCGGCGTCTCTTTTACACGACCCTGGTGGGATTTCGAACGTTACAACAAATGGGCTCCACAGACATCAGCGCTCACTTTCCGCCGGAAACTCCGACAGAGCGGTACCCCCCTCTGCCTATGGAGATTGATGATGAGTTCCTGTTCTCGACGCATGCAGGGCCGCAACCACCAAGTACGGTCTCGCGTCTGGCGGGATTCAACGCGAACGTGCGAGTCTTCAACTCATACAACTCGCTCCACGCATGGGAACTTGCATTCGGGAGTGGTCTGATTTTCGATTATGAGCGACAACGAAGCTTACTCTGGGAGTGTCTACAGAATTGCAAAAATACGTTGGCCCATGTACCACGCGAATTATCCCTCCAATGGACATTGGCAATACCAGTAAGTCCAGAACAGCGCAAGTTCGATCCCGTCCGAACCGCCATGGAAGACCCGGACGCACAAGATCGTCGCGCCATCCAGTACGAGATTCAGAAGGCGAACATCTATGCTTCGCAACTAGGCACTCGGTCATACCTGGTGGAAAAATACTGGAACATCTACGGAGCTCATCAGAAAATGATGCATCAGAAACCGTCTGAACACGGATCTCCTGCGACCCCGGGGTCGGCGGTGAAGCTGGAGGGTGAATCACCGGGGGATATTGCGATGCTGCAGTATACACATGCGCAGGCTGATTTCATCGGTCGAATGATGGGGGAGGAACGCCGACTGGTCATTCGTGATCTCATGGTCTTGCTACGTTCTGTTAACGAAATTAACATGGAGCCTAATGGCGCCAGCATTGTAAGCTCCCTCTCACTAATATCTGTGAACCCTAGCTAATCAGAGGTGAAACAGACATCTAAAATCCGCCAAGTAGCCTCCACCCTCCTAAACTATCCCGGCGCCTTCGACGACCACTCCCCATACCCCACAACCATCGACTCCTCCGCAACAGGCTCGCACCCCCTAACCATGGCCGAGACCCAAACCTACCTCCGCGCCTTCATCGACACCCTCATGCGCCTCGAGGGTCTATCCGCCCCCACGACGACGGCAAGTAGTCCGCAGCAGTACGGGCGGAGCATGAGTTATCTGAGTGATAATGATCGAGATGAGGAGGAGTTGAGGCAGTGGGCTAGTGTGAAGGAGTTTCAGAAGAAGTTTGCGGAGGCGGGGGGTGTTTTGTCGGAGCTTTAAGAGAGGTTGGTTGGTATGGAGTTCGGTTTTTCTTTTTTTGGTTTCGTGTTTTTATCTTCTGTTATTTTCATATTACGATGGGTGACTCGGTTATGTTTCTATATTATTCTCCTAGGGTGGGTTTTTGATTTAGGTCATGCATTATTCAATTGATTCAAATGTAGGATGGGATTAGGACATATTGGCTCCAAAACATAATATACAATATCTGCTAATGGTGCACTGTAATAAAACTGGTGTTGGATTCCTGCGCAGCATAAACATAACACACAATACACGAAAGTCCATAACAAAAACCAAGGAAACAAAATTCAAAAACAAAAATAAAACAAAAATAAAACAAAAATAAAACAAAAATAAAACAAAAATAAAACAAAAATAAAACAAAAATAAAACCTCAAACCGGAACAGTCTTAGTCCACGTCCCAATATCAGTCACCAAACTGCTAGTCGTAGGCGCAGAAATAGTAGCAGGCTCATCACCATAGTAGTCAGTGTGAGTAACAACGACCTTGACGAGCGTTGTTCCAACACGATCGCTCGACGATGTAGTCCACCAGGGCTCAATAGGCGTAATCACCGTTTCCTGCGTAAGGTCAATCGGAGTGATCACGCTTTCCCCACTACTGGTGCTAGCGCTGTGTACTTCAAAGAAATCAGAAGGGAGAGTTTTCGTCCCCGTAGACGAGGAACCAGGCGACACCAGCACGATCTCAGGGAAGAACTGACTGGTTTGCGTGGCGGTTTCATCTGAAGAGGCTTTATTAGCCCTAGCCTTGAGGGTGGGTTTCGTTTCTGTGAAGAGAGGCTCGGAGGGGGATGTATCAGCATAAGCATAAGCTTCGGCTTTGGGGATGTCAGTGGGGACGGCGTCGCGGATAGCGTTCGTGAAGGGGATCCAGGGATAGATGGTGCCGTCGAGGGTGAAGAAGTTGTCCACTGTAACAAGCTCGCCAAACTTTGCGATGGTAGCGTGCGGAGGAATGTCGTATGTAACGTAGTCAGTGTTAATATAGACTTCGAGGTTGGCATCCGGGGCGTCGGCCGCGATGGCATCGCGAATGGCATGTGTGTGAATATCAAAGGGATAGACGGCGCCGCTGATGGTGTAGGATTCGGGCCAGAAGCCGTCCCGTGGAAGCTTCGTGGATGTAGGGTAATCAGCACCAGCATTAGCCTCGGCATGGGCATCACGGACGTCAGTGGGGACGACGCCTTGGATGGGATGTGACCAGGGGTTATAGGAATAGGCGGTGCCGTCGACAGTGTAGGAGTCGGGGACTGGGCCGTCTCGCAGAAGACTCGTGGGTGCTGTTGTAGCGTCACGCTTCATGGCGACTGTAGTGTAATCGGCAGTAACTTTTTTCCAGTATGGCCAAGGGATGGAGAGGAGGGTATTCCGGGGTTCGTCGACACGCCTAGCCGAGGAAGGGTAAGCGAATAAAAAGGCGGCCGTAGCCAAGTGAGCGAGATGCATTTTGTTCCTTTGGCGGAGGATTGATAATCACAATTGGGTATCCTGCTGTCACTTGGGGGGAAATGAGTGGATATAAAAAGGAAGAAAGGGATGATTGTGCGAGAGGCCCATTCTAAAGAGATGCTCTTTAAACCCAGCAGGGCTTTCTTTGGACAGTTGCTGGGTTACAAAGTAGCCTCAGCATGCGAGATCATGAAAGAAAACTCGACCCGGAGTCGAGTTTGCAGAAGTTGAATGTATGTGAAGAAAGGAAATCCAGGCACAAACAATAATCAGATCATATTAGAACAATATCATCGGACTTCTGAAGAGGGTTGCAAATAGGCCGCAGGGCTGCGGGCCTAAACATGAAAAGACCGTCTCCAAGATCCTGCGGGTCGTTGAACAAAGGCTCAAGAAATGCCTTGAATGGCTGAATCTCAAACACAAAGAACGCGTGTGGCAAGAATGTACCAATAGCACGTGGGAAGTTGCTGTCGGCGATTGTGGCTGCGACAGAAGGATTTGGATAATACTCATCAATTACACAATATCAAGATAGCTCAATAGGTCATTTGTGCAGAAGCGTCGGAAGGAATGTGTTATTTCGACATCTAGCAAGAGACTAATCAACTGCCACAGTAAATGGTTCTCCAATTCCCTCGAATGCTTTGATGTTGCCCAGTACGCTCCTAGAATCCCCGTAGTAGCGCATACGGTAGGTCCCATTCTCCAAGGGTTTTGAACTTCCAAGATTGTAGTAGTCATTCTCAATCTGCCACTCGATGCTCACTTCACTAATTCCAAGAACGGTATTTGTTCTCTTCCAGTGGTAGAGAAGATTCCAGTCGCTGTCAGTGCGCACTGCTTCCCAGGAGCCTGTTGCGGAATTTCGCCTTTCAACTGCTGCAAATGTTGACTCGAGTCGAAGGTTATTCCGTGGGTTAGCGCCAACAAAAGAAGTTCGTACTGTGTCACCGGGTCGATAAACAATATCTAGCGGTGATGAAATAACATCTCCAAATGATTTCCCAAAGGGCGCATTATCGAACACCACCGACGGAATAAAACTCAAGGACTTGCCAGTGTTAATCGGCGGGCTAGGCCCAGAAGGAATCTCAGGTAATCCGGTAACCTGGGACGAATCTCCTAAATACGGAAGATATGTAAGGGTCAGGTTAATATAGGCCGCAAGTGTGTTTGGCCCGTAAAGAGTAGAAGCGCCTTCATAGCGTTGTATGCCATATTCTTCCTCGGTAGTAACGTAGTGTGCATAGCTGTTCGAAGGAGCACCAAGAACCACCAGAGGATCCGCAATAGAAAGTATGTCCCTTGAAAATTTTGCAACACTTTCCTTCCAGCGTCTACCAGACATGGTGGTGGCTTCACTAGCCGAGACAATGATCATAAGCTGTCCCACCCGGAGAACTTGAATGTCCACGATATTCGGACCCCATGGATATGGTTGAGTCATTGACCCAATGTCAAAAAGAACCTCCTTGGAGGCTTGACAAGCCTTTTGGTCGTCCGACGGTTGATGCACAAAGTCGCGCACAATGAGCCACAGGGGGTTGGATTCGGCTGGGGAGCTGTTGTTTTGCGTAAAGTCGAACTGGCCCGATCCATCTGTGGTACCAGCAGCGAAGGAGAAACCCATCGCTGCTGGGCAGGTGGCCAAGATGCTGGAATTGAAAGGTGACTGGAAAGTATATTTTGAAAGGTCCTGGTAGACATGAAAAAAGTTGACATGGGAGTTTCCAACAATCTTGGTAGCATCGACATCTGTCTGCTCGTATGCCTGTCTAGCAGCGGCATACTGACGCCTTCCGATCTCAAAACAGCTCTTGGCACCCTCATCCTGTTCACGGAAGTACGGTCCTCGGCCCTGACATAGTTTGTTTTTTCCGCCACAAGTGCTATCTTCGTATCGACACCGTTCGCCTGATCCGTCTTCACACCACGCACCAAATATATTTGGGCTAGTGTCGCCGACATTCGACTGTGAGAAACCTGCAACAAAATCATCGGCGAATCTACCGTCGTCTCGAGCGCTTCGCTCAAAAAGCCATGCTGCGACACCCTTATTATCTCCTGTGACTAGGGTATTGTTGCTATACATTGACGTGCCGTGCACGGGAAAGAAAGTCAGAACAGCCGTAGTTTTATCATCAGATTCCCGATCAAATCTTAGGAGAGTCATAGTCTTGTCCACGTTGTCCAAGTATCGTTCTTTTTCTTCCTCGGGATTGGCATCATAAGCGTATGGGCTCCTATTGACGTTGGCATCCAGATCAATGGAGCTAAATGTGAGGCGCCCTGGAGCTAAGCTGTCGTGTGCCCGTTGAATAGATAGTAAAGCACCGTCGACAACAGCTTGATAGCTTTGCTTATCAAACCCTCTACAAGGGATCTGAGGAAGCAAATAGTTCATCCACGCCCCAGGTCCTGAGTGAGAGTGCGTTCCAGTCAATGCCAGATTGCGCTCATTGTATCGAGCATAGTCCGGACCAAGGCTCGCGAGGCCCTCGAGAACGCCATGGCGAATACCAGTATCTCCTGTCAATGCATCGAGAACCACATAGATAAATGTGTCTTCTGGATGTCTTGGGTTAGCAACAATAAACGCACGAGAGTAGATCCTTTGTCGAAGGCCAGATCCGACTTGATTTGTATTTGCAAAGCCATTAAAAACCACTTCAACGGTGGGCCTGAAGAGACATTAGCCAATATTAAGCGAGAGTTTCAGGATACGCCGCTGTACCCTGTGATATCGGCTTTGCCTGCACCCAAGAAGAATAGATCCTCATCCGAGCTAGAATTCCATGCGAAGCTCCTCCCGCCAGTTTTCAGAGGTAGCTTTAGGTCTTGGATGCTTGAAACCAGTTGCAATAATAGGAATGCTGCTATAAGCGCCCCAGATAGAACCGCTCCTATCCTGAGACTGGACATCCTTGCGCAAGTTGCTGATGTCTGAAGCATTGTTCAAATTTATGATTCTCAATTGAGCACATTAGAGAAGCCCCGCACGCCAGAAGTACCCCCTAGAAGTCGATTTCTCGTGAGATTCCCTGTATAACCGAGGGATGTATACAAAGCGAGTTAGGGCCGCGGCTTGACAACAGTTAGGCTAAAGCTAGTCCCGTGATATGGTTATCAGACTCATAGAAAGTGTTTGATGCTCTTCAAAAAAATAATAACTATGTCTTTATCAGGAGTAATCCCCAGCAAACGATGATCAGCTTGGAATGTGGTCGTAATCCAGACGATGGTGTACAATCACGTGAACTCACGATTAGTCAAGTGGTCTCACCGCCTTCGTCGAAAGCGTCCAAGAAAAGCTCCCAGTCGCCAGTCGCGTCGAGACCGCATTGCCCATCGTCGCCGGCTTTTCTTCGTTGTTGTCAATCGAGAAATTTGAAGCTCTTAAAAACTGACTTGATACTCCCGAAATTAAAATGACTCTCATTAATGAGTCGCACGATTCGCTTCCTTGTGAGTTACGCTTGTCCGCGGAATGCACATCAAAATAGACACCTTTGCTAACGACTTTCGATCTCTTTTAGACATCGATTATGAGCCTTCTGCGCATGCCCGAGCAAATGCAGAGAAGCTCATCTCCGCAGAACTCTCACCGGATCATGCGTCTTCTCTCCACTCCTTGATTCCCGCTTTCCCCGAACCCCAATTTTCCCATTTAATGCAACAAGAGCTGGAGCGCAAGGCAGCCGGATTACCACTCACTGGGGGTATCGACCTATCGCGTTACGAGGCTCCTGAGCCGCCTGCCCGAAAGACTGATGCGGAAGGAAATTCTATCCCGGACCTCGATGAATGGCGTCGGACACTACAAAAGGCTTACACAGCCAGTTCTCATCTGTCTATGAGACACGAGAACTTGGCCCTTCTTGAGGAAAATGGCAAGAATGCGTGGTTGATAGGTAACTCGCAGTTGGAGGATATCCTGCGTGGCATTGAGAAAGAATTGGCAGAGACCAAGGAAGCTGCGGAGACTGTCAACAAGCAGAGAAAGATCGCGCAGGAATCCAGCAAAGGAGAGCTGATTGGTCTAGAGGAATCCTGGAAGCGTGGAGTTGGAGCTATTCTCGATGTGGAGTTGGCTTCTGAGGGTCTGCGGATGCAAATCCTGGAGCAGCGACGTCAGTTTGCCCAGCAACAGTCCCGGTCATGATGACAGTCGACATTAGTACTTCGTTCTATCCGAGTGCGGAGTTGACAAGAGATCTGCTGTCAAGAATGGCAAATACTCTGCCCCGTAACATGTTCTTTTTTTACTGCGGGCAAGGTGCCGTGTTGTTGGATGGATGTCACCTGGTCGCTTTTCTCTATACTGTTGTGACACAGCATGATACAGCACTTTGTCCTCTCCCCACAAATTCAGTGGATTGACGAGTCAGGACGCAGTGAGATAGGTGAAGTTCTAGAAGCTGCAGGAGGCATGCGTCCGGGGGTCCGCGCGGAGAAGGGTAATCTGGAAAATGGAACGATAAAGAGGGCGCTGTACACGAGAATATAGGGTATTGGCTCTACAAGACCATGTCTATCTTCAGAAAGAGCGAATAAGACTTGAGCTATCAGTCCGGCCAAAGCTCCAAGTCTTGTGCGGGGACGGATGTTTGTTTTACTGTTTCCCCGCAATATGCAATACGGCCGATGCCAATCATGCAGATGTCTGGGACTTTACATTACAGACAGCGGAGACGTACGCCCTATCGATCTTCATTTGCTATCCGTCGCATTGAAATACGTCTCGTCCTTTGGCCTTGTCGATCCATATACGGCCTAATGTTCCACCTCGAAATCCGACTGTTTCTATCCTCAATTTGTGCCGTGATAGACTGATGCTTCTTTTTGCTACTTTCTACGGAGCCTGCTTTTATCGTACCCTATTCTTGTACTATAGTTTACCTCCGTGTGCCATCACAAACAAAACCAGTGACACCACAACCCCGGTCATTTATTGTCGTGTAATCTGTACATTACTCTAATTGTAGAATATCCCCGGGTTTCTCGTCTGAAATGCGGGGAAAGCATGGCCAAGTAAAGGCATTCGTACTCAGCACTCCCTCCCTATACCAGACCCTGGCTATTATCCAGTTGTCAGTCTATGGTTGGACATCCTGGTAAATATCTCTTTACATCCTGCGTCTCTTTTGGCGCGGGGTATGCACATCGTCTTTGAGCAGGTACGAATGCGTATCATCATAAATCCCTGTGTACTACTATATAACGGTCCTTGAACGCCTCTCATCGTTCGTCCTTCTTGATTCCAAAGATAGCAGCGAGCACCATGACCATCCCCGAGGAGGTAGACATCATCATTTGTGGCGGTGGCAGCGCAGGCTGCGTACCAGCCGGTCGTCTAGCCAACCTCGACCATAACCTCTCGGTTCTCTTGATCGAGGCTGGTGAAGATAACTTGAACAACCCATGGTGAGCATATACCAATTGTGTCGAGCAATGGCGTTTGTTAACCGCTGCTTGTATCTTAGGGTCTACCGCCCCGGTATCTACCCCCGGAACATGAAGCTGGACTCGAAGACTGCTTCATTCTATCACTCTCGACCATCGGAGCATCTTGACGGTCGGAGGGCTATTGTTCCATGTGCAAATATTCTTGGGGGCGGTAGCTCGGTCAACTTCATGGTGAGATATCATTGTGCAGAGGAAGTAATTCAGTCGGTCAGTCCACTGACTGGACCTGCAGATGTATACTCGGGCTTCTGCTTCCGACTACGATGACTGGCAGGCAAAGGGATGGCGTACAGAGGAGCTCTTGCCTTTGATGAAAAAACACGAGACTTATCAACGTGCTTGCAACAACAGAGAGCTTCACGGCTTCGATGGCCCCATCAAGGTCTCTTTTGGGAACTATACGTACCCTGTTATGCAGGACTTTCTTCGTGCGGCGGAGTCTCTTGACATCCCCGTCACGGATGACCTGCAGGATCTGAAAACTGGGTAAGTTGCTCTGGAAAGAGATGTCTCACTGTCCCTTGACTGACTGTCTGTATAGCCATGGCTCTGAGCATTGGTTGAAGTGGATCAACCGTGATACTGGTAAGATCTCTGTTCCTAGTTCTCTGCCCAAAGCTAAACTCGCTAACGTTGTTTTAGGCCGTCGAAGTGATGCTGCTCACGCATACGTCCACAGCACCCGAAGCAGACATTCCAATCTGCACTTGAAGTGTAACACTAAAGTGGATAAGGTCATCATCGAAGACGGCAGAGCAGTCGGAGTCGCAACTATCCCAACCAAACCTTTGGACGGCCATAACCCACCCCGCAAGATCTTCAGAGCCCGCAAGCAGATCATTGTCAGCAGCGGTACTATGGGCTCTCCCCTCGTCCTTCAAAGATCTGGAGTTGGTGATCCTGAGAAGCTCCGCGCAGTTGGAGTCAAGCCAATTGTGGACCTGCCTGGCGTGGGCCGCAACTTCCAGGACCACTACCTGACCTTCTCTGTCTACCGGGCTAAGCCTGAAACCGAATCGTTTGATGACTTTATCCGGGGAGACCCCGAAGTCCAGAAGAAGGTGTATGATGAGTGGAATTTGAAGGGCACTGGTCCTCTGGCCACGAATGGTATTGATGCTGGTGTGAAGATTAGACCGACTCAACAGGAGTTGGAGGAGATGAAGAGGTGGCCTACGTCTGATTTTGTGAAAGGATGGGAATCGTACTTCAAGGATAAACCGGACAAGCCTGTTATGCATTATTCAATCATTTCTGGATGGTTTGGTGACCACATGCTCATGCCGCCGGGCAAGTTCTTCACCATGTTCCATTTCTTGGTAAGTGGAAGGGCTGCCTTTAAATTGGTGGTTTGTTAACAAATGCACAGGAATATCCCTTCTCTCGTGGATTTACCCATATCCAATCCCCAGACCCTTATGAGAACCCTGACTTCGATGCCGGTTTCATGAACGACAAGCGCGACATGGCCCCCATGGTTTGGGGGTACATCAAGTCCCGAGAGACGGCCCGCCGTATGAATGCGTATGCTGGAGAGGTGACTGGCATGCACCCTCACTTCAAGTACAACTCTCCCGCTCGCGCATTTGACCTTGACCTTGCCACTACCAACGCCTATGCCGGGCCGAATCACCATTCGGCTGGTATTCAACATGGTTCCTGGTCACACCCTTTGGGACCGGGAGAGCAGCCTGCGTCAACGTTCCTCAACTCCCACAAGCAGGAGACTCGGGCACCGCTTAATTATAGTGCGGATGATCTCGAGCAGATTGAGAAATGGGGTAAGTCCTGCTAAACGTTCCTATGGGTGATATGTTGTTCGGTATACTGATGCTCGTAGTACAACGTCACGTCGAAACCACATGGCACTCGCTTGGTACTTGCAGCATGGCACCCAGAGAGGGAAACTCGTTCGTCAAGCACGGTGTTGTCGATGAACGCCTCAATGTCCATGGAGTTAAAGGTCTCAAGGTCTGCGATTTGTCGATTTGCCCAGATAATGTGGGCTGCAACACGTTTAGTGTATGTCCCCTTGTTTCCTCGATGTGCCTCTTGTTCTCTATATTGGAATCAATTGAATGTGACTGACTCGATTCTCTATCAGACTGCTCTACTCATCGGCGAAAAATGTGCGGTTCTCACTGCAGAAGATCTGGGCTACTCAGGCTCTGCTTTGGAGATGAGGGTGCCTACTTACCATGCCCCAGGAGAAGTCGTGAACCTAGCACGCCTGTGAAGAATTAGTGTGGGATGTGTATTTTCTGAGCACTATGTATCTGATGCCTTTGTTTCTAGCTTATCTGTTTTCTCTGTTGTTTGTGGCATACTCAGTCCATATTATGTATGGTAAACCTTTCTTGATATTGACATCCTTGTCTCTTCTGCATTAGAACCACTTCTCATCAAAGTAACAATTTCCACCAAAACTCTTGCTCGTTTACATTGTAATACACACTTCCCACTACCTTCATTCACTACTAGCTCTGTGTAGTGACTTTTTTCAAGACCGACGACTACAGATAAGCTATTCTTCAGCCACAGGGCAAAAACGGAGAATATATTCTTTGTTATCATCTACTCAAGGTCACCAAACGGCATTCATAGATCAGTTTCTTACGTTTTATGAGTCGAGTTCTTTAAATAGGAAACAAGACCTAATCCTCGACACGGTTGAAGATGTATACATTTTCAACTAGGATGCATCACTGGTAAGTGACTATCCTGATTTAATTTTCATTTGTAAAAATCAAACTCAGGTTCTGTTCGTTTATGCTAAACATTTATTTGTATCAATCGGCGCTTGGTGCCCAGAACTATATTTTCAGAGACATTGCAGATTCCTCAGGGTCTTTGGCCGGATAGACATCACCGTTGGAAGACCAGTATCAAAAAGAATTCTACTGGTCTTTCTACTCCGCCATTGACGGAAGGTCTCTGTTTTCTCTCGAATACTTCTAATGCACTCCTTTCAGCATTCAGTTGAGAGCGAAGAGCCCATCTAGTGTTGATTGAGTATGATGTTCGCTTGTGTGCTGGCTGATGCTACCCTGTGAAAGCTTGAACCATGAACTCCCAAGTTGAGATCACCACCATGGAATCAAACGTCTGCGAAACTATAGCAACTGAAAGAACATGTGGCTTCGAACAAGGGGAGGGCCCTATATCATGGGTCTATAACAGGGAAGATGATGGATCATATCTCACTTTCAAGGCGCTTCTGTGTTGACCGGTTTTCTTGAGCAACTCATCGCATTTTGTTTGTGAATAATTTCTGAGATGTGAACATTCACGTTTGCGTATGTCAATTGGAATCATATCAAGCTGCCACCCCAACTGGCGCTTGTGATTGTGAGATCTTGATGTGTTTTGTTTCTTGCTTATCTTCTGTCAATGTCGTATCCGTCCTCAAGCCCGATAATGTAGGCGCTACTGAAGTGTTCAATGCCACTTTGTCTTCTATGCCAGAGCGTCTTTTTCAATTAGGTCAATTTTCAGAGGACTTTGAATTGAATAAATGTTAAAAGTGAGAGAAATGCTAGATTCCAGGTTCGACCAATCACGTGTCGCGTCGCGTATTTTCCCGATTTGTCAAACGCGAAGGGAGTGAGATTGTCAGGTTGTAGCTTGTACAATCGAGACGGATTCAAAGCTTTGCTGTATATCATTTTGGCTTCAATACGAGGCTTCTAGTAATTCCAGGCATTATCGTCAGGACAAGCATATGCCCGATGTCTTTAGCAGTGACACCTTCAAAAGGGCCTCTCGGCCCTTCCTGGGTCCATGAGAATCCCTACCTGACACTAGGATGGGAGGAAACCAGCGAGTCTGGTGCCCCGTCGCTAAAACATTCTGCAATGCGACAGATGCTCTCTGACCAGAGTATTCTGACGCCGGAGCTATTTGCTAATGTCCCATGGACAATTGCCAAGTATCTCTGGGATTGCCTTGGAAGAAGGTAAGTTGCCTTTACATAAATGCAGTTCAATCCATTGACTTGTCTATAGCAAAAAGAGAACGCTCTACATATGGAAACTCTTGATGACAGCATATCCATCCCATTTCCGAGAGGTCTCTCGGTACCGTCTCATGAAAATCGAAGGGCCTCGAATGCCAATGCGGGATTATCTGGATCAAATTAAAAGTGACACTCTGCATTGGGGCGTCGCATTGACCCTATTCACGTCATTCGCAAGTGTCCCCGAACTGGTGGATATCGCCAATGTCAAGAACCTCGTCGCGCTGGAACTCAACACATCATCCGAGCTGGAAACCTTTTCCAGTGAGACTGATTTGCCGATGACGGCTCTTAATGACAGGATTGTCCGGACGTGGAGTGAGCTGACAGCGTCTGATGCATTTGCGCATCTGAGGATCTTGAGGATCTCGCATCAGAAGCAGGTGTCACCGGCTATTTTGCGGTATTTAAGATCGTTTCCATCGTTGCGTCTGCTTGTCATATGTGGTTGTCCAAACGTTGCCCGTCTTTTCAGGAAGAGCAGCAAAGCTATCGAAGGGTGGCAACCGACGAACATTCTAGTTGATGATGATTCCGATGCTGCACATGATACGGTTTACGGATGCTACAGGGCTAGCTTCACACTAGATGAAGACATGGAAGCATCCGACATCCCCATCCTCAGCTTCCAAATCGGCCGGGAAATGCGCCGGTCAACCAAAACGCCATTGTTCGATACGATGTACTTGGTGCGACAAGGTCGCCCGGAACAACAGGAAACATCCGAACCCGCCGCAAAAAGACAAAAAGTACCTGAAAAGCACAGCAGAGGAACAATGAGAGAGCACAAGGGGAAGAACCTCGACAGTGTCTTGCAGGAGTTTCTGTGAGCAATGACGATTATTGACTGTATGACGTAAGGTGACATAAGTCGGCGGACCAAGCATACAACAGCCCTCAAATCCTCTGCGTCTCGACCACTGGTTCAGAACACCTTATCAGAGTTAGAAATCACGCCTGCGCTTGAAACAATACTCTTATATATTATACAACACTCAGCTGCGTCGTGATGAGGTGTGTTGCCCGCGTGTTTATTGGCCAGCGGACAGCCACCAATCAGCCACCGCCGCAGCTCCCCCGCAACGTTGCCTGCCGCCTCCATGATTCCTTTTCGGCTCAATCACTACACTACTGTCCGTTTGGCGCATTGTGAATGACTGAGTGTATTCAACTTATTCTCTGGTCGAGTTTGAATCATATCCATTACAGACTGCCATGGCAAGTCCACGCCAATCGCTCGACGCTGCCGCTGCAGGTAGCTCCAATGGCTCCGCTGGCGTATCTCCACCATCCAGTATCGACTCGCGGACTTCTGGCATAAGAAACCACTCCGCTCGACGCTCACATATCTCCACGAATCATCCGCATCGACAGAGCTTCAGCGAGACCCTCCGCGCGCCTGGATCCCCGAGGTCACGCCGTCAGCCATCGATCACCAACGCCGGAGTCTTGAGTCTTATTGATAACCCGCCTGTTCCAAACAACCCAGATACCAGTTTTGCTGGTCGTGACTGGAGACATATTTCGATTGGGGAGTTGGTTAGTCCGGAGGATCTGAAGTTTGTGGAGGTAGATACAGGGATTGAGGAAGCAACCGATGTAAGCATTCCTTGATTTGTGCTCTGGGCGATACTGACAGCATCTGGATAGGCGTTGATTGACTCCAACATTGCGGTACTGCTGATTCGCGAGACGCCTGAACACAAATCCGCCGTGGGCACATTCGACTTTTCTGACCTAAATGCATACCTCCTGCTAGCAGCGGGACTGACGCAACCCGACGAAGAACTACTTGGACTATATGGGGAATTAGCACGGAAAGCTAAGGAGGGAATCAAAATACCACTGCGAGATGTGAAGGATCTGGGCAAGAAGGAGCCGATGACGACACTGCCCGCGACGGCCAACGTGATGAGTGCCGTGGAGACGTTTGGGGGTGGCGTGCATCGTGTTGTAGTGGTGGACGAGAACAATAATAACGAGGTGGTGGGAATCTTTAGCCAGTTCCGGTTGGTCAAGTTTCTGTGGGAGAATGGTCGCACATTTCCATCAGTCGACCAACTGTATCCGAGTTCCCTGGGAGATTTGGGAATAGGGTCGCGAGCCGTGCTTTCAATCAAGTGAGTCCTGTTTTCTTTTCTCACATGCTGCACGGCTGTGCTAATTGTACACAGTGCAGATCGGCCGCTTAGTGAAGCCCTGCGGCTCATGTACGAGGAGGGCATCTCATCCGTCGCAGTGGTTGACAACCATTTCAACGTAGTGGGCAATATCTCCGCGACAGACGTCAAGGTATGTGCATATGTTTTTATATTTTGACTAGTCTAACGAGTGTAGCTTTTGACCCGATCCTCGTCACTGCCTCTATTGCACAATACGTGCACACATTTCGTCTCAGTGGTTTTGTCTACAAGAGGGTTGATTGATGGCCAGGATTCTTTTCCAGTCTTCCATGTTGATCCTAACTCAACCCTTGCACATACGGTGGCGAAGGTGGTGGCTACCAAATCACATCGGTAAGCATCCATGATCCGTATCTAACTATGCAAAATCTAATATTGTACAGATTGTGGGTGACGGACCCGCTCTCCCCAGCGTCATCCGGACCTTCGACACCGTCACATTCCGCAACCCATCTTGTGCCCAACACAGCACCAAACCCAGCAGTGTCTCCGCCCACATCGCCAAAGCCGAATCAATCGACAAACCCTAGCACCAACCCACATTTGCCAATTCCCCACACATCACCACAGCCGGGATCTGCCACACTGGCAACGTCAATCTCCGCATCAGCACTACCGGGAGCACGCTTGTCGGGGCGATTGCTGGGCGTGGTAAGCTTGACGGATATTCTCAATCTACAAGCACGAGCCAGCGGGTTAAGCCCGGCCGATCCTATGGAGAGCCGCGCGCATCGCCGACGGAGCAGTAGTTCAAGCATGAGTGTCCGGCGGAGCGGAGAGTTGGGGCGGGAGCTATTCAGCCGAGGTTTTTGATTTGCATTTTACTTTTTCCCTTTAGTTCTTCACGGATGATATGATAAAGTTGCGTACGCGTCTGCATATACGTATAGATAGGAGACTTTCACGCGATCGATCTTGCCAGTGATGCAGAACTCGGCGGATCTCGGTGGAGATAACAATAGTCCCGCATAGTACATACATACATAGCATAGCTAAGAATGGACATTATACGATACTTTGTGCCTGACCTGACTGGTGGACCTGATTTCAAGCTACAGCAGCTACCGCAACTACTAGTCGATTCTCAACCCGGAGACACCGACACTGGCACCAACAACCCAACCAGCCAGGTCCCCCAAGTTGCCAACCTCGCCTCTTACTTATGCTGAGTGATCAGTCTGGCCCGCCGCACCCAGCGGTTCCAGCTCTGCCACCCATGGTTAAGCACACACGCTCGGACGGTGGGAACGTCACAGACCAGCGGTTCGGGTGATTTACACACGCACAGATCGATGGGGGCTGTGACAGGGTACGTATAGAGTAGGGATTGCTGTAGGCGCTGTTATCGCCGGGGAGGGCCGAGTCAAAGTCAGTTGGCCTGTAGGGTCGGCTTGTAGATGGTTATGTAAGATAGTGGTGGGTTTGGTATTTGGAATTGTGTACGAAGTAGTTCCACTTTATGTACCCCATATGCGTGGTGTCTGTAGTGGGGCATGCGTGCTTTGATAGATAGCTAGATAAATAAATAGAATAGGTCTAGAAGATATTAACACCGTCTGATAACAGACCTTCCGAATGCAACTGTACTAGATACGCACACACCTATTCCAGCCAACTAAACCAACGACATCCAGTAAAAAACAAAGTCAAGTAACATGATTAGTGACAGGTGCCAACTGAACTAACTTTCCCCTCTTGGCTAAGTTGCATCGCCTCAGTAAGTAAGTTATACTCCTCACTGAATTAAAAGATACACCCTACTAACTTACCTAAGAGCAGTCCGCAACCTAGCGTATGTTCATTGATTATGTGGAGCAGGCTGCAGGTGATTTGCGCGATTTGTAGAATAATTGGTTCAACACAAACTAAGGTTTTAACTACAAAAGGCATGTGGGCTATATATAACCAATCCTACTGTCGTAATGATTTATAAGTGGGCCTATAACTGAGGGAAGACTGACCAATCAGCGATCATAGAGCTGTACAAACCATGATATCGAACCATGGCCGATGCATATTATCAAGGTTAGATTGCGGGGTTTTTCTCTTCAGACGCGAGTGCAACATTAAATTAAATTTTATTTTCTCGTTGCTCGTTAAGTACATACACGGCAAAAGTTAAAGGAAATAATAATAATAATAACACAAAACGCCAGGGGTATTATTCCCATCCCATCCAATAGTCCTATAATACAGCCATATCATAGCCAATAAACATAACCATAAACCATCGTAACGAACGTAAGAAAAAGAATCAAAATCATGCAGCGGCTGTGAAATCATCCAGGGTTACAAAGTCTTCAAACCCGAATGGCTCCCGCTCCGCTAGTTCCGTGGTAGTCCCCAGTCCCAATGCAAACTGACTGAACTCATCAAAGTCTGGATCCAGTTCTTGCGCAAATAGAATTCCCTCGTCGTTCTTGCCCAGCATCTCCACATTTCGCTGTGGTACTCCCACCGCTCCCACGCTGACACTGGTCGTCTTGGGTGACTGCGGTGGTGTGCTGGGCGACGAGTAGGCGTCTGGTGTGGGTTGTGTTTTGGGCGATGCAGGTTTGGAAATCGGCTGCTTTGATTGCGTCTGCTGCTGCTGGAGGTTGTGCATCATCATCGCCATCGACATGTTCGGTTCGGATTGCACGCGACTATGTTGTGATTGCTGCAGTGGCTGCTCTTGCTGAACTGGCGCCGGAGCGGACATCAATGAGAAAGAATTCGTAGGCATGCCGTGCAATGGAATCTCTGGAGCAGATGCAAATCGATCTCTGAACGGCCGTGTCGCAGCAACCTTCATCGGCATCTGAGAGACATAATCCTGCATGACGTGCGGCTGCTCTTGCTGGGGCTGGAATCCCGTCCATTGCTGAGGCCACTGTGTCTGCTGAACATACGCGGGCGCCTGGTTATACCACTCAGGCTGAGTGTGTTGTGGAGACGCAGTAGTATCGTAGCCCGGCGACATCGTATGGCTGTTCTCCGTAATCATAGGACTGTTCAATGCCCCCGTCTGCATCCCTTCCGAAAAAGACGAGCGCACACTCGACAAGTCCAAACTCATCTTGCGCACCCCATCAATCGAGGCCCGCGGCGCCATGCTCGTGGCTCGTCTAAGATTCTGATGCGAAGCAAGTGGCTTAGGAGAAGCAGAAGTCAGAGAATTGGTCGTAGCTGACGAGGCCGACGACATCGAGCCCCGATGGTTGCGAACAGCCAATGCAGTCAAAAGCTGGCGATTGAGTTGTTCCTCGATCTGCATGTTCTGAGCCTGCAGCATGCGAATGCGTTTCTCTTGGTACCGCTCGTCGACCTCTTCGTACATGGCCTCTTTCTCGACGATATCCTTGGTGATGTGCAGGCTCTTCCCGGTACGCTTCTTGTGTAGCATGGAGGCACGATTGGCCGATTCCAACCTAGCATCGAGGCTGCGGTCTTTGCGTCGGGATGCCGCGATAAAAGCACTGCAAGGATTAGCACAACGGCCCGGAAGTATCACATCCTGACTTGTGCAACGACGTACCGTTCCTGGTTCTCCTCCCGCGAGCGGGGAATAGGAGACACATCCAAATCCAAGTCAGGCGAAGGCATGATAGAATCTCTTATGCTGCTATTGAAGAAAATGCATATGATGATAGTGCAATAAAGAGGCGATGTAGAAGGAGAAATATATAGAGAAGAAGAAGAATATGTTGATTGTGCGTATCCAAAATAGAGGGGCAGACAGAGGCAGAAAGGCAACCCTGCAACTTTATAAACCCTGTACCACCGCCTGGCGACAAGGCAGCTAGCTGTCAAGCCGAGGAGGAAAAAAAAAAAAAAAGGTGCGCCAAGTACTACAGTATTCCTGGGCTGTAGACCCACGGAAAGAGGGCTAGGTTAGGTCAACGTGAGGGCCGGAACCATGGAAATAGTGTGTACGGATTGCCACGGCGGAGAGAGGCTAAAATGAGAAGAGAACTGATCTAGACTGGGCGTTGTACCGTGCGAATAACTGTGTCCTGAAGAATATGGGGAATATATGGAGGTTACATGGAAAGGGAAAAAAAATAAAAATAATAAGCTGGTCTGGGGGTGAAGAAGTGGAAGGCGGATGGAAGGGCAAGTTATCTAGGAAGTCACGTTGCAGAGTCGCCGGATTAGGAAAGTCACCTCTCCGGGATGCTACTTACTAGTACTTACCACACCTACGGGATTTCTTTTGGAACAAAGGTGCGAGAAATACCCAGTCGATCGGGTTCTTCAGGGTCTCGTTTCGTTTCGTTTCTGCAATATTTCTCTGTTATGTTGCAGAACCTCCCATATGTCTGTCCGCACCTAACCCTACCCTGGGTAAACCTCTCGCATTCCCCTACCACACTTGTAGCCTCTCTACGGCACGCCCCCTCTTCCCTACCCCTCGTATCTAAGCGAGATCCGAGATCTGGATGGCTCTAGCAGGGTCTGGCCTGTCACTGCCAAATTGACAGATCTCGCCATTCGTACCAAACTTTACTTGTCCTCCCCTCTTTTCGCCACCGGCCTCCGCTCCATTCCTCCATTCAATACGTATGGTCTCTCTACGAGCGTCCCAGCGTTCTGTCCCAGGGAATGATATTGTGAGAAGACTATTTTGATGGGTCCCTGGGGGTGGGATGAAGTCTGTCACTGCTCGTATATACTCTTGTCTGTAAAATGCCACGGGACGGGCCCTTACTTAGGATTATCTTAGTATCCTGTCAAATGACACAAATGAAGCAAATCAACAGCCAACCACTAGCCACATCGTCTCCACACGGACATGTCCGATGTCCCCTCTCCCTCCATCCATCATCCCTCTTAGCTCAGCCGTGCCCTTCTGCGGCGCTTGATCGGTAAATAGTATCATTGGCAATGCTTAATCGGACAAATGGCCGTCCAGCGGAGAAGAATCCCGGGTTGGATTCTGACTCCACGTCGGACTGTTCGCGCCCTCTTGAATCTTCTTCCCCTGATTAAGAGATTCCTAATGGCGGAACCATCCCCTGCTCCTCCTTCTTCTGTCCACCTGCCACATACGATACTCGGAACCGCATCTTCACCGAGCTACCCTGCCCAGACTCAACTCCATCCACTAACATCTCCTGCTGGACGCCGTTCTGCTGCAGCGCGGAGATCTCCCGGCCAGTCTGCGGTCGGAGTTGTAAACGATATGCCTGTAACACGCGTTCGTCAGTTTAAGTTCATGCCGATAAGCTTCATCCAATAAAATCACTAACCTTCTCCACGGCCACCTGGAAGTGCAGCTCCTGTATCGGTTGACTCGTGCGGTTCGAAAATGATCCCACTATATGAATCAATCGTGGCTGAGACGGATGTCGCCGTGCCACAAACTCAATTCGCAATGACGAGTCCAGCACGGCCACTTTGTTTGTGCTGGGGAGGGTGCTGCTGCTCTCTGGTAGCGATGAGGTAAAGTTCCACTCGTCCTCTTCCGTTGGTTGTAGTGCCGGTCGAGCGGGAGTCCCGCTCCGAGTCATTGCCGGTGGCGTTTGGCTTACTGCCGGGGAGAATGGACTTGAGCCTCGAGAGCTGCCGGATATCAGCGATGCGAATGGGTCTGCAGCTGTGGCTTGCAATTGTTGGGGTGGCGGCTGTGTTGGCCGAGAGAATCCGGGAATGGATGGTGGAGCCTGGGTGGTTGGTTGCGGAGAGCTCAACGATGACAGGATATCATAGTTGGGCTTAGAAGATAACGGGGCTTGCTGCACTGGTGGTGCCGGAGATGTTGACTGATTGAGCGAGTTGGTCGGTGGAACAGCTAAAACATGTTAGAATCGCCTACAACATCATTTATGAAAAACAACTTACTGGGTCCCAAGGAGATCCCCCCAGAAGGCACCTGGTCGTCCAACGACAATCCAAGCAGATCGTTTTCCAATGAACTGCCTCCCTGTGCAGGCGTGGCTTGCTGCGATCCACCAGCACTGGGGCTAGGCTCCGGGTCGAAATCGATCAAAGACAATTCATTATTCGCATTCTTGGACACACCCGTCGTCGTACCCAGAGTACCCTTCGGAATACGTGCCGCTCCGTCAATGTCGCCCTTCTTGACTAATCGATACCGTTCGATAGTGCGGTGGATGCTGTCATTGATCTCCAGCAACTTGCGAACAGCCTCGGCATCATCCGATTCCTCTTCACACATTTTCTGGATTTTCGGATGGGCACTAATGAGCGCGTTCGCAAGTTCCTATACAGGTCAGTATCTCTCCCACATAACAAGTACAGGGCTCCGGTCCTACCTCGAATACATCACCCTCCGCAATGGGATCCCCAGGCTTGTGACTTTCCAACATTTCCTCCAAAATCTTGGCCTTTTGCTGGACCCTGGCGACCTCTTCGGCCGCCTTGGCCCTGTAATCCGTCTTGTGTCGATTGTCATATCCAGCCATGACCTTCATCAACCGATTGGCCTCCTGCAAGTCCGCCGGTGTACCGCGTCGGATCAACTCTTGCAATTTTGCCGATTGCGCCTCCCTTTCTTCCTCTTCCATTTCCTCGGCCGATCGAAGGTTCTACCATCTGTCAGTAATCCGCGCACATAATCGCATACAGATTGGACGTACATCGCTAGGATTCAAAACAGCCGCATCATCAGCACGAATCTCCGGAAACATATAACCCTTGTAAAGCAGTAGCCGGTGCATGTCCCTTATATGGCCCAGATCCTCCTTATACCGCGACGTCTGACAAATCGTCTGCCGCCACTCTTCAATAGACTCGAGAATGCGATGCTGCACCCGAGACGGCCGCATAGGTGGCCTCTCGGGAAACCGTCGTACCAGCTCATTCAGAAACTCCTTGGTGCTGATCTGGAGGTGAAAGGGGTATCCGCAGTTCTTGACACAAATATCGAGCAGCTATATTTCCGAGAATCTCTTAGTTACGCTCCCTGCGTAGTTGTATGGTGGGTTCGATTAACCTACCGCCAGCGCAAGTAACGATACATTCTGGTTCCGGGAGTTGATCAGGTAGACGATTTCGAAGGTCGCTTCTCGGGGGCTATCCATGACCTCCGTTAGACTATGTAGTAAACACGTATCCTATCCAAGCACTCACGCATTGCCTTTCTTGGAGTTGATCAGGTCCGCAACTTCGAGATTCAGGGCGAGGTTGGGCTCGTACTGGGAGATATCGCAGGCATGACCTATAACTGTTAGCATTGTCATTCCAATGGTTAGATTGTAAACGTACGGACTGCGCGCTGGACCGGCGTGAGCCCCAGGTCAGCAAAGGCACCGAACCGGTCCCTCGCTGCCATGCGTGCGGATGCTGCCTCCAGGGTGACGGCGGGAGAGAGTCAAAGAAATAGATCAAGTAAAAAAAATCAATGCGATTCCCACACTGACGCTGTACAGTCACAAGTGTGGGTGGAATAAGGAGCTCTTGCTGTTGGTATAGAGTATGGAGATAGACAAGTTGGAGGTTTAGGCGGCGGTCGCTACTCCACGTGTGGCGCTTAGTTTAGTCCGATCGATCAACAGTCAACCTTTTCCGTTCATTGTCATACAACTTTCTATACCTCACTACGAACACACTACATATACACAACAGCTACAACAAGAAATTGACGACATGGTCCGCCACAAAAAAGACAATTTCTCCCGAGGGGGCAAGAAACCCAACCCCCGCCCGCGTGCTCGCCCTGTACCCCGCGACGATAACGAATCCTCGACTTCCTCCAGACCCCCGTTTAAGGCTGCTTGCTGGGACTTGGGCCATTGCGATCCGAAACGATGCTCGGGGAAGAGGTTGATGCAGTTTGGGTTGATGCGCGAGCTTTCAATTGGGCAGAAACACCCGGGTGTGATTGTCTCGTAGGTTTTTTTTTTTTTTTCGTTCTTTTCTTACGGTCTCTTTTCTACTGCGCAGTACTGACGATGGAATGTTGTAGACCGAATGCGAAAAAGATAATCTCCCCCGCAGACCGCGAACTCCTCGAAACCCACGGCGCAGCAGTAGTAGAATGCTCCTGGGTCCGAGTCCAAGAAGTCCCCTGGTCGCGCATCGGCGGCAAATGTGAAAGACTCCTCCCCTACCTCATTGCCGCAAACACAGTCAACTACGGCAAACCCTGGCGTCTGAACTGCGTCGAAGCCCTCGCCGCCTGCTTCTGCATCTGCGGCCACGAAGATTGGGCCAAGGACGTCCTCAAACCGTTCCGTTACGGCGACGCATTTCTCGAGATCAATTCGAAACTGTTGAAGAGATACGCTGCTTGCGCAACGGAGGAGGAGGTCAAGAAGACGGAGGAGGAATGGCTGGCGAAGATTGAGGCGGAGTATGCGGCGAATCGGGATGTGGGTGCGGATGATATGTGGACTGTTGGGAATACGAATCGGCAGGTTGTTGATTCGGATTCGGATGATGATGATGACGAGGAAGAGGATGAGGAGGGCAATAAGAAGAAGAATGACGAGAACGGGTCAGACGACGAAGAGGAAGAAGAGGATAAAGACCCCTTCGCCATCTCCGATGACTCCGAAGACGAAGCCCAAATGGCCGAAATCCGCCAGAAAATCCTCAAGTCGAAGTCCTTCCAAAACCCCTCCGTCGACGACGATGATGCCTCTACAAAACAACCTGAGAAGGTTACCCGTCCAGATGATCAACCCGTCCTGCACGAGGACTCAGATGCCGAGTCTGGCTCGGCAGGGAGTGAGGATGATGAGGACGAGGCGTTTGATAATATCATTAATGCGACGCCTGTTACAGATCGGACGGGCATTATTGCTTCATCGAGGAGGAAGGGGAAGGAGGCGATTAGTGCATCGTTTTCGAGGACGGTGGTTGATGCGCCGAAGCGATGGTGATCTAATTTTTTTTCTTGTATTTTGGCGTTGGGATCTATAAAAGTTTTTTATTATGGGAATTGGGATATGGATAGATGAAACAGCAACGAATGCAATGTTATGTTATGCTCATGTATGTGGGAGTACCACAATCTACACTAATGACAACCAAAATATATCAATAGTTCCCATTCTCGGATAGTACTGCGCCATTTTCAATCAGAGAACAAGCCCATGCAGTGCATACAACATAAGAAAGGCAAATATTTCGTATAATTTTCATGTTCCATATCCCAGCCATAAAAAACATATCAGAATATTACTATTATCTACATAACATAAAGGAGGTTGGTGTCTGCAAAGAGTTAGCTTCACAGCTTGACCAGATATAATATATGTTGGCAAATTACGTACCCAAAGGATGACTGCTGCTCAGCTGCGGTTTCTGCGAATACTTGGTCGCCAGTTCGTCCCGAATGCTGTTCAACAACTGCACATAACTCTGCTGAGGGTTCTTGCGCAGTGCCGTGATGAAAGCCCAGGACATGGCACCGGTCGATTCGCCAGAGATGGAGGCGTCCGCACTAGTCTGGCTATCCTTGCTGCCGGACCACATGATGACATCCGCTGGGCTGGTTTTGGTCTGTTTGGTTCGCTCGTATGCGTCGTCGCCCTTGGTCGCCTTCTTGAGGAAACCGACGGCAGTTGACATCATACCGCCCATGTCGCCGCGTGCGTACGCGGAAACAACACCCAGCAAACCTTGGCCAGCTTCCTTGGCCAGGTTGGGCTCCTTGAGAACACCCGAGGTCGAGTAGACGTAAGGCAAGTCGAGGGCGGAACCAGAGTGACACGAGTCGAAAATGGCCGTCAGTCGCACACCCGGCTGAAGGGAGTTGACCATGATCCGGTGCATCTCATCGTCCACAATGTGTCCTGCCACCCGGAAATCGACGGGGTAGATTACTTCGTCGTATCCATCATCTTCATCGCCATCTTCGTCTGGTGTCTGACCTCCGTGACCTACCGCGACTCATCAGTAACCTTCCAAAAGGGCCAAAACGTCGAAGGAACGGATAGACGAAGGACATACCGGAGTAGTGGAAAAAGAGCGAGTCATTAGGCTGCGCATCCTTAACGAGCCAGTGCATAGCACGCAGGATATTCACCTTAGTCGGCTGGCTCATAGGATTCTGCTGGTCATCGGTAAGGATGACCATGTCCTCCCTAGCATAGCCAAAGCTCTGGTTCAGATAGGTGGACACATTCTTAACATCGTTGATACAGCCACGCAGCTGACCCTTCTGTCCGAAGTAGTTGATTCCAATCAACAGTGCCTTTCTCTTTCCCGTACAGCGCGAGTACTGGAAGTTATAACCCTGCGGAGCGCCGTGGCCAAACGCGACCGGCTCAGCTGGCGGGCGAGCCGGGCCACCACCACCACCACCACCACCACCATCTAATAGACGAAAACCAGATTAGCGTTGCTTTCCCAGGGTACAAGGTGGCGAATGGAGGAACATACACTGTTGTCGCCCATACATCGGACCTCCAGACGGCGCGGCCGGAGGTTGACCGTATCCCGATGGTGCATGCTAGGATCCACATGTTAGCCACGTATTCTTTCCTGTCTGTGCCAATTCACGCGAAACGTACTCCATAACCGTTACTGGGGGCCGATGATCCGTAGGATGGCTGGGGAGAGTGACCATATCCATAGGGGTTGGACTGCTGTTGCTGGTGGTAGGCTTGTCCGGGATAACCGCCGTATGAGGATTGCTGCATTGGTCTGGGGGAGTTAGCATGCTGTTCAGGACAAGGAAATCATCGCGGGGTTCAAGTAAATCGTGCTCAACGGATAATACTCACGGATATTGTTGCTGGGAGCCATAATTGGGAGGAGCATAATTCTGTTGCGGGGGATAACCCGGAGGGCCCGAATACGGGGGATAGTAAGACATTTCTGGCGAGAGCGATGAGGTCGGGGATGAAGACGAGGAAGATATAGGATAGCAGGTATCACGGGTATCGCAGAGTATCACAAATCAACGAATAAGCCGTATAACAGAGTTATGGGACAAAATGGGAGGTGAGAAAGTCGAGAGAGTGTGAAAGACAGATCGAGATTGGGTGGAGACGGGGAAAATTAGCGGCCGGGCGGCAAATACGGCTCTACTATACAATTGAACAGCGTACAGTGCAGTGTATCTGAATAAAGAGAAAAGACAATTCAGCCCTATAAATTTATTCCAAACTTCGAGCGAACTGTGGGCGAATGACTCGTGGCAGTGGTTCTACTTATAGATCCGGTTCCGTGAAAGTGAGTGGCAATGGTAGGCAGTGCTTATTAAGATATCTACCCTCTCTTGATGTTTGTTTGATGGCAAAATAGTACTAGTACAACTGTGAGGGGTATGAATAAGCTCTATGATTGCTATGAATGCCCAATGCATGTACCTCAAAATACTCTGTACATTGCTGCATACATGCAGGAGTTGTCCACTCTTTGAATCTCTTTCTTTACATAATTCTACTGTCACCAGAAATCTATAAAAATAGGATAACCAACGTCATGAGCATGATGCTGAGCCCCATATTAGATGCATACATCCGAGGCTGAGTGGCTGGCTGAGATTGGTAAGGCACCAGTAGAGCAAGTATGATGAAACTATGGACATGATGAACAATCAAGATTATACCTATAGCACAATATATGCCATTCTAACAGAAAAGACAATTTCCTTTTCAATCATCCTATCATCGTCTCCAAGAAAGACATTTTGGCTGTTCTCTAGTTCCACCCCATCATCTCCGTACATCTACATACCCCCCCCCCCCCTGTTATTCTATTACATAGTCCCTTTACCGTCTCCGAGGCATTCCTCGACCCCGTCCACCCAGAGCGCGCTGAGCAGCACCCGGGGGAAGACCGCGACCCGGTGCCTGTGGCGCGGCGGACTCTTCGTTCTCTGCAATGCTTTGTTAAAAATGACTTAGATGGCTGATTCTCGAGAGTTAACTTACTTATTGTCTCATCCACGCTCAGAATCAAGCAAGCAGCTTCCACTGCCGCTTGAATGGCGTTCACCTTGACCAGACTAGGCTCCCACACGAACGCGTCCATGTTGTCCCGGACACCCTCGTGGTCAAAGTCAACACCCGCCCAGACATTGCCCTTGCGGTGCTCCACGCGCAGGCGGTTCAGGATATCGGTAGCGTCGAAGCCGGCGTTGTCACATAGTTGACGGGGAATGACTTCCAGGGCCTTGGCGAAGGCCTTGACGACGGCCTGCTGCTTGTGGGGAACGTTGCGGTCTGCGAATCCGTGCATGTAACCCGAGAGCTCCATCTCGGTGGCACCACCACCGGCGACGATGGTTGTGTTGCGCAAAGCGCGCTTGACAATCATGATGGCATCGTGCAAACTCCGCTCAACTTCAGCAATGAACTGTTCCGCACCACCACGCAGAACCAGGGTGCATGTCTTAGCGCCCGGGCATTCCGAGAAGAAATTGAAACGTTCACTACCAATCTGGCTCTCCTCGAATGAGCCGCAGGAACCCAAGTGACGGTCTTGGATGTCGGTGCATGTCGACTGCGTTGCGGCACCAGTTGCCTGGCAGACACGGTCCATGTCGTCGGAAGAAACGCGACCAGCGCAGAAAATGTCACGATCAGCGAAATACCTGAGAATGTCAATAAAATGCCCCTCTCAGTAGGAGAAAGAAAAGAGAAAAACCACGTACTGTGTAGCAAGATCACCAATAGGCAGCTTGCTGAGAACAACCTTGGCACCCGTCTTGTGAATAGCCTCGAGCTTGTTGTAGATAATCTGCCACTCGGCATCGACAATAGCTTGGTATTCAGACACCTGCTCGACCCGGACCTCGGCGTTATCCTTTTCGCTCTTCAATTCGAGCTCGACGTTCAAGCAAACGATCTTGGGATCTCTAAACGACTTGGGCTGCTGCTCAAAACCAGCGTACGAGAAGGTCTTCTTGAAGGCAACACCGTTGACGAAAAGCGATTCCTGGAGACCACCACCGGTAACCTTCTTGACACCAATCAATTTCTCGTTGAGGTCGTCCTGGTCTAGCGTGAGGACCGAATCGACAACCACTGGTTTCCAGTCAGCCTGTTTCCTCTGTATCAACCAACCCGAAAGAAGAGCCAACTCACTCTTGGTGAAAAATTCCGTATTCCGCTTGATCAGCTTGCTGTTCATAGCCGTCGCAGCCAACCTCCGGAGAGTCTGGACCTTCTTCTCTTCGCCACCAGCGGCATCGACCATGTCCACTGCAATCTCCTTCACCTTGTTGACGGCCATGGCGCTCCCCCTCCGCAGACCCTTAATGATAGTCTGTGGGCTGACACCCTGCTCGACCAACTCCCGAACCTCCTTAAGGATCTCACCAGCAAGAACGACAACCGAAGTTGTTCCATCTCCCACTTCGGCGTCTTGGGATCGTGCGATATCGGTAAGGATGCGGGCGGCGGGGTGGACGATATCGAGGAGCTGTAACCAACAAGACACGTAATCAGCATTCATATTCCTCCTTCATTCCATTCAAGCCAAGTATTCTTGTTAAATCCACGCACTTTCATAACAGTGGCTCCATCGTTTGTAATCGTCTGCCTGCCGTTGTTGTCAACAAGCAACAGATCACCTCCGTACGGACCGAGCGTGCTCTTGATCGTGGATTGCACCGCAACGCAGGCGTTAATGTTCGAGACAATCTGACCCTTTCCCTGAGATGTGTCGGTCCCTATACATTAAGCAACAATGATCCCAAGTCAGCGAAACGTCCAGATTGCAGATAGATTGCGGGCGGTACGGACCCTCCTTCAACACGACGATCGTGGGTGTTTGGCCGGCAAAGGCCATGGTGAATAGTTATTTATTAGGCGTAAAGTTCAAAGACAAGAAAATATCCCCAACTGAGAACAAGATCGCTCGACGAAACGTGGCCTGAAGAAAAGGATGTCGGGCAGTTCTCTGGGGTTGATGATCTCGAACCAAAATTTCCCAGAGCTGCTCCTCGTCGCCAAACGCACAGGCGGTGACCAATCATGCGGCCCCGCAACCCTACCAAAGTGCCCCTCGACAGTTTAGATACTGCTACATTACTGAGTTCTAGAGAGGAAATGATTTATTAAGTAGAGTAGGCGATAATCCTAGTCAATAGTCTATATAATTAGGTATAATAATGATAATAATAATAATAATAATAATAATAATAATAATAATAATAATAATTAATGCCCTTTGTGCTTTACAGTATGGGCCCCCGGAACCGCTAGACATCAAAACTCCGAAACCAGTGGAAAAGAACAGAAAGAAGGTCATGTAAAGTCCAGGTCGTCTTCAGGTCGTCCCCCGTATGCATATTTATTTAATATCTCATGTGCATCCTGCAATTCATTCGCATTGGGATGTACTAGCCCCAGCGTCTCTGGCTGAAGCCCTGTGCCATTGGGATCTGTGTCATCAACCATCATTTGATACTCATTGGCCGCATGATGTCGTACTTCGTCGTCAAAATTCGTGTGTTGTAGAATGTGGGAGCCGTGAGAATAGGGGTCTGCCATGGCGTCGTAGTGTGGGAAGCGAGAAAGGTGGGAGTGGGTTTCAATCATTTGCGGATCAAGTGGCATTGTAGAGTAATCCGTTATTGTGTTCAGAGATTCTTGGATAGGGTGTGCATGAGTAGGAGCAAAGGGATTCGTATTCTGGAAGCTTGGGGGTTGATTGGATGGTCCGGCTGTCGACCCGTCCATATACATTTTCGTGTCCAAGACTTCATGCGAAGGTAGATCCGGCTCGTTCTTCTCCCGTTGACGGAAAGCGGTGGTTCTTTCTTCATTGTCGGGTGGATCATCGTCTCTGAGCCCCAGCGAAGTTGTTTTGAGTGTCTCCTTGCACTCGGGGCAATCCCGTATGACTCGACTGACAGTTTCCTTGATCCTGACCCAATGATACTTGACCGCGATGGCCGCAGTAGTCTTGTTGATTCCCGCATGGTGCTCATTGTGTATATTTTGAGCAATGTCGTACTGCTGCTGGGGATCGGATACTACCTCCTTACCCTTCAGCATCAGCTTCTCAGGTTCCCCATCGTCGCCACCGATAAGCTTGTAATGCGTTGCTGCACTCCGAAGACGACTCTTTTCAGCCCGATCGGCTCCCCGTGGGTATTTGGCATGCTTGAGATAATATCTGATCTTCTCGAAACGATCTTGAGTAGCAGAATCATCACCTTCAAGGTTGAGGTCCCGCCCATAGATGATTGCGTCGACAAATTGCCCTGGATTGGATAGGAGTCTACCGCCTCCTGGCACTCTGCCGATTCGTTTGAAGCCCAATGCGTCCCAAATCCGACATGAGGCAACATTGGTCTCATAGACCAAGTTGAACACGGCATACGTGTACCCCTATTTCCCTGTCAGGTCTCATGACTTATGACACAAGTTGCAATCAGATACTGACCATTCGGGGAGCCCACTCCAAATACGTCTCACCCATCAGCCTACCTACACCTTTGTTTCGAGCAGCATCCGTAACGATAAACATGCCATTACAAACATGATTACTACGGCCCGGGTAGTTCGGTCTGATATTGAAGCTTCCCAGGCAAGTTTTGGACCAATTGGTTCCTGCCTGATCCAATGCCTGGACCTCTTCCACGCTCTTGATATCGCCCAGGAGCATGATGGCACCGAAATTGGAGAACCAGTATGGCCCAAACAAACTAAACGGAATGGGATCGGTCATAGCATAGGTATCTCCCTTTTCGATTTCCTTGTTCAGTTGGTCAGACAGGTACCCCAGCAGGGATCTAGGAACTAGGTCTGACGACGGGAACGGGACCAAAGTCGCAATAGTGATTCGGTCCCTGAGAGTCACCTGCCGTGGGAAGATGGTGTCCGGAAAGTACTCCTCGGTAGGGAACACCGGGGCCATCAGATCACCGTGTACTGCGGGCATGATGATGCCCTAGCCCAGCACAACGGGGCACAAGACTATTTACCATATTAGTTACTGTAGCACAAGGCATTGAGCATGAATCGTGATAAGACTTCTATCATAATGATTCATTCCCTTCCCTCTCCAAATCGACATGTTATACATGGGATGTAGTAAATCCGGAATCTCCGAAGGAAAACAAACGCCATTCTTGGCTTTTTGTAGTTCAATCCAAAGGGGAAAGAAATGAGACAGACAGGGAGAGTGGAGCAAGGGTTTGTTTGGGGGAGGATCTGGACGAAAGGAAGCAGTACTGACATTCTGCAGAGGAGCAGCAGCAATAACGTTTCTCCCTCCGTGAGGCGATCAGGCCGCGTTTAGTAGTAACTTGTTTGGTAAGGGCACTTCGAGGACCGGCGAGTATTCTCGAGTCCGGAATGGAGAGAACGCAGCGGAAGAACACATCGTCCCGGTAGCTGAGTCAGGATTGAGTCAGTAGCGGATTATCATCCATCCGAGGCTGAATGATCTGCTCCCCCGCATTTCCTAATATGGATGGCACACTGGGAGTTGAGTATGGCAACTCAGCCATACAGAGTACACTGGGGCTGGCCTCAGGCTTCATTGTGATTGGAGCTGCCCACTATGGGTTCAGCCAGCCTTTTTGCGAGCTGAGGACAGATAATAATATTGTATGTACACCTTTACGACCGATATTCTGGACATACAAACACCAACAGCCATATACCGTTCTAAGCAGTAAGCACCGGTTCCTAAATCGCAATGGCGACTCAACGTCCTCAGTACTACCAAAATACGCTTGAGCCAATTGAAATCAACAGAGAGTCATTGCAACAAACTCTGCAGGAATTACGTGATGCAGCCAGGCGCGGAGCTGACATGGTGAAGGAGGGCAGTCCTCCTCATGGCGAATGGGGAATCGGGGGCTTTTTCTTAGGGACCCCAGGTATGATTTTATTACAGGGGATCTGAGAACCTAGTTTAGCATGACAGGGTTAAGCTGACTGGCTGCGTTATCACTAGGGATTACGCTGGCATTCCTCCGACTCGCCCATCAAGCTGCGTCTTTAAAGAAGGACAATGAGCCCAGTCCGCCTGATTTTCGAAAAGACGCCAATGAGAGGATCTACTCTGGTCCGGATTTGCCTCTGTTGCCCAGTAGATTGTCTCCTTTGGGATCACTTTCTCCGATACCAGCAGCCGTTCTCCGTATACTAGCTGCGGCCACATCGAACAGTGCTGTTTCCAAAGATGACATTCAGTACTTTTATCAGGCCGTCGAGTTGGCCCTGAAGAATGGCCCTGTCGTTCCTCATGCTGGCGATAATCTGGGAGGCGATGAAATCTTATATGGACGCGCAGGACTGTTGTGGTCGATTTTGAATATCCGCGCTCATAAGTTTGACGACGACACGGAGAAGGCACTGAAGCCTCTTTATGAATCCATTCCTAAACTGGTCGACGTAATCATCGAGGCAGGGAGACAAGGTGCGCGTGATTGTGCTAAGCTATACGGCGACAACGATACTCTTCCATTGATGTATATGTGGATGGAAGGTTACTACTGTCTTGGAGCGTGAGTGTTCTACTTCTTTCAATAATGTGAGCAGAAGTACTAATGCCTTCATTCAAGTGTCCACGGAGCGGGTATGTACACGAATTGAATCACGGCAAATCATCAAACTAACCAAACACAGGCGGAATTCTTTCTACCATGCTTGCCTGCGACGTGGAAGAAGTCAGCGATGGTGCCTCGCGCAATCACTTCCCCTTAATAGCAGAGACGATTACGGGCCTATGCAAGATTGCTATTGCACAAAATGGCCATCTCCCGACTTGTATTCCTCCCCGCCAAGTCGGAAATCCTACCTCATCTCTGGTCCAGGTCTGTCATGGTAGCCCTGGACTTCTGCTCCTGATGTATTGCGCCAGAAGGAATGCCCACCTGATGACCAACTATTGGCAACCTGAATGGGATCAGGCCATTCATTTAGCCACAGAGCGGATATGGGAAGAGGGCCTGCTCTCAAAGGGCGGTGGTCTTTGTCACGGTGTCACGGGAAATATGTGGCCGCTGCTGCTTATGCACGACTGCTTCGAATATGACGGTGAACTGGCAGAGGAGGCGAGGCAGAATTATAAAGCTCGGACACAGATCGAGATTCCAAGCACGCAACTAGAACTCACGGGAGACTACTTCCTTTCCAGAGTTCTATCTGCTATGCTCCATGTCCGTGAGACGCGCCCCTATAACACTTCACCCAACCCGGGCTCGAATGACTACCGCATGCCAGACAACCCATATGCTCTGACTGAGGGTCTGCCAGGACCTGTGTGCGCGTGGTCTGAGAGCTGTGTAGTGATCCAGGCGAGACTGCGAAAGATGGAGCTGGATGCGAAGGGAGAGACCTCGGCGGCGGCCCGTGAGAACGATGCTGTTTTCAAAGAATTGGAAAGTCGTCACCTGGGATTCCCAACTCTTCCGTATCATCGGGCCACTGGTATGTTCTGATTTAAATCTTGGATATGATTTAGTCTATTTAGAGGATAGATGGATATATACACAAAAGAAAACTTGGCTGTCCGGCAGCCGGATATCACAGAGTTCTTGCAAGCAGGTATAAATGATCCAAAACGCCATGCTCAGCTAGCAGAATAGACAAAAGGAAAGAAAGCAAGAGGCAGCAGAGAAGCAGCAGAAAGGGCAGAAGAGGACAATGCAAAGACAAAGGAAAATGCGTTTAGTAGAGAGTAAACCCAGTGCGATACATGGGCGGTTGACCAGGAACCTCTGTACGGTATTCCACTCGCTTGGGGAAGAAGTTGGCCTGGGGTGCCTCGACAGCAACTCTCCAGCGACGCCAACAACGATCGGACGGGTGGAGATCACTGCAGAACCTGCAACGAGGGACTCGTGCCGACTGCTGACATCGCATGTGTTGTTCTTGGTGCTGGGGGTTTGCAATCCTTGGCTCTGGCTGGCTGTAGCTTCGCACTCGCGTTCCCCGATCCTGTTCTCTGCGCATCTGCTCAACCACGTATTGATTGATTTCCTCTTGACTGGGTCGTTTTCGGTGACCTCTGATATCCCCGCTTTCGTAGAGCCCTTCCTGGTCCATCTTCTGAACGACAAATGCGTTGATCTCATCCTGCGTAAGCGCCCGAGATCTGCTCTGTATCCTCGGTGCAGCACCACCCCAACCCAACGGATCAATCGCGCTCTCATGATCAGTCGGCAACGTTGACGGCGGTGGTTGAACCGGTAGCTCAATCCCCGAGTCATGGTCGTCCTCCTCTTCCTCCTCTCGCATCCGAATCGCCTTTTCCTCCTCTCTAGCCCAGCGGGCCAATTCTTGAAAAGAGATCCGCGCCGTCGAGTCAGAACCATTTACCTGCGGATCGCGCAGTAAAGCTGTCGCCCAATCGGCCCATTCCGGTCGCGATTTCAGTTTCGACAGGAAGAGCATATTGATTTGGGAATCGGGGATCTGGAAATTGTCATCGATGTGCGTGAGACCTTCTCGAATCGCGTTGAAGAGGGAGACAAATTCATCGACGACGTTGGATTTGGCCGAGTCGAGATCGAGGAATTCGTTGAGATGGTGCATCATGCGAAGGTTGCGTTGCCAGGGATCCATTTTCATGCATGAATGAGCAGCTAGTATGTATAGCACAGCTGCTAAGATGGCCAGTGTTTCAAACAGCGGATCGTGGATCTGGGGAAGTTCGGCTTTTTCAGGGGTGTGAAGAACGGCCACCGAGCAGGAGGAGCGAGGGCTGACGTCACAGCTGAGGTTGATCACTTGACTCGAAAGCTTCACGTTTACTGAAAGAGGAAGGTCTTTTTCCTGGATTTCTGCAGAGACACAGGCGTTAATCACAATGTCTATCAGTTGCTCTGGTGTTGCGCTGATATACGGAGTACCTCCTTCACTCGGTCCGCCGGGTGGTCCAGGTTCCTGGTCAACAGCGTTCTCTCCTCTTAACCCTTCACCTTGTCTCTTAACAGTCACCCGCATAGGATAAGAACCACAGCACTCATCCTAGCCAATGTTGTGCTCGTCTCTTCGCCCTGCTGATACGGTACGTGGCGGGGCACACACAATGGGGCTGGTTCTGCGCCCGACAGCGATCGTCGACGCGAAGCTTCATGTCAGATTGCACTAACTGCGGTTTCGAATTCACACATGCAACATATTACGCTGTTGGTAAGCGACGGGAATCTCTCTTGCTCTGACATAAGTTTCTCCGGACTGGTTTACTCTTGAATGCTTCTTCCACACTACCCCACATAAGATGGATGTCGTCCCTCCATCTTACGAGACTGCCACGGCCCGAGATGCCTGGGCTGTCATCGCTCAGTATATCCCCTCGGCCGACCTCTGCGCGGCTTCGCTAGTCTGTCGCAGATGGCACAGGCTTTTTATGCCCTTTCTTTGGGGGAATCCGGCCTCACACTTTGGGACGGATAATGATGCGGTCTACGGTAAGCGGATTTAGATCTAGCAGACCTAGCTCACATTCGCTGATATAAACAGTTGCTCTGACTAGGTTCCGAAGAACCTTGAAATACGCCCGCGTCGAGGTGCGAATGTTGACCCATACGCTTCATCTCCCTCCTGCACTATCGGAAATATACGGTGGCCCGAAGCCAGAATGGTTGAGAGATATACTCGAATATCTGCCATATCTCCAATCTTTGATAGTGTCCAGACTGCCGTTTTTCGATCATAATGCCATGACAGCATTAAAGGCTTCGGTGAAATATGCACAACCAGCCGATGCGTACAATGTTCGTCTGCTGCTAGCAGAGCGCGAACCGAATACCACTTCTCAGGGTCTTGCAGAGGCCCTGTTACACTTTCAAGAACTGATATATCTGGATTTATCTTGGACCACACCTGCTCGAGACAGCAGCGTCTTGTCTTGTCTATCTCAGCTCGAGCACCTCCAGGTGTTGAAGTTACGGGGAATCGGGTTGAGGGATAATCATGCTGAGTTCCTGGCTAATGCCATTGGGACTAGAGTCCGGTATCTAGACTTACGGAATAACTTCCTCACTGATATGGGAGTGCGGTCTCTGTTGCAGGGATGTTTCTTGTCTTGCCCACCAGCAGATGATGCGTCTCCGTTTTGGTCGGACCCCTCTGCTCACCTTTTCAGACGGTCAGATCTGGATGAACAATTTATAGAAACTCTCACGCAGCCTCTTACAGGCCGTTCTTGGATTGAGAGTCTACCGCATGTGGGGATAACGCATCTCTATCTTGCCGACAACCAGATCACGGTTGAAGGTGCTGCAAGTCTGCTAGCCTCAAGACGGCTTCATTCTCTAGATGTAGGCACAGTCAATACAGCCAAGTCCTTGAATAGGCAGGCACATGATCTCTCACCCAGCTACGAGAAACTCCCCGGTTCCGAGAAGTTGATACCCCTTCTGGGTTCTGTTGCGAAGGAAAGCATTACATATATTCGGGCTCACCATGCTGTTGTCACAGCTGAAGCACCGTCCAAAGAATTCACTCAACCAAATATTTTTCTCCCTGAGCTTGCGGGTTCAGGTCCAGAGGTCGAGCTTGAACCGAATCATGCACCCGCAGAATTGAGTGCCACTCATGAGATTCATGAACTGCCCTCAGGGGAAAGCTTTATCGCTGAGCTTGAGGATACGGCCATCTCGCAGCCCACAGAATCTCCTTCTCTTGCCGGGAGAGTTCAAGGGCTACAAATCTATGCAGATGAGCCGCTACCAGAGCTAAAGCGTGGGTCAATTTTCGCGCCAGAGGTAGTCGAGCCTCCACAGGCGACAAAAAATGATGACGAAGCCCCAGAGGTCATCAGCCCTACCACAACCTCGTCTATAGGTGGCCCTTATGGCCAGAAGATTCAAGAATTGCTCAGCAAGAGACCTAAGAATCTTTCTATTCCTCGAAAGGATCGCAAAGATAACAAGCATCCCTATCTACACCCATCTCATGTTCCTCATCTTGAGACTCTGGTCTTGACCGATGTGCCTTCACACGTACCGGTAAATTCTCCTATACTTTCATCTCTGTGTCGGTTCATCACCGCCTGCTCGAATGAAGCATTACTAGCATCGCTTCAGGCAGGGTCGGATTATTCGCTGCCTCCTGGTCAAACACGGCTTCGAGCTGAACAAGCGCGGTCAAGATCCCTCTTTGCACTCCGCCGCTTGGTTCTTGAAATCACCCCCTTATCTGAGTTGAAGCGCTCATGGAAGGCTGCTGGGTATCGCAGCGGAGCTTTCAATTCCAGCACGGGAGACCAAGACTTAGAGAACATGTGGTCAGCCGCAATGGATGATTTTAGTTTCTTTGAAACCGAGTGCGGAATCCCAGAGAATGATCCGGGGAAGTACTTTCCCATGGCTGCTCTTAATGAGAAAGTGACGTTGATGCCTGAGGATGACGGTTCTATTTCCCCTGGGAGCTTAGGGCGGGATACTTTGCTGCCACCTAGTCGGAACAACTCACAACACAGTGGACGCTCACGAATCAATTCGCTCATCAGCAGCCCAGCCGTAGGCTCAAGCTACGCAGACGACGGACGTAGTCAACGCTCAGTTGAAGTTCCAATGGTCGACCTCGTCGCAGAACTAGCCTCCTTCCGACGCA
The DNA here is from genome assembly GCA_039880875.1 of Aspergillus pseudoglaucus. Lineage (NCBI taxonomy): Eukaryota > Fungi > Ascomycota > Eurotiomycetes > Eurotiales > Aspergillaceae > Aspergillus > Aspergillus pseudoglaucus. The sequence continues at coordinate 48,984 of JBDODC010000031.1, read as the reverse complement.
CCAAGAAAGCCGAATACGAGGCTCTCTTACAACGCGACCGTCTCGGTCGAAAAAGCATGTCTCGAATGAGCCCAACCCCGGGTATAGACACAATAACAAGATCGGGTACTGGGCTACTCACCCCTTCACCGTCGTTCCCAATCGTTCGATCCCGTTCGCCGTCTCTAGGCCCAGGATCTACAGTATCGGCGCCGCAATTAGCTATGGCACATTATGTTGAAGGGCATTGGAAGGGGGAGGTAAAGATTGTTAAGAATCCGACGCCGAAGGGTCGGAGTGGGGTGGTGGATATGTATGGAAATTATTTTGAAAAGGGGTATTTGTATCCTTAAGAGTTTGTTCTCATCTTTGTGGCTATTGGTCGATGATGAAATGTACAGTATACATCTATATAGATTGATATGCTTCATTCTGTCTTCCTGAATAGTAATACCAGTTGCAAAAGCGCGATACATGCAAACACTCATTGTACTGAGCTAAACGTGAATCAATCCCTCCTACTGATATTTGCATTCCTCACCCTTTTCCTCTTCTCACCTCTCCACTTTTCCATCCCCATCCTGATCGTTTACAAGAGACTCTGTCGCCATGGTATATATGAACCCTATGTATAACATCCACTATTCATTTTCAATCCTGCCTTGGATCTTGCTCTATATCCAAACCCATTACCAATTCATTTATTCCACCAATATTCATTGTACTTGGCAAGCAGCAACATCCCTATGTCAGAGCTCACCACGACAAACTTGGCAGGGTCAAATCTTTTATCTATATATGATATGCCACCCTTCTATATCCAGCTATATAAATATTTGACCCTATATTTTTCTTCTCCGCAGAGCCTCTATTGAGGCGAAGCACCGCCATGAGAGCGCTTGCTCCTTCACATAATGGCGAGCAGGAAAATATACGGTGACCCAGGTAATTGGACTACTTGAAAAAATAATGAGCAGGTAAAAGCAAAGCGGATTTGGAGACTGGCAAGAACAGGAAGCACGGTGTCTGGCCATCCACAATGTTGAGCTACCCCCCCGCCACAGCCTGTCTTTTATATCGCCCAGGAGAAAATCAGTACTGGGGGCAAGACGGGCGTTAAGAGAGGTTCCAAGGACGTACAAACCGACATTACTATACACGCTATCGGTGTGTGGTATCTCCTGGGTCTAGTGACTCCCTTTTATTGGTAATCTAATTTAGCTCAGGCTACAGACTAAGGGTCGAAATCGAAATCGTGAAGTCTCGGCATTAGTATCAGAATCTGATCATCTGGTGGGCAAGCACAGCTCCTCCTTTTGCTTAACTTTGGCCGTGTTGCCATTATAAAAACCCACAGCCAAGTCGGTCGTGAGATGTGTATGAGTTCTCTTACTGTTTGCATAAAGCTGACTCCACGGAGCTGACTCGACGTCTATGACGATTCAGCATACAGATTCACAACGAGACCAAGCGCCAATCGTATCTGTATGGTTTTTCCAGAGACAAGACAGTCCACAAAGTCAGCAAATTCAATCCCGAGTCTGAAGTGGGAAAGAAGCTGTTTGAGCCTTTGCAATCTTCTATCCTAGGCTTAGAAGTTGGATTTACCATGGAAGAACCGAGAAAAAAAAAGAGAGAGAAAAAAAAAAAAAGAAAGCTAAATATCCTAAACAGAGCTGTTTAAGAGCTTTCCAGCTTCTACTATAGGGCTAGTAAATCTGGGTGGTCTGATTAAAGTGCTGATCACGTCTCGATCCCTAGTAGCCGACCCAAGACCGTGATAGAGAAATGGGAGCAGTATCCCTATTTTACTACGGCATATGACCCTGCTCTTCTGGAGTTTCCCGGACGGAGCCCCAGGAACCCAGAGAAAGCACATCCAAGCGATAATCGAGGTAAAGAGATCGCGGAGGAAACCAATACTGTGCGCCGCTGTGAAGCAAATGATTTCGCCTTGATTTGTCAAAGACAATTGGTGACGACAGCCCGTAAGTCCAAGACCTTGGCATTCTGAAATTACGAAAATCATGCTGAGTAGTGGTTTGAAGGCATATAAACATTATGTCGTAGAACAGAATGGGAAGTCGACGACGATGATTCCGACAGAGCATCGGCCATGTAATGTCGGGATTCTCACACATCGGTATAACTCGAAACTTAGACGCCGAGATACACGAAACCTCGCCAGCCTTATCAATTCAAGTTGCCCCTTTTATGGCATCGGTTTACCTTTGGGGATTTCGGGGCATGCCTTCTATATACTGACGGGGATTCGTGAATGAAGCGCTCCGGACGTTGGCTCTTAGAACAGGCCGAAGAGTTTACCAGAACCCGCCTGGTTTTAACAACTGCGCCACCACAACCATACGGCTCCATAAAGCCATACGGCTCCATAAAGATGACAAAAGATGCAAACAAGGGCTACAGATGTCGGATGGAGAACTTTGCGTGGGATAATGCCTTTATCAATGATGATATATCCGCCCATCAATTATTGAGGTTTGGTCATTACACATGGATCCAGACTGTTTCAGAGCTTTGGTAACACGAAAAAGTTAAGACTAAGTCAGCATTGCTACTCTCTAATTGAGACCCATCGCCCCGTCTGATGTTGTGGGCACGTCAAGGTTAACTGTCTGTCGATCGTGGAGTATGAGCATTCTAGTTCCGGCAAAACACTCATGAGACCACGGCGAACTCGATCTCATCGCAAAAGTGCGTGGACGGCAGCTTGAAAAGGCCAAATTATTTCCGAGACTTGGATATATAACTCTCACGAAAATGCAAGTCAAACCACAAGTGGAAGGGAGACATATGCCCTTACCCAAAGAATTACATACGAGCTTTAATAGCTTCGCGGTTTTCTTTAATAAGATACCAAGCAAAACAGTGGAGGCCGCTCAGCATGTTTACATGGTCTCGAGCTATGACGATATTCTTTCTGTTTCCTGCCAGCTCGCCGGAGGGTGTAGTGCACTCATTCACGGCATCCCGAAATCGACCCACCTTCTTTCCGAGTGTCAAAAGCACATCGGGCGATTGCTGTGACATTCTCCCTTTCTATAACATTTCAGACCCAATGGGGATTAGGTGTCATTCGGTTCCATGCTGGCGTTCAACTTCGTCGTGCAGTTCGAATCACGAAATCGTAACATGCTACCACGTCATCCTACCGAGTCTGGCTTGACTTCAGAAATGCGGAGGTTGACAATGATCGATTTCGAAGCGACTGGGGACTCATATCACCTGTAGTGCAAGTGCTGTGTTGACGGATCTCAGAAAGTATATCAAATTTTATTAGGGCTCAGTAGGATAGCCACAAAATCGACAAGTCTTAGGCTACGAAAAGTGAAATGACTGAGAAAGAAACGTAGAGGTATAGTTCGTTGCCCTCAATTGTGGTAGTCTGTACCTAGGGTTGGAGAGATCTAGGGAGAAACATTTCCCTTCTAGTCTCAGTTCTTCCCATAATCAATCCCAAGACCATGGACAAGCCAATATCATAATTTTTTTTTTTTCAATTCATTCTCTTTTGAGTATTATTGTCGTCGACTCCTGTCCCACGGCAAACCATTAAATCATCGCGTGGACGACGCCTGTCGCAAAACCCCCAAGAGCACAGAAACCCCGATTTTGTCCATTGGAACCATGCAAGAGAAGTTTATTTTAGGAAACACAAAATAGAAATTGACAGCCTAAATCCATTTATTTCTTTTTTTTCGTGTCCTTTCCTTACATAGCCTTAGCGGCCTGAGGGGGGCTCAGCTTCTTGCCATCCTTGTTGTACCTGATCCTCGGCGGGGGAGCACGGTTGCGGCGGCCTTCCCGAGAGCGGACACTGTAGCTCAGTCAGTCGCCTGTTTCCATAACCTTTACCAAGTATTTAGTTCAAGGGATGATGTCGTACCGAACGATCTTGCCGTGGATAGCGCAGGAGACACAGTAGTGCAGCTTCAGGTACATCTTGGGGACGGCGTAGTCGGTGAAAACGGAGGCGTCAGAGATATCACCTGCACGATTGAAACGCATGTCAGTCGGGCTGTCATGGACGAAACTCTTCCACCACCAATGTATGAATGCATGCACCGCTCAGCATTCATCGCGCAGCTCGTTTCGATAATCCACCATGTTCTCCCATTCTAAAGTTCCAACTCCTCTCCCAGAGCGCGTTGCATGCATTCATTCATTGCCGGTTCAACTTCGGGATATATAGGATCGAACGTACGGATGGCAGCGGACTCAACCATGTTGCGGATAGTGAATCTCTTGATCGCCTTGTCCTTAGGGACGCAGCGGGCGCAGTTGGAGCAGCGCACGGGCTTGACGTGGCCGCGGCCGTTCTTGTTACGACCGCTGTTGGGAGAAACAAGTCAAGTCAGTTTTCCTGATTCAAAAAAAAAAAAAAAAAATCTATGTCGAAATCGAAAACGCCTTTCTGCTGCCATCATGAACACGGTGGAAGATAGTCGATATGTAACCCGTAGACCGTCATTCTTTTTTTCTTCGGCGGAGGACCGTATAACGTTGAAATGGCAGCGTGTTGAACTGAAAAAGGAAAAAAAAGGAAAAGGAATCGTTCTTACTTGCTCGCACGCTTCTTGACCATCTTGTCGGATTTATCTGGACAAAGGTTGGCTGTCGGGGGTGGGTTGTCGAAAGGCACACACCTCTATGAAACGGAGGCTCGCGATGTGGTTGTGTCCCCGGTTTGTGCGAAGCCCTATGCCCTTAAGCGAGCTAGGTCACGGGGTATCTGCCTGAGGAATGAATGCCATCATTTATGCCTTATGGATAAGGCTACTAATTTCTCAGACACTATAGTCACCTGACAACATGAACCAGCGAATCCGCGAGCCCGAAACAGCTTAGCGGCCGCCCGTACCACAGTTACCGTACCATAAGGAATCCAACCCGACCAACGGGTAACGCTGCGTACTACTTGTATTATTGTTTTTTGGTGCTTCTCCCCCTGTTCGGATCACCTTGCTTTCCCTCGCACAACTGGGTGTTCTCCTCTTGTGCCTTTCTACTACTCTCTTATTCTCTTATCTATACTATTATTTCGAGTATTGAAGATTGTCTGGGTTGATCCGATCAACTCATTCGGTATTATTACTCATACACATCTTTACAGACGAACATATTGTTTTTCTTAGCGTCTGCTGCCACCTATCATACCCCTCCCCACCGGAGTGTTTGGCCTGTTTTCCCTGTTTCTCCACGTATCATCCCTCGCACCTCTCGTTGGGCTCGAACCTCCTTCTTGTGCAGAAAGCGGTCTGCCGGTTAGGAAAAAAAAATACTATGTCGACCACTGGCAGCAGTACTTTTCGAAACCAGAATCACCGATCAAGCGGCCGAAGCAGAGCGCCGGACTTCGACAACGCATCTGTCATCTCAGCTTCTCAGATCCCGCGCCCTCACTCTACCGCAACACCCGCAGCTTCTAGCGATATTGGCAGTACCAGCATGAGTGCCGCTAGCAGTAGGCAAAGACAGAACCAGTCGAAGCGCGATGAGGTATGTGGTGACAAGTCCCCTGGATGTCGGTCTAAACAAGAGGGACCGAAGTGTCTCTACTTTAAAAATTTATATTTTGTCTTGCATATGCTAATCATGATTATCTCTCATATGATTAGGCGATTCGACGCAGGCTGGAGGCCGACTTGAGCAAGAAGAGGCATACCACAGGAAGGGCACAACGGTCTCGCAAGGCCCCTCCCGGCACGGTGCTGGCCTTGAAGCCCAGCCAGGCTCTCCAGATCAAGCCCAGCACCACGATTTCTGAAGCCGCTCAGTTGATGGCCGCCAAGAGAGAGGACTGCGTGCTGGTTACCGACGATGATGATCGAATCGCTGGTATCTTCACGGCTAAGGATTTGGCTTTCCGTGTGGTTGGAATTGGCTCCAAGGCCCGAGAGGTCGCGGTTTCTGAAATCATGACGAAGAATCCCCTGTGTGCAAGAACCGATACCAGTGCGACGGATGCACTCGATCTGATGGTCCGAAAGGGCTTCCGACATCTCCCGGTTATGGACGAGAACCAGGATATCTCCGGTGTCCTCGATATCACCAAGTGCTTCTACGATGCGATGGAGAAACTCGAACGTGCCTACAGCTCTTCCCGGAAGTTATACGATGCACTGGAGGGCGTGCAGAGTGAATTGGGCTCCTCCCAACCCCAGCAGATCATCCAATATGTGGAGGCTTTGCGTTCAAAGATGTCGGGTCCGACTTTGGAGACTGTTCTGGACGGCATGCCACCGGTCACCGTTTCTGTCCGCACTTCTGTCAAGGATGCCGCCGCCGCGATGAAAGAGAACCGCACCACCGCTTTGCTTGTTCAGGACCAGGGATCGATTACTGGTATCTTCACCAGTAAGGATGTCGTCCTTCGTGTGATTGCTCCAGGACTTGATCCTTCCACTTGCAGTGTGGTCCGTGTCATGACCCCTCATCCCGACTTTGCCCCGTCCGATATGAGTATCCAGGCGGCTCTCAGAAAGATGCACGGTTAGTTATTACCTGGAGGATAAAAAACGATTGGACTTGCCACTAATGGAAAACCAGATGGTCACTACCTGAATTTACCCGTGATGAACGAATCTGGTGAGATCGTTGGAATGGTGGATGTCCTCAAACTCACATATGCAACATTGGAACAAGTTAGTATCACTTGGGCAATATAGTATTCTATAAGCTGACCATTCACTATCAGATCAACTCGATGGGCACTCAGGATGATGAGGGCCCGGCTTGGAATAAGTTCTGGTTGTCGATGGACAACGAATCTGACTCGGTGGTCTCTGGCAGTCAGGTTGTTTCTAGCAGTCACCATCCCCACACGGCACATCGCTCCGTGCTCAGCCCCGACTCTCACAAGCACAGTTTCGACCATCGCGACAGCGTGATGCCTAACGAATCCGCATCGCATCAGGGAGATGACCACTCTGAGATTATTGAGGCTCACCATCACGAAGAAGAGCATGCGTTCCCCTTCAAATTCAAGGCACCAAGCGGCCGGGTGCACCGTGTGAACGTCCTTCCCTCCGCTGGTCTTGCCGACATGGTGGCACAGGTGACTGCCAAATTGGGTCCTGAAGTTGAGGCAGTTGGCGGTGCGGCCGACTGCGAAGATGGCAGGCTCAGCAACACCGGATATGCTCTGAGTTACTTGGATAACGAAGGTGACACCGTTTCGATCACCACAGATCAGGATCTGACGGATGCGGTGACCCTTGCTCACCAGTCCCACCGGGATAAGGTCGACCTGTTCGTCCACGACCCTACACAACCTCCTGTCTCTGCCACAGTCGAACCTCAACCCGCACCTATCAAGACCACTACTCCTATTGAAGAGAAGAGTGCCGTGGAGGCCGCGTTGCCCGAAGAGCCTCCCGTAGTGAGCCAGACCCGCGCCCACTCGTTCCACTCGCACTCGCACTCTCCGGAGGAGCAGTTCATTGCCGGTGTGCCAAATGAGTTGCTGCTTCCCGGTGCCATTGTCACCCTTGCTGCTGTCATCGCCGGTGTGTTTATCCTCAGCCGGCCCAGCGGACGGTAATGGTAGACCTCATGCTCCATATTCTGCAATTGGTTCTTCCCTCTCCCCTCACTGCCTTCACCCCGTTCTCTACCGTTTGCCCTCCTGTTCGTTTCAGCGAAGAGGGCTCCTCTAGGATGCCTTCTTATCTTTACACACATAGATCCCTCCCGTCCAGAGCGATATATCCTTTGCCCGCCGTTCACTCTTTTTGGTCCCCTTCTGCCATGTTTCCTCTGTTGCTGTTTTGGCTACCAAGTTTTGTAATTCTCCAGATACCGCCGTTGCTTAGTGTGGCTAGAGCTTTTTGCATTCAATGCATATATTGTTAGTTAGAAGATCCTGTAAATATTTATTGTTTTATGTCTTGTAATCGCCTGCGTTTACTTCTCACCCATTCCTTGACAATGAAACCAGGTTTAAAAACATTCTCTCATTCCTGGAATGATCGTCGCTGCCGTGTCTGCAAATTCGGTTTCAAGCCAGGGTTGCCAATCCCAATCAATCCAATTATTAAAAGGAGAGGTTTCCCTTTTTAGCCTCATGCCACCGCCAAAGAGGTGAGATGTAAGAGCCTGGATACCAGAATCCCTGTCTTCGAAAGATTACTTCCCGAAATTAATGATAACAATTCGTGTTGTTTCGGCCCCAGGGTTGGTTAATATGACATTCGTTGGGTGGCAAATCTCCGAGAATGACGTCTTTGGCATAGATTGAGGAGTCAAGCTCGATGAGAAACTTCATGATATCTTGACGAGCTTGTTGAGACTGCGTGTGGGGACCGGTAACTCGTATTGATGACCCAGGTATCAACTCAATCAAGACAAGTCGGACACTTCATTTTGCTGGCTCAATGGAAATATCAAGAGAATACGACCCGTAGTATTGAGGAATTACGGAGCCCTAAAAGGTGGCAAGGGCCTCACAAGCCGCCGTGTCATTGGTATAATCCTTACCAGCAACCAAAAACGGATTGACACAAAATCGTCATGATCAATATACATCGGGTCATATAGCTTAATCACTATTTACTGCCCTCGCGCTAGACCCTTGACTGCCGGTGGGGTGTCTACCGTGAGCACCTCAACCACAAACGGTTGGACATGATGACGGTCATCGATGTGTACTGAATCTTAGATTTGCAGTTCGAGATTGGCTGGGCCACAGAGCCCTAGCAATGGAGGTGTTGGAGGCATCGTTCGACGGGGTGTAGCTTTTCCATCTTATTGGACTCTTCGTGACTATCGAATGAACAGCTCTTTGTAATAAAGAATCGCGAAGGAGGGGAGGAATATGTTGCTAGATGGTGAACTTGAACCCTTTGATGTATGGTATTCGCGGTTTTCTTTTGTCGTATGATTGAGTGTTGGCTTCATTTTTTTTTTCGCATAGCAAGCATTCTCGCCAAGGCTATATAGTCGCTCTGACATTTCGAAATAGCAGGATGTTTCAAACGAGACTATAAAAAAAGGAAGACGGAGAGGAAGACAAAGTTGTATAAATGATAGCCGCGGCATTAAGTACTATTTGATGATACAAAGACATGCGGTTCTCACACTGACACCATGATTCAGATAATTGTAATTGCCATAGAACTAATCAATGGTTAATATTCTGTATACAGTGCAGGATGTTCTGGATATGGTCTCAGAGGTAATGGAAGAATTAGTGCCTTAGTGCCTGAAATAACCCGATTGGGTCTAGCGCGGGCTTTGTTCGAGGCTGGGAATTTTTCAGACGTTCCTCTGTTTTCTCCCTCCCACCGCGATCTTCAACGCCTTCCTCCTCGTTATCCGTGTCCAGTTCGTGCACTTTGCCCGGCTGGGATGCTGTGCTTGAATTTGAGCTGTTTCTGGTTTTGAAAGCTCTTTTTTCCGCTTTTATTTGACCTATTTTCCCGTGACGACTCCGTGAAGAAACTCCCTTCTTCATACCCCCACTACCGAGAAATAAAAAAGAAAAAAACGACACCCCTCTCCCCACTTGGGTCTAACGTTTTTGAGACTTCCGATCTTCTCGAACTAGTTCCTGTTCCTGAACGGGAAACCAACGAGGTTCTAGAGCAACAATCACCCTACGAAACGACGAGCAAACAATTATGTCTCTACTCCCTCCCGAGGTCCACTCCGCGCTGGGCCAGCTGCTGCGCGCCCTGACCACCGCCGATAACGCCGTCCGCACCCAGGCCGAAGAACAGCTGAATAATGACTGGGCTCTGAACCGTCCCGATGTCTTGTTGATGGGTTTGGTGGAGCAGATTCAGGCTGCTGAGGACACAATAGTAAGTCATGCTGGCTCTGCCTAATTCCACGAGGTCGGAGGGGAGGTATTGGTCACGATTGGAGGAATTACCCCATTCTTTACGGGACGACCAAAATTGTTTCTCCCTTGCTCCGTTTGTCGTTTTCTTAATTCGTGTATAGTCACTGGATTTTGGTCATGTTAATCATTTGTTTTCAACAATAGACACGCACATTCGCTGCAGTGCTTTTCCGAAGAATAGCCACCAAGACAAGAAAAGACCCCGTCACGAACGAAGCCAAGGAACTCTTTTCGACCCTTACTGGAGAACAGCGATTGGTTATCCGTCAGAAGCTGCTGTCCTGTTTGACCGGCGAGTCGGTCACTGATGCTCGGAAGAAGATTGGTGATGCCGTGGCCGAAATCGCGAGACAATACACCGACAACGGTATGCAATATGCTTTAAGCAACGAATGCAAATGGGGGTGGGATTTCTCTGACAGTTTTCTTTGCGTTTTATAGGAGACCAATGGCCGGAACTACTTGGGGTTCTTTTCCACGCCAGTCAATCCCCCGACGATGCGGGCTTGCGCGAAACCGCGTTCCGCATCTTCTCGACCACTCCCAGCGTTATCGAGAAACAGCATGAAGATGCTGTGTTGGGTGTTTTCGGTAAAGGTTTCAAGGATGACAACCCTTCGGTATGTTGGCCATTCGCGACTTCATGCTCTCCGGGGCGCAGTTGAGCTGACACTATGTGCAGGTGCGCATCGCAGCCATGGAAGCTTTCGCCGCTTTCTTCCGTTCGATCTCCAAGAAGTCCCAGCCCAAGTTTTTTCCTCTCATGCCCGACCTGCTTAACGTACTCCCCCCTCTGAAGGAGGCACAGGACAGCGACGAGCTGTCTTCATCCTTTGTGGCTCTCATTGAGCTCGCTGAAATTTGCCCGAAGATGTTCAAGGGCATGTTCAACAACCTGCTCAAGTTCAGCATTAGTGTTATTGCCGACAAAGAGCTTAGCGACCAAGCCCGCCAGAATGCCTTGGAATTGATGGCCACCTTCGCCGACTACGCACCCAACACATGCAAGAAGGATCCCGAATTTGCACAGGAGATGGTCACGCAATGTCTCAGCTTGATGACGGACATTGGAATCGACGATGATGATGCCGAGGAGTGGAACACCTCCGAAGATGTAAGTCTGCGTTCTGACCTGAAAAATGAACATGCGAATAGCTGATTCTTTATAGCTTGACCTTGAGGAGAGCGACCTTAACCACGTTGCTGGTGAACAGTGTATGGACCGTTTGGCCAACAAACTCGGTGGTCAGGTTATCCTCCCTGCCACTTTCTCATGGATTCCCCGGATGATGTCTTCCTCTGCTTGGCGCGACCGCCATGCGGCTCTGATGGCCATTTCCGCCATCTCCGAAGGATGCCGCGATCTTATGGTTGGCGAGCTCGACCAGGTTTTGACGCTCGTTGTCCCTGCCCTCCAAGACCCTCACCCCCGTGTCCGATATGCTGGCTGTAATGCTCTGGGTCAGATGAGTACCGACTTTGCTGGTACGATGCAGGAGAAGTACCACGCAATTGTGTTGAGCAACATCATCCCCGTTCTTAACAGTCCAGAGCCTCGCGTTCAGGCCCACGCTGCCGCAGCTCTGGTCAACTTCTGTGAGGAGGCAGAGAGGAAGGTCCTTGAGCCATACCTGGCCGATCTTCTTCAGCATCTCCTGCTGCTCTTGCGTAGCCCGAAGCGGTATGTGCAGGAGCAAGCTCTGTCGACCATTGCCACGATCGCCGACTCTGCCGAGACTGCGTTCGCTCACTACTACGAAACCCTAATGCCTCTGCTGTTCAATGTCCTGAAGGAGGAGCAGTCCAAAGAGTACCGGTTGCTGCGTGCTAAGGCCATGGAGTGCGCCACGCTCATTGCTCTAGCCGTGGGTAAGGAGAAGATGGGCCAGGATGCCCTGAACTTGGTGCAGCTGCTCGGTCACATTCAGCAAAACATCGTCGATGCGGACGACCCGCAGTCGCAGTATTTGCTCCATTGCTGGGGCCGGATGTGCCGTGTTCTGGGCCCTGACTTTATCCCATACCTCCCTGGCGTTATGCCACCGCTCTTGGCTGTTGCGGCTGCCAAGGCTGACATCCAGTTGTTGGACGATGAAGACCAGATCGACCAGGTCGAACAAGATGAGGGCTGGGAGCTGGTGCCGCTCAAGGGCAAGGTCATCGGTATCAAGACCAGCGCCTTGGAAGACAAGAACACCGCCATTGAATTGATCACTATTTACGCTCAGATCCTGGAGGCCGCGTTCGAGCCGTACGTGCTGGAGACTATGGAAAAGATTGCCGTACCCGGACTTGCTTTCTTCTTCCACGACCCTGTGCGGGTGTCGTCGGCTAAGCTCATTCCTCAGCTGCTAAACTCGTACAAGAAGGCCCACGGTGACCAGTCGCCCGGGTTTGCAGAGATGTGGAACAAGGTTGGCGAGAAGATTGTTGAGGTGCTGAGCGCAGAACCCACGGTGGATACCCTGGCAGAGATGTACCAGTGCTTCTACGAATCGGTCGAAGTAGTAGGCAAGAACTCTTTGACTCAACAACACATGCAGGCCTTCATCGACTCGGCCAAGTCGACTTTGGAAGACTACCAGCTGCGTGTGAAGGCTCGCTTGGAAGACCAGGCCGACGCAGAAGAGGGTGAGGAGGACCTCGAATATGAATACGCAGTGGAGGACGACCAGAACCTGCTCAGCGACATGAACAAGGCGTTCCACACTATCTTCAAGAACCAAGGCAACACATTCCTGCCATCATGGCAGCGCCTGCTTCCCTTCTATGATGCATTCGTCACCAGCGCCGATCCGACACAGCGGCAATGGGCTCTGTGCATCATGGACGATGTGCTGGAGTTCTGTGGTGCTGAGGCTTGGAACTATAAGGACCATATCATGCAGCCCTTGGCCGCAGGTCTGCAGGACGAGAACGCCGCCAACCGGCAAGCGGCCGCTTACGGAGTTGGTGTTGCCGCACAGAAGGGTGGCCCCGCTTGGGGTGACTTTGTTGCAGCCAGTATTCCCAGCCTGTTCCAGGTGACGCAGATTCACCAGTCTCGGACGGAGGAGCACTTGTTTGCGACGGAGAACGCTTCGGCCAGTATTGCCAAGATCTTGCACTTCAACGGTAGCAAGGTGCAGAACCCTCAGGAGATTGTGGCCAACTGGATCAACACCTTGCCCATCACTTTTGACGAAGAGGCAGCACCATATGCCTACTCATTCCTTGCACAGTTGATCGAACAGTAAGCTTCCTTCTCCTTCATGTTACAAACGCAGTTACTAACAGAAACAGGCAAAACCCCGTCGTGCTCTCAGCTGCCGACAAGGTGTTCGGGTATATTGTGCAGGCCCTGGAAGCCGAGACGCTGCAAGGCCAGACCGCCGCACGCGTGGCCGCCTCTGCAAAGAAACTCGTGGCCGCCACGGGGCTGAACGCAGATCACATTCTTTCAGGTGTGAACCCGGACAACCAGGCCACAGTCCGGAGCTACTTCCAGTGAATTGAAATGACGAGGGAACGTAATGGGAAATAGGTTTCGGTTTTTGCACACAAATTTTCTTTTTTTTTTTTTTACAAGTATGATTGATATATGTCCAGTATGATAACTTTGATATCTTGATGTGTGATGTTTGATACATACATTTATTTTCTTTTGTTTGATATCAGATCAGCGTTTGCCCTGAAATACACCCGATCAGTCGTCTGGAATAGGTATGATGATTCGATCTATTTAATTGTGTTGTCTGGATAGATATGTAATTGTGCTGGATAATGTACGGCATGCCATAGAATATGCAACTTTCTGCACTTTGCTGAACAATGCAAATATATAAAACTAGGACAGTCCATCAAATTCCCTCAGACCCCATAATCACACAATCACTCTTGGGATTTCCTTTTATTCAATCTACTCAAGTCATGAGCTGAAATCTCGAACCTCCAAATCATCCAGAAAGAAACCTTCTCTTGTATAACCACACCGGTGACATCAGATAGAGCCCCACGGGTATGCTCGAGATCATATCGAACGAGATAGTCTGGTAAATTGAAATAACCTGACCAACCATCCATCATACCAGCCCCATTAACCTCATTCAGCAAGGTCATTTCCGCGCCGCCCTGTGCGAGACACCGCAAGTGCGTTATCTCCGGCAAGCGCCTACGGGCCAAAAACCAACCCTTTCTCGGGCTCTTGAGCACCCATATCTACCCCATAAGCAGGATAATCGAATAGAATACACAGAACTAAAAAAACTGGATTACAGATACCAGCAACCCCGAAGAAATTGGTAATTCGGGGATCTTTTCGCTGCAAAACGGCTTGCTTTTCAATACGAGTATTCATATGGCCTGGGATGCGTGGGGAATTGGTATTGATCCAGACGTATTCCCCTCTTTTCTTCAATCATGTTGCGGCAGTACTCGTGATTATTTTACGCATAGGGAGACTTCAAAATCATCTGCCTCGGCGATGGCGCCATGATGCTAGGTGGACGCAGACTCCCAGAGTCCGCTATACACCCGCCCAACCCTAACTCTCATGTCAGTTCTGACCTTCTACGATGGCATCTTCGCATATGTATCCTTGGAGTCTATGAGAGGGGGATTATATTGGGAGTCCGTGGGAGTTTGATCTTGGACCGGAGCCGGATGATACGGGGGGATGATGGAGATGGGGAATGGGGAGAGGCGGGGTTGTTTTCGAGGTTGGAGGGTTTTTTGAATAGAGGTGAGTGATTATAATGTGTGTCATTTATTACAGTCACTTGTATGGGCACTATAGGAACAATCGACGATTCACAATGCATTGCGCCTTCCGATCTGGACCTGCCCTCGTGCTACGCAACTACTCCAGGCAGAAGTATCACTTCTCCTCTTCACCCCCCCATCACCAAGCACGTCCTTAAAAATTTCAACTGTCAACTTGTCTCCGTAGCGCGATCCCGAAGACTTCAGTAAATACAGTATCAAGCCCCTTCCACCTCGATACCTTTACTACCTGGACGACGACAGCCACTCAGAGCAAATGTAAGACCATTTATAAGGCCTAGTCTACGGCAATACACCCCCAGCCGAGGCAGCCGAAGATTTCGACCTCATAATTATATCCATAGCGGAGCGCAAACACGCTGAATGGATCAAACGCCCGGAGTACAAGTACAAGATCACGCCAGACGAATAAGCCAGGGGTGGAAAGACATCGACATGTGCCATTTTGCGCCGGATCTGGGGAGAAATATCCGTGTTGTTTTGGGGTCGCTTGTTCGTTTGTGTATGGCGTATCCGCCGTATCATGATGGACAGAGTTGGATGGTGGAGTTTGTGAAGGTGCTTAAGGAACTTCCACAACATGAGGCTTATGAATTTGCCGGTGTTGCTTTTGGAGATCTTGATGATCTGTGTCCCAAGATGATGTTGTGGCCGATTGAGGCGATTTGGGAGGGTATCTACACGTACTTTGAGGATGAGGTATGGATGTTGTCTACAAGTTACCGCTTACGCAACCTCAACTCTGCGATGGCGCATCTTCCATCCTCGATCTCGATCGATTGCAGCGGTCTCAGTGCTCTCTATCAACTTCTATCGGACGGCCCCGAATACCCAGGTTTAGAAGAAGAACCTATTGAGGGGCCAGATGAGTCGGGGGTTTTGATACATTCTGTCGCGCAATGGGTCATGCGGCCTGATGAGTGTCGCTAGGCTTATGGACAGTGTAAGAAGGCGGAGAATGAGGGTGTTACTGAACCGGGAGTGTGGAGCGTTGAAGGGAGTGGATGAGATTGTTTGAGTTGGTCATGTCGGATAAGCGGTTTGTGCAGAAGCCAGGGCTAGAGATGTTGCTGAACGGACGTCTAGACAGATGCTTATGATTGAGGAGTATGAGCATAATTAGGCGCTATACAAGGGGCCATTCCTTTACAAATATAGCTGGCTAGTTTCTGCTCTGTACTGTACCGAATTTGTACGAATGAAATCTACTATAGCTACATGACCTTTTCCAAAATCTCTAATACCTGCTCCTTCTCCTTCAACGGCACCGGATTCGACACACACCATCGATCATTTAGACTGTTCTCCGCCAACCGATCCAACTTCTCCCGTCCAACCCCGACATCTTTCAGGTTCCGAGGCAGTCCCAACTCCCGGATGATAGCATCTAGCACATCGCCCAAATCAACTTTGTCTGTATCAACGCCCCGACGATTCAGCACATCCTTGACATTATCGTTATGAAGGAGGAATTGCCGCACAAGGTTCTGGCGGTCATTGTTGGCGTTATGCGCGGCATTGAATTTACACACAGCCGGTAAAAGTATACAGCTCGTTTCTCCATGCCCAACACCCAACGGCCCAAGTTGGTGTCCAATACCATGACTGGCACCCAACTGAATACTCCCACTCGCACAAGCAGCCATAGCATCCACAGACCCCAACTGACACTGTAGCCTTGCCTCGAGATCCTTCGGATCCCACTTACACTTCACCAATCCTGGAATCAGCAAGCCAAGCGCATGCCTCGCCATCGCGTCCAACGTATCCGTCCCGTTACCGCCGCGCAAAGCGCACAGCGTCTCAACACAATGATCCACAGCACGAATACCCGTACTCAGCCAGATCGAATCCGGTGTTGTAGATGTAAGTTCCGGATCGAGGATAATTAGCTGCGGGCCTTGTATTGGGTAGCTGAAGGAGTGTTTTCTGTTATTGCCGGGTCTGGTATCGTCGGTGCCACCGGCGAAGTTAGAGTATTCGCCTGCAGAGAGGGAGGTTGGGATTGAGATTATGGGAACTGTGGGTGGGTGGATGGAGCCTTTGATAGGGCTGGTTGCGGTTAGGTTGAGGAGGTCGGATGCTTGTTTGATGTTGTTTGCGAGGGCCTACGCCCATTAGTATGTTTTTTATTTTTATTTTTTTGAGTGGTTTGTGGAGTCATACCAATGCGACAATCTTAGCACCGTCCGTTAAACTCCCCGCTCCCAAGGTGAGCAGTAGATCCGCCCCGACTTGTTTCGCATCTTGCACGATCTCAAAGACTTCCGACCACAGCGTGTGGCTCTTCATCCCAATTCGCACTCCAACAACTTTATCCTCGCCTAGTGCGCTCTTCAATTTCTCTAGGGAGTCTGTGTTGCGAGCCAATGACCCCGAGCAGATGATGTAGATGCGCGAGGCATTGAAGAGTCCGGGGACATGGCGGGCAGCGGCAGAGGGGAAGGGGATACCGTAGGAGAGGAGGGGACGGGGTTCGTCTGCGAAAGCTGTTCGTACTGTTTCTGGCATTATAATTGATTTCCTATGCTCATTCAGTATAGGTAGGAGAAATTGTTAAAGAATTGACTGTAATTGATTCCGGGGCAGCGCGGATGAACCGGTTATCAGATGAACCTGTGGGGTGTGGGGCAATGGCATCATAGGCTTTAAGCCTCATATTTACATTATCTATGCAACCGTAACTACTTAACGCCATATACATGAAGTATGAACATAACAGAAAGAAATAATACTAGAAATCATGCCTTGCCACCAGCCTTCTTGGCCAGCAGGTTCAATGCGCTTCCCGCCAGGACGAATCCACACTGGTCCTTACTCAATGTGTGGTTGACGGGGATCAGCACCGTCTCTCCAGACTTCTTGGTCACCTTAATCTGAATCGAGCCCTGGCCACCGGCCTTCAGGACATCGTACAGTCCAACGGTGTCCACGACGTCGCAGGCATCGATCTTATCGTAGTCCGCTTTATCCGCGAACGTCAAGGGGACCAGACCCTGCTTCTTCAGGTTGGTCTCATGGATACGAGCAAAGCTCTTAGCCACGATAATCCGGCCACCGAGGTAACGGGGCTGCAGGGCGGCGTGCTCACGCGCACTACCTTCACCGTAGTTGTCCTCAGCAACGACCAACCAGGGAATGCCCTGGTCCTTCCATTGCTCAGCGAGCTCGGGGATGCCGTGCTGCTTGCCGGCATCGTCGTAGGCGACGTTGGTCTCACCGGTAGCGGCGTTGACAGCACCGATGAGGGTGTTGGCAGAGATGTTGGGCAGGTGGCCCTTGTATTTCAACCAGGGACCGGCAGCGGAGATGGTGTCGGTCGTGCACTGGCCCTTGACCTTGTACAGGACCTTCAGGCCGGAGAGGTCACCGGTGGGGAAGGGGTCGAAAGGCTCCAGGAGAGCCAGACGGTCGGATGTCGGGGAGACAACAACATCGCACGAGGCGTCGGGGACAGCCGCGGTCGGCTTGAACGACGGGTTGCCATCAGCGAAACCTTCATCGGGGAGTTGCGATCCAGTAGGCGGATGGAACTGGAACTCCTCTCCGCTAGGAGTCTTGAGGGAGTCCTTCATAGGGTTGAAGGTCGTGCTGCCCGAGTAGGCCAAGGCAGTAACGAGCTCTGGCGAGGCGATGAAGTTCATGGTGCGACGGTTACCATCGTTACGGCCGGGGAAATTACGGTTGTACGAGGTGAAAATAGCATTTTCTTCACCCTTGCCAACACCGTCTGTCCGCTTCCACTGTCCAATGCAGGGTCCACAGGCATTAGCGAGAACCTTACCGCCAGCCTCGGAGAAGGTGTTGAGGGTCTGGTCCCGGTCCAGGGTGGCACGGATCTGCTCACTACCGGGGGTGATGAAGAAATCGGCCTTGGGCTGAAGACCAGCAGCAGCGGCCTGCTTAACCAGGTCCTCCGCACGGGTCATGTCCTCATATGAACTGTTAGTACAGCTGCCAATCAGACCAGCACCGAAAGTCTCGGGCCACTGCTTCTCGCGCACCTGGTCCGCGAACTTGGACACAGGCACCGACAGGTCAGGGGTGAAGGGACCGTTGATGTGGGGCTCCAGGGTCGACAAGTCGATGGTGACCAGCTGGTCATACTCGGCCTGGCCATCAGCACGCAGCAGGTGACCAGGTCCCGAGGCAGCAACCTTGGAGGCCGCCTCGGCCACATGGCCACGGTGAGTGGCTTGCAGGTACGGTACCATGCTGGGGGAGAAGGGGAAGAGAGATGTGGTGGCACCCATCTCAGCACCCATGTTACAGATGGTAGCCATACCAGTGCAACTGAGAGTCTCGACACCAGGGCCATGGTACTCAATGACGAAACCAGTACCACCACGGACGGTAAGCTTACCAGCCAGGTGCAGGATGATATCCTTAGGGCTGGCCCAGCCGTTCAACTTGCCCTCCAGACGCACACCCAGAATCTTGGGTGCCTTCAACTCCCAAGGAGCATCAACCAAGGCGTCGACAGCATCAGCACCACCAACACCAATGGCAATAGCACCAAGGCCACCAGCGTTAGGAGTATGACTGTCCGTACCCAACATCATCAATCCAGGCGCAGCATAGTTCTCAAGCACACTCTGATGGATAATTCCGGCACCAGGCGGCCAGAACTCAATGCCATATCTCTTCGCAGCACTTTCCAAGAAATCAAAAACTTCCGCATTTCCCTTAATCGACGCCGGCAAGTCCGTATCCGCACCCCGCTCTCCAACAATCATATGGTCACAGTGGATACTAGCAGGCACAGCGGTCGAGGGCAGACCACACGACATGAACTGCAGCAGCGCCATCTGCGCAGACGCATCCTGCATCGCCACACGGTCCGGCTTGAGCTTCAGGTTCGCATTACCGCGGATGTCGCGGCCGTTGTTCGTGCCAGTCATCAGGGAGTCCTCGGGGTTATCGAGGTGGGAGTAGAGGATTTTCTCGGCGAGGGTGAGGGGGCGCGAGGAGCCCAGCACCCGGCGGACTTCTTCGAGTCTCTGAACGGTCTTCTCGTAGGGGGGCATGCGCGACGACGAGGCTTCTGTGGCCAAGCCACGGCGGTTGAACATTCGTTGTGGCGATAGGCATGGTGCCAGCTATATGCCATAAAGGTCCGTTAGTCAATCGACTCAATTTGAGAGATATGAATTCACTCACCCTCCGAGAGGCAGTGGCCCGCTGCCAGACAAGCTGTCTCACCATCTCGACCTTATTTTCTGGTGGTCCTGAGAAAGATATTGCGGGGAGAAAAAGAATAAAAAATCGGCCTTTTTTTGCAGGCGGTGGTTTTGAATTCTTTTGCCTTTGCTCTGATTGGCTACTGTATGCCGATGCCGGTTCCCCGTGAATTACGGTATGTGTTGTATTATACCTGTATTTTGTCACATTCTCTCCATAAATGGCAAAGAACAGCTATGTATTGCATGGCATCAAGTATATCAGGGCTAGTATCCTCCCTATTGAGGTATAGACCATACTAATATCCCAAAAGCACATGTCCTAGTCAAACGCCATCGTGAATCCCAAGGCAAGTTCCATCCGAAGAAACAGTGTACAGCGATAAGAAGCCCTCCCCAGAATTAGATACAATAGATAAAGCAGAATAAAAACACAGTATTCGGGAAAGCTGAAAGGAAAGCAGGAAAGTACATATTAGAAGAGCAAGCTCTATCAACTCCTTTCGTCCTCTTCGTCTACCGATGCGCGGAGCTCCCATGCAATATCGTAACATTCAGCGAGCAATGCATTGATGCTGCCCTGGCCTTCGGGGATGTCGCTGCCCACGTAGAACTTGCCATCGACTCGCATGTTGTCAATCGAGTTGAGCTGTTACAGATTAGCAACTGGTCCTTGGTTCAGATATGAAAAGAAACAAACCTTCATGCTATACGGATAAAGTTCACGTGAGTTCGACACGCCTCCAGATCCCTTGACCTCCAACAAGCACCGCCGCAACGTTTGCAGCTGATTATATACTGGCAGTAATGCTTCAGATACTGGTTCGGATGAGATAAGGAGAGCGTAGATGTATGCGTAGCTTCGGCGAATCAGGTACAATAGTGTCTGATGAGACAGTCAGCACTAATCAATTTTCAACCCTGGTATAAGGAATGTACCCGCTGTGCATGGAGGTCTGCTTGTTGTCCATCGGGGCTGACAAAGTTGCCATTAACGCGCGCCTCGTCAATGCGATCAAGTTTCCGCTGGAACTCGAAAAGGTCTGTCTCACGAAGAGACCACGCTTGCGTCACGGACAGCCGGTCCAACTGATTGCGAATCTCAACCAGACGTTCGTATTGCTCCTGGAATCCTTCGGTGATTTGTCCTTCCCTATACGGTTGGTCAGCCAGATGTCCGTTGGTTTGAAGTACGAGTCGTACGCACCGCTCCAGAACAATCTCAGTCCACCGCCAACATCGCTCCAACAATCCTTTCAACGAATCCTGACCCTGAAGGGGTGTGCCATCGGCGCCGACAAACTGACCGTCCTTCAAAGATCCCTGGATCTTCTCCAGTTGCTTTCGCAGGCTTGTCACTTCCGATGGAGAGAACTGTCATTGGAGGTTAGCACAGATGTCCAGACTCTCATATGATGAATTGCGCCAGCGCACCTTCGAACGGGTATTAACAGCAGATGTCGACCGCAAAATCGAAACGAGTGTCTCATGTGTAGGCACAAGCTCGGGTGCCAAAATGGAAAGCCCCTTCTGCAGACTTTCCAGATGCCACTCGCATTGTTGGATCCGACTCTCCAGGAGCTTCAATAGGGCTGGGGAATATGACTGCCTGCCGCGCTCGAGGGTTTGGCGCATGTCTGCCAAGGTCTTCGTAATGGAGGAAAGGTCTTTGGAACTGTAGAAGCCGGCTTCTTCGAGGTGGTCGAGCAGGCGCTAGATCTAGTCAGAAAAAAGTACAATCAGGTAATCAAGCAATGGAAGTACCTTGACCGTAGTCGCAAGCGAATATCTGGATCCCTGTCAGCCACATACGTCAACGCGCGGAGAGGTTCACCTACACTGCTGGAGCTTCATTGTTTTTGCCAACGGTCAAGAACAATAAAGAAATCAGCTGAAAGCAATCATCCAAAACGTAGTCCACTATAATCCCAGTCCAGTCCAATTAGCCATATCCCCAAGCCACATGACTCGTGCGCAAACCATTGTACTAACGTCGGTTGTGAGGTTGCCGAGGATCCTGTCCTTCCCGGACTGCATGCAGTTGTTCCACCTCCTGGATAACGGCTTCGTACAGCGGAATCACATCGCGGGACTTGATGTAGGACGATTTGTCTCGTTTCAGCAATAGAAGAGCATCGCGGGTGCGAAGAAGGCGTTCGAGGATAGGCTGTTCTTGCGGATCACGCGGAACAGGAACGGCGGGGGAATCCATGATGGAGGAAACCGGAGTTCGGCGTGGAAGAAAAAAGCGGGAGCGAGGGTAGCGAGAATAATACAATGCTTATCCAGATAACGAATGAGCCGGAGAAACGAAGGTGAAGTTGATAATACTGAAAGCGGTGCATGAGGTAGTATGATAATTCCTGCCTCAGGCGTCGAGACGGAGACGATGATGGCATCGCTGCCCACTATTCCTTTTTCGGAACATTGACTCACCGCCTACGCTAGTCCCAAAGTGGACAGCCCTCTCGCTTAGGGCTTTGGCAGCAAAACACACAAATTGGACCAACCGCCGCGGTGGGTTTCGTTTCGGGTAAGTCGTTCGCTGAGACCTCCTTCGCGACCTTTTCTCTCTTTTCTTTCTCTTTATCCCATCCCGCCAACTACAGACTCCCCAGTCCCTCGACAATAACCTCGCCGACCACCATGTCTACTGCCGAGCTCGCTTGCTCCTACGCGGCCCTCATCCTCGCCGATGACGGTGTCGAGGTTACCGTACGTTCCTTGCCCTCGATTTGAAGTGACGCGCGATTGTTGGGGGATGGATGGAAATACAATAAAAGACATACGCGCCATCGTGAAGAGGAGGATTTATACTGGAGGATTTTTGGAATACGGGGAAATGCGCATGTCAAGATGGACTTCGGCTGATGAATTTTCATTATACAGGCAGACAAGCTCCAGACCCTCCTCGGTGCCGCTAAGGTCCAGGAAGTCGAGCCCATCTGGACTTCCATCTTCGCCAAGGCTCTCGAGGGCAAGGACATCAAGGAGCTCCTGACCAACGTTGGCTCTGGCGGCCCCGCCGCTCCCGCCGGCGCTGGTGGTGCCACTGAGGCCCCTGCCGAGGCTGCTGCTGAGGAGAAGAAGGAGGAGGGTAAGGATCACAATTTCCGGTTTGATGATTGCCTAGAACCCTGTGCGCTAACTTCTTTACAGAGAAGGAGGAGTCCGACGAGGACATGGGCTTCGGTCTTTTCGACTAAGCGTCTCGTTTTCTCTCCCATGTTTCTCGTTTTTTCCTGTCTTCTTTTAACGTCGACCCCCTTGTATCCGATATCACGCCCCTGCACGAAGACCAAAATGGGAAAAGAAAAAATATTATTCTACGGACAAGGACATCCAGTGGGACTGGGCGCTTTGTTTGCATGATGGGTTATGTCGTGACACAGGTAATGAAACGGATGACGCTAGGATTCCGCCAATAGAAATGATACAAAAAAAGCAAAAACGTTTGACTTGCTTTGTTTTACCGGGGACTTCTACAACATCTCCGGATATATACCATTGCGATATGACTTGTCTAGTCTAGTGTCCAGTTTCAGGCCATGTCTGCCATGTGACCATGAACAGAAGGATTCCGTCTGCATTTTTTTATTTTCTCTGTATAATCACAAGCTCTGATTGCTAGTAGAAAACACCTAACGCCATATCGATCTCATAAAACAAGCAATATTCTAGCTCCGTAAATTCGCCTGTAACTTTTGAACTCCATAACTTTTTATAGATCAAATGTGTCAGAACGTGTACATCCGAAACACATGCGCGATCAAACCAACCCAAACCCAAAATGGCGATTTTCTAGAATGCTGCAAGTCAAGCGACGGCAACACTGGGTGGATCCCGGACGGCATACAGATGGAACTGCACGAAAATCATCATGTCCTCGGCCATTGTGCCCAGCGATCCGATCAGCCACGGTAGGTTTGTAAGGATATAGTTCTTCTCGGTGGAATGGCAGAGGATCTGTGCTGTTAGGAAAGGGTAGTGGCTTATATAGGGGACGGACTTACCCCAGCGCCATAGGTCAGGTTGCCCAAGACGGAGAGAACGAAGAACAGCAGGGAAAGACCCTCGCACGATTTTTCGCAGTGGTTCTTCCAGATCTGAGGCAATCGCGCACTGTTTCCCATTAGTATGCAAGATTGATCTCCCCATTCAGATATCCACTCACCCCAGATAACACAGGGCGCTGATATACCCCAATACCTGCGCCCCCACAGCCATATCAACACCCCCATTCTCACCCTGCGGCGCAGGCTTCCACATGCCCGACTGCCATGCGACAACCCATCCAACGCAGCCAATCATCGCAATAGCCAGAACACTACTAGTATTCTTCACCCACGCACTTCGTCCACCATCCTCACCCTCATCCAACATCTTCGCCAATGGGTCCTCCATCTCGCTATCGCGACGACCATTCAAAAGCGCGTCTCTCTGCGCCGCCGCCGGACCAGCTTCCAGGTTATCGCTAAAGTGTCTACCCAGCAACGGGGTCGTCGGATCAGGTGTCTCGGTTGACGAGCGACGTCTGCGTTCGAGGGCTTCGCGGTGCGAGTTGCGGTTCTTGTAGTAGAGGCATTGGCTAATGAGGACGCCGTCTGCAATGCAGAAGTAGAATGCGATGGTGATGATGACGGGGACGAGACCGGCCCAGAGACCACCGATGAGATTGGTTATGTCGCCGACAAACCAGATGAAGATGAAGAGGAGGGAGATGGCTTCTGCGTTTCCGTTGCGATAGTTTTCGATCAGTTGGGGAACCTGTTAGTGGGGAGGCATCGTGAGTACATATCCCTTTCTTCATATACTCCAGGTAAAGAAGAAGAAACTTACCAACAAGAATATCCAGCATGTCAATGAAACAGATCCCAAAAGTCCCGATGCGGCTTCACGGGCCGTCAAGGATACTGATTGCTCCGCAGAGATCCCAGACATTAACCCCAGGATTGACATGACGAGAGGGAGGGTTTGCGACAACGCTTATAATGTTATCCGACAGTGATAGCACAGGTGAGCTGAAGGAAAGGAAACATGAGGCGCGGGAGAAGTTTCAGCATCCAGAAGATGTGCTCAAAAGGAGAGATAAGCACAATTAAGGAGGCAAAGTTCATTCAACGAAATTTGAGTTGTAAAGAAGGATCTGAATCACGGAGTATCAGAATGGTGGAGCGACCGCGATAAGGATTGCTGATTAAGCAGGACAGGACAATGTTACGTTTGCGACTATGTTTCGGGTTTTATAGAAATAGCAAACGAAGGCATAATGAAGGCATAATTGCACTGATGCCGTTGAAATTGCCGAAAGTGTTGATAGGCGCAGTGATGCATGCATGTCATTGGGCTGAGGAGGGTGTGTTATGCACCCCTGATGTATGGATATACAAAACAGTAAGTCTCCACGAGATCGGCACGACGCTACGTCCTTTTTATATATATCCAAACCAATCGGCATTTCTCCAGTGGTATCAATTCTGAATTCTAAAAGTACTATCACACCCCAAATCACCATTCACATGTTCTGCATACGCCATCAAACTTGATCCTGCAGCATTTCCAACTCGTTTTCCAGCATTGTTACCACAATATCACCCAACGCTTCTCGGATCGGCCCGTACAGGAGCTGCTGTCGGACTGAATCAGGCTGGACTCCATCCAGTGCATCTACATAATCCATAAGTGGGGTGTAATCAATAAGCTCATCCCAATTACCCGGGTCGACACCATGCTCTCGGAGGTATGCCTCCAAAGCCAGCATGCCATCCCCCAAGAGCCACTGTTGGAGCACCGGTTGGTCCTCGGCTGATGGATGTGGGGCGCCTGCTGTACGTCCTTCCTCAGTCTCTTCGCCGGAATGGACATCATTGTGCACTTCTTCGCCCTCTCCTTGTCGAAACCGGGGGAAGTGAATAGCTCCATTGTTGATTTGGTCGAGAAGATCACGAAGCCACTGTGGTCGTCCAACCTCCGGAATCCGAGACAAGTATGACGGGGTCGGGTCGGATTGCTGGCGATGAGCGTTCGATTCATACGGAGGGAGAGGATCGGATGCGGAAATACGCCCAGAAACAAAACGATTAGGAAGATGAGTGGTGACCTGAGGAATGTCGGACAGAATCACATGACGAGCAATATCCAATGTGATCTCTGGTGGCTCAACAGGTTCCTCCTTCTCTGGTAGAGTATCCGCGACCTCGACAATTAAAGAAACGATCTCTGGTGTGTTCCAGAGGTCCTTTGCTCGTGCGATGTACAGTTCGGTGAGTAGTTCGTGAACATCAGTTGGTGGCATCTTGCCCCAAACTCGCTTGGGCATAGGTTGGATATCTAGTTCCTGCGCGAGTCTGCAGAACACCCATGGGTAGCGGGACATGGCAAGTAATAGTTGCTGCCGGCATTCCTGAGGTCTGTTCAGGCGGAGGTAGGCCAGTGCAAGCGAGCACTGGATATTGGGATACTGCTCCCATTCCTCACTCAACCGAGTCTGAGTACACAGCTCAACAAAATGAGCATATTCCCTACCTCGAAGAGCCAAGTGATCGATCATTAATCTCATGCAATACGGGTCATTTGCATTAAGACTAAGAAGCAGCTTAGCCCATTCATATGCGGTTCTCCATGTCCCTTTCATCCCCAGATTAGCGATGTATCTCCACCCCACAAGCCAAAGTTCCCGGTTCTCTGAATGCCCGAAGTCAAGCTTTGCCTGCCCCTCTTTGATGCGGTTGTTGAACGTTGAATGGGCGGAGCGACCGATATTGAAGAGGGCACGCTCAAGAAGGTCAGCGGACACGGCATGGTCGCCCTGATGCTTGGCTATATCCGACACTTGAAGTATCGTGGAGATATGATACGGGTTGTATTGAAGGAGGGCAATTAGTCTTTGCGGATCCATCGACTCAACGCACAGTTCAAACTGCCGCTGTACATCCTGATATGAAGGGTTGTGTACGATCCGGTATTTCGTAGAACCATCCGGAAGCTTTTCCTCCAATTCCATTCCCAGACCACCGTTAGGAGCGCGGGGCCATTCATCATTTGCCTGCATGAGAGAGTTCCGCCGCAAAGTCACGCCCGCTAAGCTTTGTCCTCGACTTGCCGGACAGTATCTTCCTGTCAGAGCGCGCCCAAGATCCACAGTTTCGGTTCTTCCTCTTCTGCGGCCTGCCCCGGAGTCATCCTGGTCGAAGTTTTCCAGCACGACATTTCCGAACAGCTTCTTCATCTCGTTAATTGAATTAAGGGCTCTCGGGTCGATGCCTAATAGCCCTTCGGTGGTTTTTGGGAACGAGCGATCGTTCGCGGACGATGTACCATTGTCACCTTGCCCGGGCTTGTTCTCGACAGACAGATCTTTCAGGGCTTTGTCAATATCGTCCAATTTTACACCCTTTGTCTTGGCAGCTGCCGGTCCTTCTGCACCGTTTGATTTGGTGATCGCCTTCTTTTTCTTCTTGTTGTTCTTCTTCTTTTTGCTGACTTCGGTGGGTTTCGAGGGTTCGGGTTCAGGTTCAGGTTGTGACTGTTGGCGTGTCACATCTCCGGTATCTTCTTTAGGTTCTTCTTCTTCCTCCTCCTCTTCTTCTTCTTCCTCCTCCGCAGCATTCAGAAGATCAAAAGCGTTGAGTTTCGGTTTGGATGGTCGCGAAACGGGTTCATCTTCGCTCGATTCGTCTTGGTCGGCTTGCTGCAATTCCTGCTCGCGAAGCCTTTGCAGCTTGCGAACCGCGCGGGAGGACATCCGGGAGAGCTAGTAAAGAGGGTAGTGTAGTTAATAATTAAGTGTTGCCAACATTTAAAAAGCATCAAAATAAATCTTCAAAAGACCGCGGGGAATGACGACACTGCTGAGTCGGGCCTAGCGCAGGACCGGAATCCCAAAGTGGATTCTCACGTGATCTAAATTACCTTATGTCATTACATCACCTGACCTTCCCCGTTACTCCGCGGTATTGACTACCGAGCACGGTTTCACGTTCACTTTCGGAGTAAATCCCCTTCTCTATTTTCCAGCAGGCGCTGGACTTTTCCTGCTTCTCAAAGTGTTGTGATATTGTTCTACCCGCAGGCCAAATGCGTCGTGCGGTTATTCAAGCTTACCGCACTGCTCGGCGTGTACCGGGATGGAGAGTCGCACTTAGGAAACCGTGTATTTCGTTCTCCAGTTACCAGGTTCTCACCTCGCCCGTCGGCAGAATCCCAACCTCTCTACAGTCCTCAATGCAGCTACGAAACTTCTCCCTCGCTGTGATTTCGACTATAATTGCCTCAGGAGCTTGGTATGTCTACCAGGGTGACAACTCCTCGTTAGCATCAGTGGCGGGTCTGAATAGAACTTCGCTGTCGCTGTCGGGTATCGCTACAGCACACGCCGAAGCACCATCAGATTCGACTCGTCGTGCGCTGCTTGTGGAAAACGACCAGTTTTACACTACTGTCCTCTCCGAAGACCAGCCCCTTTCCAAGAAGACCGACGATTCGGATCGCCGCGTTCTCGGAATGTTAACACCGGAGCAAGCAACACAGAAACTGAGGAAGAACCAAGAGTCCTACTTGGTGAATCGCGGCAAGGGAGTGGTTCGATACGACATAGTTCAGGTTCCCAGCAACTCGCCCATAGAAGATGATCATGCGGAGAAGATTGTCGAGGTACCATCGTCCGTGGCCGCTTCTAGAGAGGGCAGCGCAAACAGCGACTGGATGTTCTGGGCGGTGTTTGACGGTCACTCGTAAGTATCATCTCCGCAGAATCTCATAACGTGTTCTGATTCCGAACTAGAGGATGGACCACATCGGCCAAACTACGCAATGTCCTCATCTCATACGTTGCCCGCGAGTTGAATTCTACCTACAAGACTGCGGCTACCGACCCTTCGTTGCTCCTCCCATCCTCTGCGGCCGTGGATGCAGCTATCAAGCAAGGATTCGTCCGTTTGGATAACGATATCGTGCACAACAGTGTTGACAAGGTCTTCAAATCTAGTTCCCGGAGTGTTGCTGCTGAACTCCTTGCTCCCGCTTTGTCTGGCTCCTGTGCTCTCCTTGCTTTCTATGACTCCCAATCCAAGGATCTGAAGGTTGCTTGCGCTGGTGATTCTCGTGCGGTCCTGGGCCGTCGAGGACCTGGTGGGAAATGGACTGCTACGCCACTCTCTGAAGATCAAACTGGTGGAACGCCGTCGGAAATGAAGCGTCTGCGGGAAGAACATCCTGGTGAGCCCAACGTCGTCCGCAACGGAAGAATTCTCGGCCAATTGGAGCCCAGTCGTTCATTTGGAGATGCGTTTTACAAGTGGAGCAAAGAAACACAGGAGAAAATTAAGCGACAGTTCTTCGGAAGAACTCCCTCTCCACTACTCAAGACCCCTCCCTATGTCACTGCAGAGCCCGTTGTCACAACGACCAAGATTGATCCTAGTCAAAATGACTTCGTCGTCATCGCGACCGACGGTCTCTGGGAGATGTTGAATAACGAGGAAGTTGTCGGGCTTGTGGGTCAATGGCTCGAACAGCAGCACGCTGGTGGTGACAAGTCGTGGCTGAAAAGCTGGTTTGGATTTGAGAATAAGCAATTGCCCGTCGAAGCTTCTCAACAGGAAGCTCTAGGAGGCCAACGTGCCCCCATTCGCCAACAACAGTACGATATCTCGGCTGCAGCCGAGAGATTTGTTACCGAGGATAACAATGCTGCCACTCACCTTGTCCGTAATGCCATGGGCGGCAAGCACAAGGACATGGTCTGCGCATTGTTGACTCTTCCTAGTCCGTATTCACGGAGGTACCGGTAAGATACATGCCCTCTTTCGAAGTAATTGAAGGACCTCTGGACTGAAAATTCTCTAGTGACGATGTTACCGTTGAGGTCATCTTCTTCGGCGATAGCGCCGACACCCGTACGGTTGCCATCAACCAGGAAGCCAGCGCTACAGACGAAAAGGAGAAGGCCAAGCTCTGATCCCCTTTGTTTAATCTTCGACTCGCACTTTGTATTTGTGCTGCTTTTTTTTTTTTTTTCATTTCACTTCTGGATAGGTCTTGTTTTACAGCACGTTTGGTACGGCGTTGATTTCAATTTACTAGTCTGCTTAGGCGGCTTTGGGATGCATGCTGGATATTTGTAGAATATTATACATTTCACTTGCCATTGATTCTTCGATTTGGACCATAGTCGCTCATTTCCGTATTCCCCGACTGCCACGTGAACAACCATGCCCTGAACATAGGATGTAACTTCGAGTCTCACTCTATAATAAATAAGCACAACAAGGCGTAGTGATAGAGCTGTTTTTCGAGTTCTGCAAAAGTTGCTTATCCTTGTACATTTCGAGTTGCTTCTCTTTGTTTCTTTATGCAGTGTAGCTGGCACAACTAATCACTTAACTACCATGGCTCTTGAAAGCTATAAACAAATTGACCAGATGAAGGAAATATAATCAATATTACAATGAAGATATAAAAGACAATGAAAGAAATTGGCCCGGCTAAGAGAAAGATGGCATTTTATGCTACAGATTTTATCATCTCCAAAGACGATCGTTAAGCATCATGAAAATAATTTGGTAGCCTATGAGGCGGCATGGCAGTTAATGCAAATAAAAGAAAGAAAAAAAAAAGTCACAGTTCATAGGAGTTTTGTTTTTATTTCCCTTTCCACTCTTCTTTCTTTACCACCTCCTGTCGTCTTATCTCCTGTACATATTCATATCCATACCCACATTTAGACCGGTTCTGCCAATTCCCTCAGCCATCCTTTTCTTTTGTTTTCTCACATTACGCTTCGTCGCGCTCGGTTGCTTGGGGGTGGCCGGTGTCGACTTGTCGAATCTCTGTTTGCTGCTGTCGCTTGTCGTTGCCATTGTTTTTTGGATTGAAGTTGGGATCGAGGCGGCGCTCACTTCCTTTTTGGCTTTTGGGTCTTTGTTTTTTTTTTTTTTGGGTAAGAAGCCTGAAGGCGTCTCAAGTCAAGCGCAAAGGTGAGTGTTGGCGTATTTGTATGTATTTTAGATGAGTTATTAATTGAGATAGTCCAGTCTAGTCAACTCAATCGTATCGTGAAAACGAGAGCAAGCAACATGCCAGGGGATCAAAACCTCCGTTTCCCATTCCAAGACGACGACCTCAGCGAGGATGACCTTTTCGTCCCCTTCTCATCAATGAGACTCGACCCTCCCCCAGAAGATGACCCCAGCATCAGCTTCGCACTCGCTGACATAGACGTGAGCGATGACGAGGGCGAACCAACCCCCATGAGCCTCAACCATCGTTTGGTTCCTGGTATATTCACAGGGATCTTTTCTAGACCCCAGTCAGCCCGAGACACTACTTATCAGCAGACGAGAGACTCCCTCACGGATATAGTGAACA
Organism: Aspergillus pseudoglaucus; assembly: GCA_039880875.1. Taxonomy (NCBI): domain Eukaryota; kingdom Fungi; phylum Ascomycota; class Eurotiomycetes; order Eurotiales; family Aspergillaceae; genus Aspergillus; species Aspergillus pseudoglaucus. Next base: position 17,832 of record JBDODC010000031.1, on the reverse strand, counting down.
GACTCATGCAACTCGAGCATCTCGTCAGTCAGCATAGATCAGCTCCGATACCAATCGCGATCCACACCCAACCAGCCTTCGATGAGCCGCCATACCCTAACCAGCCGGCGAACTGGGAGACGTATCACGAATACTTTCTTTGGTCGTGTCGAGGTACTGTCTCCACGATCACGGACCATCTTCAGGCGGTTTTCCAGTTCTCGCCGTTTTTGGGGAGGTCGTTCGTGAGGGCTAAGCTGAATAATCACAATGCTCTGAGGCAGTTTGAATTCCTGCAGGAGTACCTCCCGGGCGAGTCCCACTCGATACAGCGCGCAGAGGCTCGTATCATCTTGTGGGAGACCGGTATATCTGACCCAGATGCTATAGAGGGCAGACAGCGCATGGAAATACCTCAGTTCAGACCCACAGACCATCGATACGAGAGACCTAAAATGCCACATGGCCAACCTCCTTTCACTGACTGGGTACACATTCATGATAGCTATCTCTTGCTGTTCTTGGGCCATAATCCTCATGTCTTTTTGCGGCAGTGTCATTGGATGTTCGACTGTCAGCCGACGGACCATTTTGTTTCTATTAGGATGGCCCAGCTTCCGTTTTTGGGTATTTCCGCAGAGGATATTAGCGAAGCGTTGGTAGCTTTAAAACGGTTTGGCTCGCCGGCAGCGGCTGTTGAAGAAGGTGTTTTGGTTATTTGAATCAGCCAACTGATGTTTTTGGAAACATGGAGTACTGTTATTTAGGGCGTCGGACTGCGCGGTAGAAGCTATCATGGGCTCTACTACGTTTAAACCCGGTTATTTGTTGATACCGAATATGTCCCCCCAGATTATAAAAATAAATAATAATAATACAGAAATAATTCAAAGAATTGTCAACTTGCGGGTCTTCCTGTCCCAGAGTAACATGGACTTCTCATGGGCGGGGATGCCCTTCAGCAGCTTGATGCCATTGATAGTGACATATTCCACTAACACATGGCCCCTATGGGTGAATCCATACATTTCTGGCGTGGAGCCCATGTAAACCGTGATGTGGGGGTCGTCTGTGTTGTGCGTCTAGATCCCGTCTCTCACAGGGACCTGGGTAGTGGTGTTGTGGTCGTGGCTCCTACGCGTCCAGATGTCAGTTATTACAGCCCCAAGTAGCATGTCCTGACTTACCACAAGAAACATAGCATAAAGTCCGCACGGTGGGCTGCGACCTGTGAGATGTGTTCCAGCATCGTCCGTCCGTACCTGTCTCTAACGACAGAAGCAATCCAAATGACCTAGAAATAAGTAACAGCCATAACGCTCTGGGAAGGGGGCAACTCACTATTGAATCATCAGCCGTTTCTGGACCGTGAGGCACTAGTGTATCCTACTTTATCATGTCAATTGATGTAATATGGCATGTTTTGATTGACGTCCATATTCTATCGGCAAAGTGTTTTAACTCTTGCAGCTTCAAGGTTGTTGATGGAAGAGAAATGCTGGGTGGGAGATTCTGTTATCTGCAGCCTACATACCCCAATAGGTCCAATAACTACGTCCAGAAATTTCAACCCACTTCAAGTGACTGATCTGAGTAGTCCCTAAACTACGTATAGATAGTAGTATAGGCTTCTGGATTTTCATTGGCTGCTCGGCCCGATGTACCAGACTGCCACCGCCTCGGCAGATCTTGCAGACCTTAATCGCATTGCCCTTCTGTCTTTTATACTAAGCCATTGTCATTTCAATAAACATGCATTCTAATTCCCTCCGAGCGTTGCGTACCCCACGCATCTCGGCTCGGCAAATTCGCCATTTCCACCCGACAAGACCAGCTTTCTTGGTCAATGAAGTATTAGCCGCCTCTGCCGGCTTCATTCATGGTGTCCATGCAGTCTCCTGCCTTCCATGGGTCGCATCCATTCCATTGACGGCCCTAATTGTCCGGACGACGGTCGGACTGCCTCTGCAGATGTATAGCAAGATCCAAGCACGCAAGGAGCAAGATATTGCACCGATCATGACCTCTTGGAGACACAATTACCAAGCACAGATCAGAAAAGATGTCAATCGCCCTAGTGAAGACCCCATGATGGCAGGCCAGGCGAATACACAGTTACTAAAAATGATCAAAACCAAGAAGCGCGCTTTGGATAAAGTCTGGGGCATTCATCGGTTCTGGAAACCCGTGCCTTTCTTGCAACTTCCCGTCTGGCTCTCGATTATGGAAAGCTTGAGAGCGATGTCTGGGAACAGTAGCGGGTTGGTACCATGGCTCTTGTCGCTGACGCGAGGCTCGTCAGATATATCCTTGGTCGTCGAGCCGTCTTTGGCTACCGAGGGAGGTTTGTGGTTTCCAGATCTTCTTGCTGGAGATCCAACGGGCATTCTTCCTATCCTTTTGGCGGGATCTATCATCACGAATATCCGCACTGGATGGAAGGCTCCTTCTTTCAAAGAGATTGCCAGCTTGCCGCGGCCAGAAAGAGTCAGACTTGTCTCTTCGCGGCTGCTGAAACTATTCCTCCAGACTCTCGCCTTGTATGTTGGCGTTGCGTCTTACGTGTACCAAATGCCTTGTGCGCTTATGATCTACTGGGTTACAAGTACAAACCTCGCTACCACCCAATCGCTCTTTTTGGACAAGTTCATGTTCAAGCGGCCGGGTCTCAAGCAGTGGAGAAAATTTGTTATTGGACACCCTCCATTGAAAAAGGCTTGAGTGCGCCAACTTATTCTTAACGAACGACACGCCGAAGGCGTTTTACCAAGACCAGAGACGAATGCAGTTAGATTCCGAAACGCGTTTTCGGATCGTCACCTTGACGCATGAATCAGTGATGTACTGCTTGTTGTTTAAAGGCAGCGAGCTCGTGGGCGGTGGTTTTGTGAGTGATAGTCATCATGGACCGCTGTTATGCGATGGGACCAATCGTCAATAGAATGACCTACGGCCCCGAGATAAACAAGAGATGGAACAGAATCCGCCATGACCCAGTTTGTGAATAACACGATATTGGTGTTTTCCTTGGTATAGATCTCCTAGATGAACTGGATAGTATCCCCCAGGCCTGCAGCGGTGTACAAACTCCAGGCCATCCCCAGGAATTCGTAGTTGTGAGCCTCCTATTCTGCTCGGTATCTTTGGAATGTTGATGGAAAGGGTAGCGCCTGGAAGTAGTTCTGATAAAATCATGTGACTTGTATATTACACGTCATGCCATACATACGGTAATACCACTTTATCGATAGCGCCGTCAATCATCTGCCAACTCTGACTGGCAACGCTCAAACACCCCTCCCTTCGAGAAGCAAGAAAGCAACAATCCTTCTACTATGCCCTAAATCGCCATGGCGCTTTTGATGAACATCTTGATCTCCCTCCTCGCCCTCGCTGCGACATCCGTCCTCTTCCCCACGATCCCCTTGAGCTTTCTCCGCTTGGGCTTGCGCGGAGTGGGATGGTTTATTCGGAAGAGAACCAGATCGCGCAGGGAGTATATTGTCTCGCGGGTGCGAACTGAGGAGGAAGAATTTCAAGCTAAACGGGCTGAGAAGTTGTCACCATCCACGACTCAGGCGGAAGATGAGGACTGGGAGAAGGTCGATACGTCTAGTGTAGGGACAGCTGGCAATAATCACAACAGCGGGCAAGAGAAGAGAGACGAGTCTTGGGATGGGATTATTGGATTCTTTCATCCATTTTGGTATGTCTTTTTTGTGTTGATATAAGAAGGGGTTACCCTCTGACATCGTCTAGCAACGCAGGTGGTGGAGGAGAACGTGTGCTCTGGGAAGCCCTGAGAGCGACACAGAAACGATGGCCCAAAGCGATTTGCGTGGTATACACAGGAGACCATGAGGTTACCAAGACAGCGCTACTGGAGAGGGTTGAGGTATGTTACTACCAAAAAAATGGTAGGCTAGGGTATTGATATGATGTAGAACCGGTTCAACATCCAACTGCACGCACCAACAGTGGTCCTGCTGTACCTTACAACGCGTAGATATGTCGTCCCCAGCATGTACCCCTACATGACACTCCTAGGTCAGTCGCTGGGTTCGCTGGTTACTGCCTACGATGCATTCAACCTCCTCGTTCCGGACATGTTCATCGACACTATGGGCTACGCATTCACGCTTGCATTCAGCAAAATGCTCTTCCCATCCGTACCGACAGGCGCATATGTCCACTACCCCACCATTTCAACCGATATGCTTGGATCATTGGACGATGAAACCGGTCTAAAAGGCGTCAACGCCGGCGCGGGCAAGGGACTGCGGGGCCAGCTCAAGCGGAGGTATTGGCTTGCATTCGCACGTCTGTACGGTTGGGTTGGAGGCCATGTGGACGTGGTCATGTGCAACTCTTCATGGACAGCAGCGCACATCCGCACAATTTGGGGACCATCACGCATCAGAAAAGCCCACTCCGAACCAACAGTCATTTTCCCCCCAACAGCTGTCTCGGAATTACAGTCTAGCATCACCGTTAACGCAGACACGGAATCCACCCGTGAACCCATAATCCTCTACATCGCGCAGTTCCGTCCCGAAAAGAACCATCCTCTCGTCCTGCGCTCCTTCGCGCGCTTCCTCAACAACCTTAAAGAAAACAACCCCCACAACATCCAACCCCGCCTTGTCCTTATCGGCTCCGTCCGTCACTCTTCCCCCGACGAAACCCACATCTACAACCTCCGCCTGCTGACCCACGAGCTTCGCATCCGCGACTCCACCACCTTCCTCTGCGACGCACCCTGGCCCACCATCCTCTCGCACTTGGGAACTGCCTCCATCGGCGTAAACGCCATGTGGAACGAGCATTTTGGCATCTGCGTCGTCGAGTACCAGGCCGCTGGGCTGATCAGCGTGGTGCATGACTCCGGTGGCCCAAGGGAGGATATTGTGATCGATCTTGGAGACGGAGCGACAGGATTCCGGGCGACTACGGAAGATGAATTCGCCGCAGCATTTGAGGCTGCGCTTGCACTTCCTCAAGAGGAGAAGGTTGCTATGCGGGAAAGAGCGCGGGAGTCGGCAGTTCGGTTTAGTGAGGAGAAATTTGGAGGGAGATGGATTGGGGCAGTTGGGAAGTTGATCGCGTGTGGTAACTAGTAAATAGTGTTTACTTAGGTAGGTGTTACTCGAATGAAGTTTCGAGTATGCGAATTTTTTTGTCTCGTCCAAGTAAAAGAAAGAAGATCATGCATCCATGCAACCAAACTAAACAGGTTACTATCTGACAACAGGGTATAAATTGAGTATGGAGTCCATCCATACTTCCAGGGGGTATGTGTATGTAGTGGACATTCATCATAACACGTAACGCAACAAAGGGGACGATAAAATATAAAACCAACAAAATAAAACAGCCACGGCCGTCAACCACACTCAACGCCAGATATCCTTCTATCAAACCGAATCAATCAACGAACCATCAACATCAACATCCAGGTAAGGTAAAGTCAGTCATAACTTAGCTAGACAATGTTAGAACATCTGTCCCTGGCTATACATATTCCCCTGGTTAGGATACCCCCCGCTCATCCCAGACACACTGCCCATCCCGGACTCATCATCCTCATACCCGAACTCACCCCCTGAACTAGCGTCGAAGCTGCTCCGGCCTCCGATATCGCCGCCATCCTCTGCACCCGCCGGGATCTGATCCCACTGCAGCGTCTGCAGGGCGGGATACTGCGCCAGAAGCGCAGCGGGGAGGACAAAATTACCCGTATGCGGGCCGTTCATGTCAGGAACCATGAGGGGCGGGGGGATGGGCTGCAGATGACCGGTTTGCTGGTGTTGTTGGTGGCTTATGAGGACGCGTTCGCGCTCTGAAGATTCTTCGTCGAGTAAGGGTTTGATGCAGAGACGGCCGGCTTCGGAGCGGAAGTGGCGGCCTAGGGCATCGGCGCGGGCGAAGCGGCGGCCGCAGCCCCAGTGGCCGTTTCGGGAGAGATCGCCACGACATACGAATTTCTTTTCGCCGGAGTGCAGGCCTTCGTGTCGTTTGCGGTCGTGCTGGCGTGCGAAGGCTTTGCCGCAGACGGTGCAGACGAATGGTCTTTCGTCGGTGTGGGTTCGTAGGTGAGAGCGCAGGTTGTAGGCTCTTGTGAACCGCTTCGGGCACAGGTGGCACTGGAAAGTAGCCGGGTGTTTCTGTGTCCGTCCACGGTCGTTGGGGGAGGCTCCAGGTCGTTGCGGATCGGCCAGATCCAGAATATAGTTGCGTTCAATGGATGATGTCGACTGCCGACGGCTGGACCGGGCAGGCGAAGGCTCCCGGGAACTAGGGTTGCTCAGAGACTGGTTGAAGCTAACAGGGTCGAATGGCGAAAGAGATCGACTAGGAGTCGAAGGAGCCAAACTACTCGCGGCCGATGGAGACCGCGGGCGAGGCGCTGTGCGCGTGTACGGATCGGAAACACTGCGAATACGGCCTGAACAGAATTAGCATGGATCAAGAAAGAAACGAGGATGGTGACTAACGTGCTGGCGGACTCAAAGAATCAATGTCCGTCGATTTCGAAACTGCAATAGTAGGGTCTCTTGAAGGAGGAGCAAACTCGACATTGATAGACGGCGGGGCCATCTGCGATGCTTGACCAATGTCTCCCGGCATTTGCATGCTTGGAAACGCATCCGCGTTGGCATACATATCGGTAGGAGGGTTAGGGTATTGTGTATTGTTGTTATCAGCCGGGGCAGAGATGTAAGGGATGTTAGGTACCATCTCCGGGCCTTGTTGGGGCATCAATTGCGGAGACAGATACGGACTGTGAGCGGGACTGAAGCCTTGAAGCTGTTGTGGGTGCTGCTGCTGCTGCTGCTGCTGCTGATGCTGATGGTCGGACAGCGTGAACGACTCAATTCCCAAATTATCGTAGGCAGGATCATTCTGGGGCGACAGCAGCGGCGAAGGGTTGTTCTCCACGCCGTCAAAAGATTCATGCTGCGACATGTAAGGCGAAGGCGCAACGGAAGAGACATCAGACACCTCCGACGGCGCACGACGATGACCCTGAAACGCCGAGCTGCCCATCATCGACTGCCAGTCGGCATTGGAGTGTCCCGCGGTCAAAAACGCAGCGGTAGACGGATCCAAGGATGTATGGCGCGAATGCTGCGGGGTATAGTACGGCCCTGCGGAGCTTGGAGGCGACATGGGGCCCGGGGAGTGCTGTTGGGTAGTGTCCTGGGGCGAAGAAATGGGACTGACCAAGTCGGCGGGATTGATCGACTGGCTAGACGGTCGGGACTGCTGGTGAAGCTGAGGATCGAGCAGCAGGGACGAATCATACTCGGGAGCGGTAGTACTACTCGGACTGGCGGGGTTCTGGTAGAGGGAAAAGTCGAAATCGGCTTGGTTGGAATTGAGGAGATTGGAGAAGTTTTCCTCCGAAGGCATGGGCATATTGGGCGACGAGGACTGTTCCAACTGATTGAGGAGGCTTGTTTCGAAGGACTGCGGAACGCCGTGAGGGGCCGCAAGATAACTAGCGGAGTAGTTGTAGGAATTAGTGCCCGACGCGCCGGTGTTCTGGATGTTGGAGTTGGTATTATTGGGATCAAAATACGGATGAGGATGAGGCGAGGGGCTGCGGCTTTTAACCCGCGGGTCGTCGTGAGAAGTCATGGCGACGTGACAATCTCAGAATAGTAGCAAAAGTGCAGAATAGAAACAGCGGTAGCGGGGATCCTGGAAAAAGAACAGGCCGACGCAGTCCCAAAGCACGAAGGAGGGAGAGACGATGCGCCGGGAGGAGGGAATCCCATTCGCAGAGCACAAGTATGTAGGCTGAGGTCAGATAGTGAGAATGAAGTCGGAGTGAACCTTGGAATCAGCCTCGTGGCGCAAGTCAGCGGCGCTCCACAGATACGCACACAAATGGTGATAATATGTAAAAAAAAATAGAAAAATGCAACTGCTAGGCGGACACTTACCTGACTGAGCAGTATCGCTGGTTTCAGAATGCTGATTAAATATCCTGGAGGGAGTGCAACAGGGGAAACAGTGGCAGGAAGAAGTGAGGTTGAAATGAAGTTATCCAAGTGGAAGTTGACACCGATGCACGTGAGTTGACAGTAGTATACAACTACAGTTCATTACAGCGGAAATTATACATGAGTAAGGAGACGGGAAATTATTACTCTTTGACATTGGACTATTGGAGTTTATCCAGACCCATTCCAATGATACAGGTGCTCTCCACGATACTCTACGGAGATGTACAGCTCGAACATGTTACTCTCTACTATGTAGAGTATCATACCCCTGTACAAGAATCTGACAGATAAAAATATCCGTCTCACGTTTATTTATATCAAACACGAACATTTTAAACATTCCCGGCCCTGAAATCAGCCTGACGAAACTCTCCCCGGACCACAGCCACACTGCCAGGGACAGGGTTCCATACTCTGTAGTTTGGCTTTCACAGATCTCCAAAAACACTCACACTCCCCCTAACCTCTCCCTCCTGCTCCACCATGAGAATATCCTCGCAACTCGATCCTAATCCCGCGTTCTCAATCCACGCCGGTTCCCAGTAGTACAACCCCACTCCGCCGGCAGTGGAGATGGTGTTAGCCAATTTCTCCAAAAACGACCGTTGCCCATCAGTAGAGAACGCAATCGACGAGACATCCGACGGGAAATCATACTCCGGGCTCGAGCATGTAACCGGCCAATCCGTCTCAACAACAACCACGTCCTTGCTGTAGGATGACTGCAGATTCTTCAAACTGCTCTCCAAAGCCGACAATGTCGCGTCCGCGTTGTAGAATGGGTAATACGACACCCCGATCAAATCAAAATCACTCGAGTCCAGCGCGGTATCGCTGGCAAGAACACTATCATAGAAATACTTCTGCGATTCCCAATCCCACCCATTATCCAGATGGAACATGATCTTCGGTGTCGTGCTGAGGTCGGAATCCTTTACGCCCCACGCGCCCGAGTGCAGGATTTTCGCAATGTTGTAGTAGCCATCGCTCGAGTCGGCTTTGCCTAGAGGCCAGAGGAGGCCGCTGCGGATTTCGTTGCCGATAGAAATTATTTCGATGTCGAGGTTGTTGCTGGCGAAGGTGTTGCAGACGTCGATGGTGTGGTTGTAGACTTGCCAGGTGAGGGTGTCGATGTCTGTTGTTGACCAGCCGGAGGGGGTTGTCTTCATTGCTTGTCAGCCATCATGCATTATTCCTCTAAGAACGGCGATACATACCTGATCAGAAGGATCGGCCCACGTATCACTCAAATGCAAGTCCAAATAAACACCCATTCCTGCATCTTTCACTCTCTTGGCCAACTCCACGTTATAGTCCAGGTCATACGATCCGTCGCTCGGGTTCACCCATATCCGCTGACGGATTGAGTTCACTCCATTATCCGCCAGGATAGTTTCGAGGGCTTCCGTCTTGCCATTGGCATTTTTGTAGCTTTTGCCGGCGTCTTCTTCAATTAGAAGAGAAGAGATGTCGGCGCCGCGGTAGGTGAGGGCCGCGGTGGTTAGGGTGGAGAGCGAAAGGAGGGGTAGTAAATGCATATTGTTTTATCAGAACGAATGCGCCTTTGGAAGGAAGAAAAAAGAGGATATCTTGCTATCTGACACTCTCTATTTATACTCAGTGGAGTACTCTGCCCTATGTCCCGTTTCATGTCGGGGATTGATTGACACTCAATATGCACTAAATTAATGTCCTCCTCACCCATCACCAAAGTACATTAACACCCTCTATACAATAGAGTATCAATATACCACAAACATACGATATAAAACCAATCACTCAACAGCCAATACTGCAACTCCCCATGCCGGCATCTCCACTGTATAATTACCCGTGCTCCCCTCACTCACAATTCTCTCCCTCTTCGGCACAATAATAACATCCCCTGGCTTATTCCCCGCGAATTGTGGCCCTGCTAATATCTCCAGAGTACCTGATCTCGTATCCGGAATATTTGCGATGACGGTCTGGTTGTCCGTACCGTAATTGGCTAGTTTCAATTGGACGGTTGTCTCGTTCCGTGAGGCGACCCAGTATACAGGTCCGAAATCCGCGGTTGAGTTGACAGGAAGAATTGAGGTTCCTTTGTTGCCGGCGAACATCTGCTGGATGAAGTAAGATGTCGACGGAGTCAAGGAGTTGGGGTTTGAGGAGAGACCGAAGAGAGTTGGCTGTCATCATTAACCATCTGATCTCCAAGATGAGGAGACAGGGCATACATACCGACCACTGCGTAAACGCAAAATTCTGCAATAACGGCGCATAAGCCGTCATCTTAACCACGTCGCTATTTCTCTCAAACCCAATCATATGCACCGCTTCAGCGCAACTCCCCTGCACAAACGCCCAAAATTGACCTCGTTCAGCAGTCGTGTTGCGACATCCCCATTCTCCAATGATAATAGGCCGATCCCGGGGAAAGTTATCGAACTGATTGAACAATCCAACCAGCGGATCCGGTGACTGGTAGTAGTGCAGATCGATCATGACGCCCGGTGGTAATGATGACGGTATACAGTCCTGTACTCCAGTGGAGATGATGATGTTGATATCGGGGTACGTCGCGTTGATAGCGTTGTAGATCTGGGTGAAGCGATCGGGGTATGTGGGACATCCACCAGTGTAGTCGTCTTCGTTGCCAATTTCGACGTATTGTAGGGGCCAGGGGTCTTTGCGGCCGTTCTTTGCGCGAAGGCTGCCCCAGGTTGAGTTGGAGGGGCCGAGAAGGTACTACCGATTTAGTATACTGACTTTGATGCGGTGGATGATAGACATACCTCAAGTTCGTTCATAATATCATCAACAAAAGGCTCCAAGTCCGGTCCAGATACAATACCGCCATACGACTTGCCATCCCAAACAGCCAGTACGGCCGTCATGTTCATGTCTTCGCACCACCACATGTATTCATCGAGACCTAGGGCATCCGTATTAGGATAAAACCAATTACCTGTAGCAGAGTTAGCAATAGCCATTCAAGGTCATCAGATAAGACTACCATCTCGTCCAGGCCGGTCAACTGTAGGTCCAATAGTATTATTCCAAATCCATCGTTTCGGAATTGAAAGGCCCTCGCTGCATACATTAGTTTCTATCCAGGCAAACATAAGATAAACGTACATGTTATTGCCTCCCGGAATGCGCAAAAATGTCGGCTTGCTCGCCTCCAGGAACTTGGCCACATCATCGCGCAAGCCATTAGCCCTAGACAGACAGTCAGCTATTCGATCACTCGCTAGCTTAACTTGCAGCACAACATACCTTCCGTGGTATGTTGGTGGAAACAACTCCACCAACCCAATGTTCAAGAAACTCCCATTAACTAATGCAGCATCAAACAGCAACCTCCATTCATTATCCCCATCCTCTGCAGCCCTTGTCGAATTGAAACTCGTTTCAAACCTCCTAAACTCTTTCTCCGTACTGTACACACTCAAATTATGCGTTACAAAGATATCCCCTTTGCTAGACCCAACCAATTGCACTGTCACAGTCCCATTGTACTCCCCCATCATCCAGAATGAGTTCTGGTACGTAGCGTTTGTGACAGGGACACCTGCATATCCCGTATTTGCAAAACCTACGAATCCAATCGCATCTCTGGGCACCGTTACCTGGAGAGAAGCATTGATGGCGTTACTGACAGGACGGAGGGCATCGACAGAGATATCCACGTCGCCAATGGGTTTGTAGGCTGTAAGATCGGGGTCGGAGCCTTGGAAGCCATTGTTGCGAAGGAGTTGGGCATGGATTCCGCCGTCACCTGAGTGGTCCATTTCCTGTCTTGTCAGTAGAGTTCAATGGGAAGAAAAAGTGTATAGGGAAGGTACCTCAAACATCGCCCCATAAAGCAACGGACTCGACTCATTACCCTCCCTAGCATCCGTATTCACGCTCAGAAACACCTCACTACTCCCATGATTCCCTCCGCTTGCGCGTCCAGATAAACGCGCAACAAAGGTCCCTAGAAGGGCACTTGCTCTCGCCAGACTTCTCATGGTTGTGCCTTGGGTAGAGTTTGTCCAGCACTTCGATCGCACCCCTGGGTCTCCCGGAAAGTATATAACCAGACCAGAAGGAACATAAGCCCCCTGGCAGGAGGCAAAGAGTCCATGGTGCACGTCATGACGGATGGATCAGCGAGATTGGTTTGGTTGGGGCGGGTTACATTCACTGCAGTGTTTGGTAATAGACTGATACGCGCGGTGGTTTGAATCAGGCATGACCGTACCTGCATGTGATGGTTATAGCAGGGGTGTCAGATGGCGATAAGACGACGAATTATGGTTATTTTTTGGTATATCTTATTGTAGAGTAGAGGGATCGTGGTGTATGGATTAAGGTACATACTAGTAGTGTAAGAAGATTCAGCGATGATGTGATGCCCCACAATTAGCAATCGCCCCACACACCGGCTCAGGGTTTGATAATGACTTGAGAATACTACATACTACATACTACAGAGTTAAGAGTTAAGAGTTGAATATAATCGAATATAATCATCCGTAACCAATTGTCTAATTCCATGTCCTATACTGTACTTATTCCAGGGTGTCACTCCCTGCCCACCAGTCAACACATATATATGACCCGGTTCCGTAGAACGCCATCCCAGAAAAGCATAGAGACAACCATATCCAAACGCCATAACAGAAAAAATCGAAGCAAAACCGCCAATATATGTACAATCAATCATGTATAGTGTCTGTGCATGGCAGCAAAAGTAACGATGCCCTCAAACCAACTCCGCAACACCTCAGCATCCTGAAATCTCTATAAACACTGCCTGCGCAGTGACCCAGTATCGTAAAACGGTTCCATGCCTGACAAACAATCGACAGAAAGAAAACTCGTGATGAAAGAGTCTTCTTTTGTGCAATGTCAATTACCGCAAACCCGTAAGAAAGGAAAGCATCAAACCGGATGCTCGCTGAAGAAACAAAACCCCATTAAATCAATGTAAAAGGAAAGAAAAAAAAAAGAACATAAAAGGCCGAAGCTTTAGAAAGAGGATGGATGGTGGAGGGAAAGCCTTTCAAGTGCTCTCTTTCAAGATAGTATCTTGTAATGTCGTTCGTCAGACGAAATGCAAAATGAGACATAAGAGAATCGTGGCCCGCATCAATATCCGTAAACAAAGTTTACGATGCGTTGCTACTACCGGGAATGATCGGCTTATGCGGCGGCGGCTTCTTCTTCCCAATGATGAGTACTTCATCGTCCGAGTCGTCGGAATCTTCCTCTTCATTATCACAGTAATACCGAGCTTCATCATCTTCTGTCGGCAGGCCAGAGATCGGTTGCGGCGCTTTGACGGTTTCGCCGGTGCGAAGGATCGACGGAATCTGAGCGATGGATTCACCGTCTCCAAAGTCCTTGGTTCCGTCGTACGGTCCGTCGATTGAAAACGAAGACGCCCCGGAAACGACAGATGGGATACTCGGATAAGACTCACTGTGGGACATGCCACTGTTATACTCATCGGCAGAGGACGAGGAGATAGTCGCGGCTGATGGTGGCGACGTGGTAAGCCCACTGCTTAGAGCATCCGTAGCCGTATTTTCTGTCAAAGGCTCTTCTGCAGTCTTCGGGGGCGGCGGAATTTCTCGTAAGTGACGTAGAGGCTCGTTGGAGCACGATTCATCCTCAACGGTTTTGATGAGATGCGAGCTCGGTGCGTTTCCAGGCTGTCGCTGGCGCAACAACGCTTCTCGGGTCAGGGTGAATGACTCCGCTGAAGGCCGGGCTGGAAGCTGCTGAGATCGATTGCGCCGATGAACCGTGTGCAAGGAATGTGGACTCTGGGTTCGCGACGATGGGGAACTTTCCCCCTTCCACAGGCCAGAATTTTGCATCTGGCCGACTGCTGAAGCAATACTGACGGCAAGGCTAGGCTCCGAGCGCCGGTCCCCTGCTATTCCACCTGCACCTGCTTCCCCAGCTGCCACCATCTTTTCTGGGCGCCAATCGCCCGTTTGGAGGCCCCGGGCGAGTCGGCGGCTTGCACCACCAAATAGACCACCGATACTGCTGGTCCCGAGCGTTTCGACGAGACTGGGAGTCGTGGGGCGTGCTGTCCAAAGGGTTACCTCTGGATCTGACGGTGTAACCGTTTTGACTGAATCAGCAGTGGATGCCGTCGACGTAGCGCGCTCCAGAACATCCGGTCTCGGAGTGGTGGTCTGCGTCTGCGGAAGACTGGGATCAGATTGCGAATCCTGCATCACAAAGTAGGATGTCTGGTTTCCTCGACCGATAGGGCTGGCGGCGACACTCTGCGAGAGCGGATGTTCTTCTCTGCCCTGTCGTGAGGACCGAGCGGACCAATCCTCTTCCACGCGCGGACTGGGTTGACGGCTCGTATTGTTCCAAAGATATTTTCCCAAGGAAGTGCTGCTGCTATTACTTGTGCTGGTAAAGCTGTCCGTGGAGGTGCGCTTGCGACCGTCTTTGTCCTTGTCTTTCCGTCCCGTGAGATAATTACCCCATTTGCTCATCTTCTCTTGCACCCGTTTGATGATGGGAACTTTGCTGACGGCCGATGTAACCTCTTCACTGGACACTTCAATCCGCTTGCCTTTGCTCTGGTAGTTCGGATCCGTATCCGCCACCCAGCCGCGAGGGTTAGGTAGACCATGGAGCACCCATGGGTGATGTTTGATTTCTTTCAAAGTAATCCGCTTGACGGGGTCCTTGGTTAAGAGGCGCTTGAGTAGATCGTACAGTTCATCGTCGATATCCTCGTATTCAATTTCAAATTGTTGTCGTTTCTCGCTGCCGGGCGACTTGGGCCATTGGCTAAATGTACCGGGATCATCCTCCACCGGCTTCAAACGCTTCCGGGGGATGTAAACCTCTTTCTTCACAATAGTCTGGAACATGCTGTACTCATCGTCCGAGACGAAGGGCAGACGGCCAAAGACCATCCCGTACAGAGTCACACCAAGCGACCAAACATCGATTGCACCGGTGATCTTGGGCACACTGCCAACTTGATCCAAGAAATCATCACCAGTGTAGCAGAGTTCGGGCGCGTAGAACGCCGGGGTACCTACGGTCTTGGATAATTCTCGCACGTCGTCGACTTCGGCCGTACCGTTCTCCTCCGCTTGCTCATCTTCTTCCTCGTCGCGCATCGGTTGCCCAAGATAGGAGACACCAAAATCTGAAATCTTGACCCGGTGATCCTTGGTGAGAAGCAGATTCGCCGGCTTAATGTCACGGTGGATGATGCCCTGATAATGGAGGTATTCCAAACCGAGAACAGAATCCCGGAAGGCATGACGGGCTTCGTTGATGGTCAAACAGGGCACGTAGGATATTTCATCGTCCTCTGCGAGCCATTCCGGCTCGGACGGTGCATAGCCGAAACTGCTAGATGCCGTGCTGAAACGCCGTTCGAACGGACGGGGCGGAGTGATCTCTGCATAAGGCCCGTACATACTGCCTTCAACCGCATTTAATGCGGGGTCGCATGCTGAAGAGAAAGAAGGACTTGGAGAGTCGTCGTTGTTACTGCTCAGAATGGAGCGACTGGATGTGCGAGCGATTGCTAGACCGTTGGCAGCTTCCTCATCGTCGCCCTCCTCATCCTCCGACTCCGCACCGTGTTCCAGACTCCAGGCGGGGATGGGGCCTTGCTGGGCGTATTCCGCCAGTGCTTGACGGCGTTCGCGTGCCTTTTCCCGTTGCCGACGAAGATGCTGGGCAGTTCTGATATACTGGCGACTCTCTTCGAGAAATGAGGGCGAATCATCAATGCCGGCCTTTTCCCGTTCCAAACGGATCTTGTCGACGTGCACGATTTCTCGCAGGCCGCGTCGACGCCAGATAATCTCACCATTTTCGACATATTCGAGAACGATATACACCTTTTGGCGGTTCGGGTCATCAATGACTTCGAGCAGACCAACAATATTGGGATGGCGTGCCTTCTTCAAAATGGCAACTTCCTTCTTCACTTTATCCTCAGGGCTCCCGATTTTGCCCAAGCGACGGCGTTTCGTGTACCGTTGAACGATCTTGATGGCTACCTTTTTGCGGGTTGTCACATGCCGGCCTAGTTTAACCTTGCCATGCTCACCACGTCCCAGCTCTGCGAGGATTTCGTACTCGTTGATCACTTTGTTGCCTGTCACGAGATCACGGTCGACTTCAGCCGTGTGGGTCCTGATGGTTGAGACGGTCAATATTAATTTGAATGACAAGTTCGTTTTTTTTTTTGGTTTTTTTTTTTAAAAAAAAAAAAAGGGGAGAGGAACTCACTCTTTGGGTGGTGGTTGGAGCTGGGTTGGATGGAGATATGGACTACTGACGCGGGTACCACTATCGATTGCGACAGGAGTTGATGCAGGACGAGGACTTTTGAAAGAGAATAGCCCAGGGCTTGACAGAGGAGTATTACCAGCGGTGCGGGCGGCACGAGACTGGGCGGCACGAGACTGGGCTAGGCGAGAACGAATGTCATGATGCGTCTGCTGAGGTCGCGAGCGCAGTAAAGGAGGCTCGTATGTGGGGTGCACCTGAGTCTGGAGAGAAGCGTATGACTGATCGGGATAGACGGGGTATTCCGGGGCAGGAGTCTCAGATTGGCTCAGGCCGGACGTTCGTCGGGGCATGGCCGGGCGCCGATTAGAACGAACATCGACGACGGTGTCCTCATTCAAGGCCTGCAAAGAACTAGTGGAAGTGCGAGCGGAAGAATTGCGAGAAGTACTGGCGGAGTAGAGGTTGTAGTAAGGATGGCGGAGAGGGGGTTGCGACTCCCCGTTATCGAGCGGGAGTTTTGCAGAGGGCGGTTTGGTGATGACCTGCTTGCTGGGCTCCGCGGAATCCGACGAGGAAGGAAGCGGCGATGGATCCTCGGCCAGTTCGGCGGACTCGAGAGAATCGCGTCGAGAATAATGATCTGTAGTCGCAGGAGCCGTGGTGTTGTAGCCATTTCGTAGCACCAAATCCGGGCCGACAATCGAAGGCGGCTGGTGCTGGTGATCCGACATTTTCGACCACGGTGTTTCGCAGTTTCCTTCCAATTCCCACTTTTTGTTTTCTTTCCCCCCCCTATTATATTTCCTAGATACCACTTCTTTTCACGCCTTTCCTTGTTCAACCCCCGTCTGTCCACTGGATAAATGGAAGATTTACTGGGTCTAAGGTGAGCCGGTGAAAAGCTCTGATGATCCGCACGAGTGAGTCGGCATTACTTAGGATCCTCAAAGAGGCCAGAGAGGATCATGCAACACCTTGCAACTGTGTACGGATTATATCTGGATATAGAAGGAAGACAGAGTAGGGCGTGTGAGCGGACGAAAGAGGAATCGATCGGTATCCCGGCGATAGACCTGCTACAGCACCAGAAGCGCCGATGGCGGAGTAAATGGGGAGGAAGAATTATAAAGGAATACCGGAGCGGATCGAAGAGGAGGAATGAAAAGGATCTATTGGGGCGAAGATCGAAAGGTGAACGTGTCGAAGGTGAAGTGGTGAAGTGGTTGTCGAGGTGAGGTGGTGATGGAAGAAGCCCGAAGAATTGACGGCGGTCAGTCAATCGAAAGGAGGGCGAGAGCGGAGATATGTATAGAAACACCGGGAAAATAAGAAAACGAATAGAAGGAAGCACGGACGCTGGGATAAGAAAGCGGAAATAGGGGAGAGAGTCCAGACGGTACTAGAAGATTATAAAAATTATTGATATGTGGGGGTGTGGTTCAGGGAGGCGGAAATGCGATTGAGAGATGTTAAGCGATGCCATTGCCGCGACGCTCGAGATTTCACTGTCCAGTCAGTATACATCAGTAATTATCCAAGGGGAAGTACATACGCCTCAATCTGACTAGCCTCC